>JAQMCX010000055.1:2827391-2962666 GCA_029814765.1 Acanthurus leucopareius | reverse complement strand
CGGCGGCGGTGTGCTCCCCGCGCCCCCGGTGCGGTATGGCCGGGAAGTTTATTGGGCCCGCCCATTTAAACCCATAAGGGGGCTGCAAATTTTTTTTTTTTTTTTTTTTTTTTTTTGTATCGGAGACAACTTGGATGTTGCCGTCCCTTTTAATATTAAGTGACAAATAAAACATCAGGCTGCAGATGAGTCGCCTGCAGTCACCTCTTGTTCCTCTGTTCATCCAGTCGTGTCCCCTGGAGCTGACACAGGGATGCTCGAAAGGTTACAGCAGCTGGTGGCGTGCGTCCTGTTTGTTGTGAGACCGGTGTGTCATTGCATACATCATTTTAAAGTCGAACTGTCGGGTCTCGGTGGGTCTTCTGAAGTAATTATACACTTCAGATCAGTGATTTTGCAGCTGTGACAAGAAGTCTTTGATATGGCAGTGACTACATTCGAGTTGAGCTTTTGTCTCCAGCGCGGCCAGTTTGCGCACTGTGTAAGTGTTAGCGAAATGGGTGTGTATGTGCGTGGCCGTGTGTGTGTGTGTATTCTCCGGGAGTGTCGGTATGCACAACTGACCGTGCAAGCCATTGACGCTCATTCAAAGTTGCGCTGCTGGGATCAGACACAGACAAGGAGGTTGCGTGTGTGATGCCTCTCCGCAAGCAGGCATCAGTGTCTCCTCATGACAACTCCCTGAACTCCCCACAGACCGTCCCGCTCTTGGACATGCTTGCGCAGCCACCGCCCTGTAGGCGACCAGTGCGCAGATACATAACGCCTACAGCGGGAGGAGGGGGTGCGGGGGTTGTCTCCAGGTCTCATGTCAGGAACTCCCATATCAAAGCAGAGAAAAATCCTGGCTGACCCCAGTTTGACAAAGACTTTGTCCCACATGATCATCAGAGGGGAGGTTTTCTGGAAGTATTCTGATTTGGTACACTGTAGTGGGGAGGTAACAGTGGTAAGAGTGACTTATTATTCATTTCTATGAAGCTGATGATTCAAATAACTTAGAGTTAATTTGAACTATTTCTGTTTAGACTCCCTTCAAGGAATCAACACAGACCATCAAGTAACATGAACCGTCACAGTCTTAGTCTCTAAAGGCTTCAAATATGATTTCCAACCTGCACAATCAAATCACACACCAACTCTACAATCAGTCAAGTCTCAGGGTTAGATTTGTCTTTCCATGTGTCAAATATTTTAGTCCAGGCGTCAGACCACAACTGTTAAAAAAAAAACGCACAGCTGGGACTTAACTGAAACGTTAAGCAGCTTAATGGTGTTTAATCTTATGAGTCTGACTTGTAAATTTCTCTTTAAAATTACCATTTTTTTAGCTTTGATGTATGTTGCGTTTGGTAGTCTTGCTGTCTTTCCCTTGATTTGTCTTTCCCTCCGGCAACTTTCCACCCCACACATTCGTTTCATCTCATTGAGCTGTATATCCAGCTGTGACCTGATGACATATCCAGCCCCATCCACCTCTCGCCGGGCTCTCTCAAGAGGTACCCCATATGTAATTGATCACGGTTAGTGTTAAATGACCAAGCATGATTTTGCGTGTTTCATAGGGCATTAAATACAAACTTGGGGATCATAAAAACTCACTTTAAAAACCCTCTTAAGATAATATTCCTTCATTTGGGATATGAGAATTTGCCTCAACTGAAAACTGCTTCATTTGCCATATTCTTATAAAAGCCATAACAATATTTTTATCATGTTAAAAGGATGTGAATTGGAACTTAATAGCATCTTATAATCAAAGGAGGCAGCAGACCATGAGAACACCCAAAAGGAAGAGTGTGTCACATCGTCCTTGCTTAAAACGGGTTAACGTCACATTAAAACTTGACATTCAGTGACCAAGACGAGCAGGAATCATTTCAAAGCTATACTGAAATGAATGGAGACAGTTCAGATGATTTGTTTGGAAAATGGTTGCATGTGAGTTAATGATAAAAGCTAATATAAGGATTATTAATAAGGTTCTGTAGGGTTGGTGTGGGCCTACCTGGAAGCCACACCTCAGTTTTGATTTAGACTGAAATTTAAGTATCCAGAAAAAGGACTGAAATATTAAAACCTGTTTATATTTAAATGTCAGATGCAAATCTCAGCTTTAAAATTAGAGTAGAAATGCCAAGAGTTCAACTTGGAGTTTCCTGTTATTGCAGGGTTAAGGCTGCCTGATATCAGACAGACCTGTCAACTTGTTACACTCCCTGTTCATCTTCAGTCTGACATTGCCTCAACTCCAGGCAATTTCTGCAAGGAGGGAGATTCAATTTTCACTAACCAATCATGAGAAACCATCATATCTGGGCACACTGAACCAATAAAAGCAGCATCCACTGCGTGACGTACTGCGAGTAGGGCAGTGCTTGGTTTAGGGTTGCCATGTTTTCAACCACTGTGCTCCAATTTAAAGCTGATTTTACTTAACTATCTCTTATTACAGCTAAAAAGAACACTAAGACATGTTTCTGAACTATTTGCTTTGAGAAATATGTAATGCAGTTACAGAGTCTTGTATCATATTTTATGAGCATGACCTATTTTGACTGTTTTCTCCCTCGTTATACGGTATGTTTTTCTTATGATGGTGAGGGCATGACCCAACCTTTGCCTCAAATGATGCTGTTGCCATCTTAGAAAAATAAACGAGGCTCGTTATAGAGTTTGACAATGCTTGACAACTAGTTGACAACAGTGTTAGTCCCGCCCATGGTACTGGTTGGCTTATCCATATTCCTCCAAGGGGCTCATTGGACCATCTAGTCTTTGGGATGAGAAACCACTGTTATATGTCACAGTGGCAGTCTCTGTAAAATTAGTCAACTGAACTTAGTGGAGTGGGCAGTCTCAAAAGCCTGGAACCAGGCAAGGGTTAAGGTGGTTTGCACTTACAATAAAGAGCATATTGTATTATTGTGTTCAACTAATCACCCCATCCTCTTTATTTCCTTTAATGGACATTATGAATTGCTGCATTCTATTGGTATCTCATACTTGGTTGTACACATTATGCTTTTCCTGCTCCAGAGTCTGTCTATAAACACTGTAATATGGACAGCAAGAGCTCAGAAGGTGCACAGACAAGCATATGATTTTGTTGCTATAAAACTAGTAGCCTCATTAGCTAACATAACTGTGATTACGGCGCCGGATGGACAGCAGAAAGCTAGCCCATGTTGCAACAGATTTGGGTTCATGACATCCTGCCAGGGAGAAGAAGGCACAGAGAGTTTTATCATCTTGTCCAAGAGCTCTGCTAAGATAGTGCCCACATCAAGGGCTACTTAAAATATTTATGCTATGTGCCTTAAGTGTAGACACATGGACTAGAAGTGCCCAGGGCATTGCCCCAAAGTCTGTGTTGAAAGCAGTCAGAGAGCACAAACTTCCAACACGACTGCACAATCTTCCAAATTTGTTATTAAAATGGTCAGACATTTCTAATCTGCAATGGGATCAGGATCTGTCTCAAAATACACAGAGGTGGGTAATTACTGGACGCATGTGAGGTTTCTTTATCCAGTGAAGTATAAGCAATAATCTGGTAGCAGGAGTGTTTTGAGGTGTATATTTTTATAAAAAAAATAAGTCACTTTCCTGCAGTGATAACAAGTCCTTTAAATAAATTTCTGATGTGCATCTTGATCTGGCTCTGCACTAGGTCATGACTTAACCTTTCATAAAATTTAATTTAAATGTGCAAACAGTTTTTGAGATACCGTGCTCTTTAGCAGGCAAATAAACCAACATATGGGTCTGAAAACAGTGACCTCTTTTGCAAAGGTAATAAGGTGTATGCATCTTCGGTGCATTCACGGCTTAATCGACAGTTAAATTGCAGTGCGCCGCATCAAACACTGCAGTGATACTGTAGACAAGACCTCAGCCTCGGCAGCTCTGTTCATGCCCCATAATGCCAAGAGTCATTTCATGCAAGCTCATCCTTCTCAGAACAACAACACTATTAGTATTTTGCTTAAATGCAATGCTGGGCTCTTATCTATAGCTGCAGCCTATGGAGTGCTACACTTCCTAAATGTTTAATATGTTGTAGTGACAGAGAAGCTAATTCTTATGTTGAGTTACTGTAAATCTATTCTCTCTCCTCTAGTGTGTGTCCTGTCTTGTTCTGCCCTGAATAAGTGCATCCTGTTGTGACTATATGTGCACCGATGGGAACTCTTGTCACCCTGTGAGGTGTGCTTGTATCACCGCTCCACATTTATCACAAAGGGTTTCAACAAAAGCAGCTAATTCAGACACCTAACACACTTGTCAAAGCCAGTTAACAGGTTAGGAGTCAGGCAGGCTAGTAATGCTAATTAGCCATGTGGTGTGGCTATACTTAGTCTCTTTGCAGACCTCTGAGCTGGTTGTGTCAGAGATGTAAATTTTTTTTGATCTGCGCGTTTCATTGTTGCTTCTCTGGTTTGGTCTGACATGCTTTCTACTCAAGTATTTCATCACCTTCCTTCTTACAGAGCCCAAAAAGCTCCCATTCCGCCAAGGGAACTTTTCTTTTGTTTGAGCATGGAGCCTTTCATCATTTCTTATCTTGTCAGACATTTTGGCAAGTACAACCTGCAGGTGACATTTGAGCGTTGGTGTGTGTTTGACCATAACGTGTGGGGGCAGTAATGAGAGGGGTAAAGCGGGGAATAAAAGAAAAGTGTATCTCTTTCTTTTATGGCACTTAATCTGGTATCAAAACCATACACATCAAAACTTAAAACAAAAAGAGACAAGAAGGTTGAGGATGAATAATTTCCTCGTATTGTAAATGAAAAATTCCCTTCCTGATTGGGGAGGGAATTGAGGCAAGTCATTAAAAATGCAAAAGTGTCTTGTAAAATGTTTTATATTTCCTTTAAATATTGGCCTAAAAGAAGACAGGGCTTGAGACTCCTGCTGTGATTATTCATTTGTAGTGTGAACATATTGTAAATGGTAGAACATGATGCCATGTTATCCATACTTGTGAACTAAATTGCTACACATGCTTGGTGCTCAAACACAGTCAAGTTGATGGATGATATTTGCGCATGTCAAACTTTTAATGTGAAGATTTTGACCACATTAACAACATTTTGTTGTTGTTGCTGTTTCTTTTGCCCGGATGCATATTCATAAAAAGCACCACACAATTGTTTTCTGGGTATATATGAATATGTATAGATGTGTATAAATAATTGTATACATTGTTCTTTAACTTTTTTTTTCTATTTCCAAGCTGTCTTTATGTGTGTTGCCTGGAAGAAAACTTGACAATATAAATAAACCTTAATACCTTATAAAGTTCTCAAAATAACCTACAAATATGTGTATTTATGCACATGTCTGAAACAACATTTAGCATATTTGTATTTGTTTATAATCCACTAATCAGCAATCAGTTAATAATTCACTCATCAGCAATTAGTTTTTTTTAAAATTTTATTTTCATCTTTTAACAGGAAGGCAATATTTTAAAAAATACAAATGTGGATTTCCAAGGCTCTTTTAAAAATGAGAATAATGTTATGCACAAGATATGCATGCATATGAATGCACACATAACACATTATAAAATGCTTTGCATTATTAAAACCATCATTTGCATTTTATCAGGGCAGGAATTCGTTCAAATAAGCAAAATAAACTGAATGTATATGAATTTCAACAATGTCTCTGGTCTGTTTGCATTTGGTTAGGATTCTGCATATTATTTCACAAAATCCAATCAGCCTTTACCAGTTAAAAGGATGTGCCTCACAATAGTATAAACTATTCATTATGTATTAAAACATAATTAAACACAGCTGAGTTTTTTAGAGGATTAGGATTTAGAATCAAGTCCATCAGAGTCTTCTTTTACCTTTCTTACGACTTTCTGTGCAAGAAACGACATGTCTTATAAAATGCAGTGAGAAGCAGCTATTTCTACCATTAAAAAGCCTGAGTCCAGCAGCAGCTTTTCCGTTCTACCCGCACAGTCGATTTGTCATTTTGAGTGTACTATAGGATCTCAGTTGGTGAATCACTTCTCAGTTCTGTTATGTAAAATGGAGTTCTGTTTCAGTTTAAATCCAGCTTTATTGAATATCTTTTGCAATAAAACATATTGGACCCAAGTGAAAGTGAACTCCAAAATGATACATATTGAGGGACACAGGGAGCCTGTTTCGATGTATGCATGGGTGCATCTCCTGTGGGTTGGAATAATCAGGCAGCAGGAATAAGCTGGCGGGGCTAAAGGCAAGGTATGGTAGAGGAAGGTGGTTTACATTCAAGGATACCCGTTCTCCACTGCTGAGGGTTAGCTTATCCCTGCACAACGTCTCCCAGCTGTCTGGTGCTGACTCTGGTGCTGTGCTGTATACCGCTGCAAATGAATAATCCAGTAAAGGGGACAAATGTGCTCCAAAAGAGCCTCTGCTGCCCTGCTTGCTTTCTGGTTACAGATATACATCTGTAGGGATAAGCCTCAAGCCAGAGGCAAATGTGCTCAGACAAGTGGGGAACGGGCTTAAAGCTTAGCTGCTTCCTGCCCCAACTACGCCGTGTGCTGTCAGTCTCCCTTCGCCATGCTCTTTGTCATAGCACTTTTACACGCCATGCCCCCTCTGAGTGGGTATAAGCTTAGCAATCATGACGATAGACCGTAAGGACAATTACACTACGGAAGATTATTTTGACCCAAATTTCAGTGAAAGAGGTAAAGGTTTTTTTTTTTTATGCTTGCCAAGAAACTTGTCTCAAGATATTTGTGATAAATTGAATACCACAATTGGCCATGCTGAAAAAAAAGTGGTTAAAGCAGTACTTACATCAATGTCAGGCTTCTGAAAAAAACACCTGTGTTCACACATCTAAAAGGGGAAATCTACCATGAAAGAGAATTTCCATGAATTTCTATGATCTCGGTCAGTTTAGTCAACATTTTTAAACATGAACGGCTTGTTGAAAGCTGAAAGCCAAAAGCCAGAGAGCCAAGTATTTCATTTATCATGACGTCGAGGAGCAGCAGGTGCTGTATTTACAACACAAGGAGAGATGCTTTATGTTTTAACTTTAGACCTGGGTGAGTTTTTAAGTTGGAATTTAATATTCTAACACACAGCCACATTGATTCTAACATTTGTGAATTAAGGGTGATTATTAGAGCAAAATGTCTGGAAAATTATAATGCAGCTAATTGTGAGCCTGACCATGAAGTGTACTTGCACATTTCACCCCCACTGCACTGTCACTTTTTGTGTTGCATCTTTAGTAAATAGTCTCTTAAGAAAAAGCAAGACCTAATTAAGTAAAGTTAAACTTTAATCATGAGTTAACAGTTTTCTAAAAGAGTAAAAAAAAACATAATTTAATAATAATAGATAAAAATACTTTAATTAAAAAAAGGAAATTACAAGGATGTACTCTCTTGTCCCCCTCAAAGCATATTTGAAATACTGCAGTCATTACTCATTGTGTCTACAAAACAACACAGTGTAGCTGCCAAACAAATAGTGGAAATAGAAAATAAATAGTTACTTTTTTAGGTAGCAGTGCAAACAGAGTGAGTCACAGCTTGAAAATTGCTGCATTGAACCCTAAAGGCCATACATTGTTTTGTTTTTTTTCCATAAGAGCCTAATTGATTTAAAACAACCAGATGTTCACAACTGCTAATGTTTAATACTAATTTACTAATCTATTCATGTACTTGTGTGTTGTGCATTGTCAGTATCTTTAATGCTGCAAATATAAGAATTAGTCCATCACTAAAAAGTTAAAGGTCCTTGTCATAAAACAACAGGCTTTAAAGGTGCAGCAGAATTGATCCTACTTGGATGTGTACTTTTAAACAGACCTTGAAAAATCTGGAAATGAGCTCAAACCTTATTTGAATAGAATCTGAATGGGAAAAAAAGAGCATTTCTCATTGAAGTTTTGATAAATGAGATTTGGCTGTGTTGTTTGAAAGGTGGTAGGCGTCTGGTCTGTGAGAGGTTTATGCATTCCCTACATTTTCGTATTGTGCCCGAAATGAAGCCTATACTTCATTTTATGCCCGTTTGCAGTGTTGACCTTTACCAATCTCTCTTGGCCCTCATCTCTGTTGAAGTGGGCTTTGAGCCCGACTGTGGATGAGCCTCTGAATCCCATTTAGCCTGTGTGATGATCTCCCCTTTCTCCTCTTGCGGCTGTCTTTATGAACAAAGTTAATATTTTTTTGTTCAGAACAGACAGCCACACACCATTCCGTGATCTACAGGGCGTGTAATCTGTTTTAGTCATTTTTTCCTGTTATGTCACCTTTGTTATCTGTTGTATGTTCATGAGCTTTTCTGATCATTATCACAGAAGGGACAGACATCTTCACAAAAATAGTCCTCATAGGACTTTTTTTTTTTTTTTTTTTTTTTTAACAAAGTGTGTTAATGCAAGTGAGAGAGGTGCTGAGTGTATGATGTTAACTATGAAATATTGAGAGCATCATTATGTGGCTGCCATAATAGATGTCCTTTCCTGCTTGTGCTGTGCAAATTTGGGAGGCTTCCAAAAAGAGTGATTGACTATCAGAGGTGTCACACTGCAACTAAACACCTGGCAGCCTGACCAGAAGTGACTGTGCTTGTTTTGAGTTATGTCAGGGTCTTTTGCCGCTGCACAAACAAAGCTGCTGTGAGGACAATGAACTGGGGAGCCTTGGTGTTGTATACTTTTTATTCAGATAGGGGGATTCAATCATGTGTTCAGTTCTCACACTTTTATTTTTTTTTTTCTGTGATTTTTGTTGCAAGGAGTAGAAGTCATCAACAAGTAGCTAAATGTCTGTCTGTTTAAAAATTTAAATGATTGTCGTGCTGATATTATCCAATTTGTTATAATGTGTTTATGCAGCTGCTGGTCATTGGCATTTAAGTTGCTTCTGTTTTTTATGTGTTAGCACAGAAATTCCATCATTCTCACACGGTCAATAGGATTTTGCATCACTGGGTTGCTGTGCTCATAAAGCCCCTTCAGTCGAGCAGTCAGGCTGGACGTCTGAGCTCCAGATAAAGGAGGCTCTGTTGCACTATCTTTGGAAATTTGATAGCTTGCTGGAATAAGTCATGCATTTTCATAGACTTGTAAGCAGCAAATCGTGGCAAATGTAGTTATTTATTCCAGGGTAATGTTTTGCATTTTATGGCTATATGATTGGATATGCTTTGTGCACAATACAAAATTAAAGACCCTGAAAATAAATAAGATGATGGAAAGGAAAACCTGCTAAGAACAGATTGTTGACTCGTGAGAAAAGCTTGTAACCATTAGTTGGGACAAAAAGGAAAACATTCGCTCTCAGCTCACTGATTGTCTCTCAGGGTCATGAGGAGCAGCAGACTCTCCTAGCATACATTTTCAGAATGCAGGCAAGAGCACCTAGCAGTTCACCAAACCATCACAGAGGCCATCATAAGAATAAAGACAATAATGTTCATGTTGTCAGGCAATTACCGTCTCCACTCCATTTCAGACTTTAATGCCACTAAATTTGTAAGGAAGCCACAGGAACTTTGGGAAAACATGCCAACTTAAAGAGCACACACTGTAAAACTTAACAAAGAGGAGGCTAATTAAAAGTGTCTTCAAGACTGGCAGTATTTCAGAATGTTTCATGACATTTTCCCATGTGCCTTTGGTTTTTCTCTAGTCCACGATGTTGTTATCACTACAGAATAAGTGAAGTGACTGTTTATGTGCCTGAAAAGCACCCTGAAAAGAACTGCACCAGCCCAACCTATTTATTTTCTTACAGCAATTAAATTTGACAATTTTATTGAGCAAACTTGCTTGTAGTTATCAGTAGACTAATTCCCTCTGCATATGCTGTCTGAAGGCAGCAGAACATGGAAGTGAGTCTGTGTGTCTTCAAAGTCACATTATAGAGCCAGTCCTCAACATTTTTTTTTTTAAAAAAGTTTGCTGCTGCATTGATGAGTAATGTTTTACTTGGAATTATTGTTGGTGTTGGAGCAAAAAAAAGCCACAGAGGAGCATCCTACACAGGAACATGGCTACTTTCCAGGTTGTGCCTAGATGATAGTTCTCACTTATTCTTTGTAAATATATATATAGTATATATAGTATATGGATGCACAGAAGGGTATGTATCTATTATGCTGTGCATCTTTTATATAATGATGCATTAAAGTGTAGGGAGTGAAGTGTAAAGGTGAGTCCGCCCTGTGCATTATTTTTTAACAATAATCAAAGTATATACACACTGTGTGGAGCAGTTTTACAATGAATTGCATATTCACAGTTATGCAATGCTGTTGAAAAGATCTGCTTATGCTTATACGCATCAAACTTTATCACAAGGGTAGTTAGTTGAATTGATATAAACAGGCAAATAATATCACTGCTCAAAAAGGCCTTCATTTTTAAAATTTAGGAACATTTTTATTTGAAAATTATTTTTCTTCAAACTAGTGAAGAAAATCTGAATTTATAAATGCCATGCAAAAGCAGAATCAATAAAAACTCTGCTGCAGCATCAGTTTAACAACTGGAAAATTATTTTGTTCTCCATCGCCATCTCAAAATTCTAACTTTGGAATAAAGACACAAAAAGCACAAACTTAAGCTCATGCATGTTTATACCCTTTTATTGACTTCCTCTTTAAAAGCTTCCCACGGGTCTCTAAAGCTGGAGTGTAGATACTGAATGCAGTCATATTTGCAAGTGAAGGTGGGGGATAAAAGCATTGAAACTCATGTCCTCGTAAAGAGGGATCAGCAGTCTGAACGGGAGCTGCATACCGATGCAAGAGATGCCAATGCTCGGAGCCAGAGAGCATGCTTTGCTGAGAAAAAAAAAAAGCAAAAAAAAAGCCTTAAAGCCGCTAAGCTGAGAGCAAGAAGGGGAAAGGAAGAGAAGGTGTGAAGCAGGAAGGCACACAAACTGCAAAAAGCAGAGAGAGGTGCAATGGTGTAATGTAAGATACATCTGCCATTTACTCCAACTGTTTCGACTGGGAAAAATAAAAGAGTTAATGCAATTTCAAAAGACTAAACCTTTGCATGTACAATGGCACTGTTGCTTCATAGATTTGGTTCTGGTTCAAGTGATTTGGTGTGAGGTTTTAGATGAAGAGTAAAATCTGTTGTTCTGTTGTGCAGGTTTAATGTGAGGGAAGAAAGGTTTAGGATTTGTAAGGTAATTAAACATAAATACGAGTTTCAGTGAGCTTCCCATGTTCAGACGAGCGTTGCAATTAGTGAAGACAGATGACCTCCTCCTCAAAGAGACTGCATTACAGTGGGAGTTGTCTTTTGTGGAAAGTATTCACCACCTGCTGACTTCTGCAGGAGCGTGACATTCTGAGGGTGTGTTTACGCCGAGCATGTTTGGAGCAGTTTATTCCAACCCTGAAGCGTTATTATTTCAGTTAGGTTTATTTTGGCAAGCAATAACCATGCCTCTGCTCTGCCAGTGAAGTAACCGCTCCGAGAATAAAGGTGTAGTCATCACGCAATCAGATATTTGTTAAACTGGAGCAAACAGAGCTTCTTAAAATCGTTTTCATTATGTGAAGTTAGTTGTGACACATTTTTTTGTCTTCAGTAATAAAAAAATTAGAGAGTAAAAAACCATAAGCTTCATGATGTTTCCATAGAGATGGGGAACCAAATAGAACAGGCAAAATACACAATTTCCTTAAACAGTACAATGAAATGCATTCAGTTGCATGTTTAATTACAGTCAATATATGCACAAAGGTAGGGACATTAATTTTTTTTGTAAAAATTCTATAGGAGAATAGTGTTTTAATTTATTGATTTTATTTTAATTTTTGTTGTGAATGCCCCCAAACTCACAACAAATATAATTCTGCAGCTCCCGGGTTGCAGAATGTCTAGCTTTTACATTTGAGCAGTCATGCTAACAGATTCTAGCATTAATTCTCCACATGTGAGACGTACATCTCACACGCAGCTCATGGTGGCTGCAGCAGCACGTCATCCGCAGAGATCCGGGTCACACCTTTTTTCTGAGTAATGTGCAGCTTCCAGCAAAAAAAGGCAGGGAAAATGTTTGACATTAGGAAATATGTCACAGATATGAAAAATATATAAACACTGATGAAGGTCAGTATTTTTCATGTGCATACTTTTTCTTTCTCTCTTTCTCTGTCTGTCTGATCTGGAGTAAAAATGACACTGTCTGCATGTCGCAGCATTTTTGAGGTGCAACCAGTATATCTGATAATGTTCTTATAACCCTATGCAGTCGTTAACTTAATGTTACTAATATTAGCTAGTTAACTTTAATAAATAATTTCTATCTCCAGTGAATAATTCTAGTGCCTTGGTAATCAGATATAACTTAGCTGACTAGCCTCAGCATGAATTCATAAATTTTATCAGTAGTATTGATATGGCAGTATAGAGACTTAAATCATTCACTACCTTGATGAAAAACTTGGAGTTGGATTTCAGTGGCAGAGCTTGTGTTTAAGCATCTCCTTCAAATTCAAAAACTGTGAGGTTGTAATTGAATTTTTGAAATTGCATATTTGAATATTTTATATATAAAACAATTATATATTTGATTTTTCTGTGTCTTTAGCTTTTTAGTGTGTCTTTATCCATTATTATTCAATAGTTTAAGCTTAAGGCTCATGTTTTGAGAGCTCCTTAATAAACTACTCTCACCACTCTTATCTAGGCTCATTTAGTTGATAGCGAGTGCCTTATACACATGGAGAAGAACTGACTCTCATCTCTCAGAGTATTGTGCATGATGGTGTAAGGTGGGCGGGAAACTTGTGCATGTCTGTGTTTAAAACGGTGGGTCTGCTGGGCGCTCTCAGGCTGCGCAGGTCAATGACATTGAAATTCATTTTAGCTGAATATGTGTCAGCAATGGCGTTGTGAATCACAGCCTCATGTTCAACAGTCTTGATCTAAAAAGAACATTTGGTCTGACTAACAAATGATTTCGTGCGGGTGTTTAAACATACAGAAAACACGAGTGGTGTTAATTTGTAAGCGATTCAACGTTGTTGCCCAAGTGTGGATGAAAAATGCCAACTTGAAGCACCATTTGGTGTTTCTTATGTCGAAACAGAAGACAAGTCCATATGGACAGTGAAAAAAATAATATGCAAGATGATTTGGCAGGCATGGAAAATAAGAAAATGTTGCACCCATTAAACTTAAATTGAAACAGATTTCTAAAAGAAAGGAAAGGGGGAGTATTACTGCAGTATTGTTGAATAAAATTGAAGATTTTACCTGAAATGAATGTCACTGAACTGTGTGATAGACCCTACACAATCATTTATTGATTGCCATGTGTACTGACATTAAAGGTGCAGCAACTCTTTGATACATGCAAACTATAAAATTCCGTTTGCTCATTTAATTGCGTACTCTTTGAGAGTTTACATATGTTAACTGTAGTTGCTGATGTTTAAGAAAATGTTGGGCTTAAAGTACATAAATTGTATCATTAGGGGAGTCTGCTGTGTAATTGTCGAGCAGGCAATTATCAATGTGTCATAAGGTCTTTAATTTAAAATAGGGTGAGCGACCTTTAAGTCTGAATATCTTAATCAAACAGCTCTAGGTGGACCTAGATTTAGCAGGGTTATTATCTTTATAACATTTTGCAAATTACTTCTTTGCAATTATTCCTTCAAAGGGATGTTAGCAGAGCTTGAAGTCTAAATCACCGAAGAAGTTCAAAACCTAAGTTTATGTGGAGAGAAAATTAAGAATGAATATCATGAAAGTCAGAACTTTAATTGAGTGATGCTCTGCTTTTTTACTATGGAAAGTCCTGTACTGGATTAGCTGACTTGTTTCCAGACAGCCAGTCTTTTTTCACAGACTTAAAATATTTTTTTCCACTTGTAACAGGTTGAATGGTGTCTCTGTCTCTGGTGTTGGCAGAATATGGTCTCTACTTCAGGTTTCTGACATGGTTTTTGCAGTCGACACACCTTAATCCAACCCATTCCTCCACAGTAATTCTTAACAGGAAAGAATAGATGGTGGCAAGCAGTGACTGACATCAGACCCCATGTGTAAGATTTAATATTTTAAGCTTTATTGAGATGGCAATGCCATGTTACATGTTGTCGCCTCAGTGTGGTGCAAAAAGGGCTCCATCTTGTATTTACCGAAGACTGTAATCAAAACTCAGTACACAACGTAATTGTTTGATTTTATTAGGAAAAAACTTAAACTAAACTTGAACTGTTTGGTTTAAATATTGTGAATAAAAAGTAAAATTATGCCCTTTTAAATTCTTTAAATGCCTTATTTTTTTCTAATTATCATTAAAAAATTCAAAAGTTTACAGTTAAAAGTCATTTAGAGCAGAAAAGTAGTAAATCCTAAGGAAAAAAAAAATGTGATGTGAGTGCTTGAAAAATTATATTGTTTCAACTCAAGTGCTAACTCTTGGTTGCTTTTCTTGGAATATGTCTTACCTTTTTAGCACCAACTTGATTCCAAAAGGTTGGGACCTGTGTAAAATAAACACCATTTGTGTTCACTGGTTCCTGAGCCCATTTACTTTCCCTTTTCAATCATTTGTGAACCACTGAGTGTTTTGATGATGTCCCTGTCATTTCCAACTATGATATTATCACCTGTTACAAATGAACCTGTTTACCTGTGCAATGTTTCCAGACAGATGTCTCTGGAACATTTCTACAAGTGTCTCAGTTTGTTGCCCCTCTACTAGTGTATTAAGAAACGTCTTGTTTGCATTAAAGAATAATCAGAATAATCATACACTTACAAAAATCAATGCAGTTAATGAGCTTAAAATGTTGGATGCTGATTTTTTTTACTGTTTTCGTTTGAGCTTAGTCATAAAAAACCATTAAACAGCTTCTCAGCTCTTTATGGAATCATGTTTGTAACTTTTCAGTTATAACACTGATAATCAATATTGTTTTTGACATTAATTCACTCCACATACGTTTGATTGGTGAAATAAGTCTGTTTAAAGGACCAGTAATTCAATACTAACCGAGCAGAACGCTTTGGTTTCAAGAATAGGAAAGTGGGACCAATGAAAGTAGCAGGCACTAGTTTTGCTCTCAGCATGAACTTTGAGCCCAATAAGAGTCCTGCCTTCACTAGAGCTATATCTGCTATCTGTTATAATGTCACAGGAAAGATGTACTATTTTGGATTGTACTGCTGAAATAGCAGGATATAAAGCCAGGATGGACCCTACAATAAGCTCTTATAATGGCCATACTGGATAGACACCACCTTTTGTGAGCTCAGAGATGATTACACATTTAGTATCCTCCGGTAGTGGTGGAGTGTGAGGACATCCGGTGTGCACCAGGTGACCTTAACTACTGGAGCTGTAGCATCCCCCAGATAATGACCACTCTGAACCCCAGGAGCAGCCCCCATCACCCCATAAATACAGGGACTATATGGACCCGAGGTGGAAAGCTGCAGACAGTCACTTTTCAAATGGACGCATACTTGTAGGAGGCTTTTGTGCTGTGAAAAAAAGAGTTGGTTGGCATTTTCACAGGCTCATGAAGACTGTGTTTTGTGAAGAATGAAGTTCAGTTAGACTGGCCAAATGGCAGATGTCTCTAAAAGTGTGATGCCGTTTTTCATCCACATCAACTTGCAGGAGAGGATATGGTCAGTTATACTCTCTAAATCAGTGGTAGTGGAAAATTGCTTGTCAGTGTTAAAGTGCCTCATCCAGGGCAAAATTCAGGGTCATTGTGAAATAGATAATGTATTTTCCAACAAGGTTAGTCAACCAGAATGGCTACTGATTGGAGTTTTAACACATTACCTCCAAAAATTTGGTAGCAGAGGAGCTGTTAGAAGCTCAGACAACAGGGCTCGACATGGCCCATTGGTCTATCAGCCTTGGACACAATGCTCAGGATGTTTTTTGTGATAAACAATGCGGTTGCTTTGAAAAAGAGAATTGATCACTATAAAACCATTCAGGATTTTCTGAGCTTAAAGATGATTAAAAATTCAGATCCTCTTCCTTCAAAAAGCAACACAGAGTGTGCAGTTTTTCCATATGTAAAATCCTGACTGAACAATCACTGTGGGAGGTAGCTTGATGTAGAAGTAGACACTCTGAACACAATTGCTTTTTGTTATATCCACCAAGCAATTCTGGCTCGGAGCACTGATATGACTCAACTGGGGATTTCCAATCTACAATCTGAAGGTTTGTTTCATATCCACAAAGTTCCTGAAGGGGCTGAGTTCTTAATAAAAAAAGTGAACCATAAGGTGTTACTTTTTTGGTTAGTTTTTTCAACATCAGTATCAAAATCTTTGTGAACTTTTTATGAATATCAGCATATCATTATATCTTGCATCACATAATCAAGTCAAACAGATAGAAAACAAATTATATACTAATGTAGTAATGTCTAAATTACCTCTAAAATTTTCTTATGACTTAAAATTAAAATATCATAACTGAGTGCACAGAATTGTTTGAAAGAATTAGATGATTGGATGAACCATCTGTCTCATTGTTCATCATGAGCTGACTTCAACCAATCAGGTTAATGGATCAAATGATGTAGCCAAAGCCAGTCAACAGAGGAGTGAAAGCATCTTTTACGTTGGCAGAGGCCTTCACTGTAGTTATCTACCCTTCTTTAAAATTAAGAAATACTCTCAAGGTCTGATGTCACTGATGCTGCAGCAGCATTTGTAGCAAATCTCTTTTAGGAGCTGCAATTGTTATTTTCACCCTCACCTACATTCGTAGCTGCCTCACATGACACTGTTTGGTTTCAACCACTATTGTTCAGCCACAAGTGCGTAATTTGCAGCAAAATGGACTCAGGTGTGATCTTGTGAATCCAGCTTCCTCGCATGGTGAGATTTTTGCAGGACAAGAAAAAAATAACTACATTTTTGACAATTACCCACATACTGATTATTTACAGTTTGTGCTTCACTGATCAAATAAACTGAAGATTGAAAGAGGGGTGAGGCAGTTGGTGGGAAAGTTCACAGAAGTAATTACTGCTTTTGCAATTGCTAAAGCAACACAAATAAGAAAAAAATGAAAAAAAAAGTACCCCAAATGCACCTGTGAAATGCAGATGTCACTGTGCTGCTGAGCAGATTGTTTTCAGTTCCCAGATGCAATTTGCACCTATGAAAATTAGATAATTTACGTACATTTGGTGTAAAGTCCTTTCTTTGACTACTACAACTGGATATACAGTAGCTATTTAGTTCAGTACCTTGTCTCATGGATTACTGTAATTGTAATCAAAATTAGAGCAAATTACCCTCAACTGCCAAACTTTATCGTGTTTGAGCCGTGATGTTATTAGTACAACATCTTATTGGCTGCAAGTGGTGTTTTCAGCGGCCACAGTCCATGTTTTGTTAATTCACCACAGTGTGTGTCTGCAAGTGTGATCATCTATATTGATAATTACCTTTGTCCGTTTATTTCTGTGTGTGTTGTAGTTAGTGTGTGTGTGAGAAACCTGCATGCACATTGATTGTAGTGAAGCTTACGTTAATCGTACAACCCTGTGCCCAACTGAACGCACATGCAAACTGGATGCAACAGTGCCACGACTTCACTCCCTCCGACCTAGTTTACACTTGTTATTAACATCTGATTACAGGTCTCTGCATTTCACCTCTGACTTTGTTTTCAGCTTATCTTGATTTGGCTGCATTGTGATTGAATCTCAATGTGCAAATCAGGTAGGTGGAGTTGGGTGACAGCAGACTAACATGGTGCATCCCAGGACATCTGAACTGATTCTGTTTTTTCTTTGCAGAGAACATGTGTGTGTGTGTGTGTGTGTGTGTGTGTGTGTGTTTAGGGGTGGGTAGGGGGTGTGGGGGGTGCTAGCTACTCTTCCTGTCACTGCCATCCCTGTAGATCCACATCCTTGTTCTCATTCAACAAAAAGTCCAGCCCAGAATGCACAGAATTCCCACAACACTAAGGGAACTTTTTCTGAAGGTGTTTGAGTTCTTTTCCCCTCAGAATAATTTTTTTTATTGACAATAAGTCAGTCAGGTTGTTGAAACTTGTGGATGTCCTGTCCTTCCTGCTCAGTGTGTGTTTTTGTGTGTTTTTTTTTTTCTCTGCTGGAGTTTGTCAGAGTAAGGAGACAGAGGATCAGAATAGGAAAACTTTTTTAGAAATTGAGGGCATTCTTACAGTTAAGTGAGTTGTAAAACAGTTCAAATGAATTGCCATTTACAATGTTTTAAACTTAATAGCTAGAAAATGCCACAATAGTTCTATTTATTCTTTTAAATATCATTAGAATTACCAAAATGAATATGAATATGAAATTCTAAAAGTATGATTGATGACTATGAAAATAAAATGAGTCATAATGCTCATTGATATAATCAGGAAGACCGCTAGACACAAAGGACTTAAGTACAGAGAGGAGAGGTTTTTCAGATTAGGGTCAGTTTCATTATAAATCTTTAATGTACCCAAAAAGCACAGAAAATGGAAAACAATATGGTTCATCGCTGGGATTTATCACATGAGAAAAGTAATAACGTGTACTCTGCAAGTAAAACTGATGATACTTGTAATTGCGTCTGACGTTAAAGTGTTCTGGGTGCTCCACTTTTCTCAGTTTCAAAACACAATCAGTGAAACACAATCAGGATATTTTAAGATATTCTTCTTGAATGCTGCACTGGGCTGATCCTGAATTACTTACACTCTTGCCAATGGCAACACAGGAGCACTAATAGGAAATGTAGGTTTTCAAGATATTCTTAGCTCAACAAAGGCTTTCTCGCATTTATCCCAGATTGACAGACTCCAGTGGGATTTTCAGATTCGGGAAACTGTACCTGAAACTACACCCCACTGTCATTGTTTCACTAGTACCAGCGTTAACACAGAATAAGGTGTAAAGATCATACACATTTGATCAGCTACCCTCACCTTTCTTGGGATCTTGGGAACAGAAGTTTAACATTCAAACTCTTCTACACAACAAGAAATAATAAGAGCAGTCTACTGTCTATTTCACTATTTTTACAACTCTGGCAAGTCACACAATGCATAATGCTAGTATGAACTTTCTTTTTGAAATATATACATATTATAATGTAGTGCTGTTTTCATTGTTAAAACTTAGATACAAAGCTCAAATATTGCACATGTAATGACATAACACTTATCAGACCAATTAAGCCATGTACTAAAATCATTTTGCATGTAAAATAGCTGTAACTTATTGCAACTATAAGCAAATAAACTGTGTTTACTGACAAAAATCTGCAGGAAATGTGTCTGAGCCCACATAGTTACATCTGTTCATGTGTTTCACAAAATGTTGAATCTCATCTCCCATCTCTTGCTTGTAATTGACTGAGTCTTTCAAGGATGCACCTTTAGACCCAATCATTAAACTATCACCTGTTACAATAAACCTGTTTACCTGTTCATACTTGTTAAAACTGTCTTGCTGGCATCAACTTCAGGATAGTATATAATAATATATATAAGTGGTATAAATCAGAATAAGCACACACTTGCAGAAATCAATGAAGGTGATGACGTAAAACATCATATAATGTCTTTGTGCTGTTTTCAACTGAGTCCATCTTAAAAAGGGATTTAAATATTAAAACAATCTGCTTCACTTTTGCTTAACTTAACTTAAGCTTACAGTGATTTTTGGAATCAGGGTTGCAATCCCTGGTCACTTACGGCCCAAGTAATGCATTAACAGGCTAATCTGAAATGTTGAGATGTGATTTGTGATGTGATATGTTGGTGAGGAATCTTTAAAAAAAATGAATAAATGCTTTACAGTCAGTAAAATGTTCCTATTTCCTATAGTTATAAATCAGGCCTATGCTGAGGGAACTCATTTTCTGAAAGCTTCTAATTGCATTTCAAAATATTTCATGTTACTGTCTTCAATGACAAAACAGCACAGGAATAAATAGTGGATGTTTCCTAGAGCAAAGAGTGCCTATACACAACATCATGACATATTGTCGTTTACCTGATCCTGCATTACACAGGGAGCCCTGCTGTTTGATGGGCCTGTTATGATGTAACTTATTTGAGAGAACATATCACTTATTGAATGTAACAAGTTTTGATCCATAGTCTTCAGTAGCTTTAGTAGTAGGAGGTTTGCTGTGTGGTATTCTTACATTGGTCTTTGAAAGTTATGAATAGCTGTCAATTTCTCCAGCTTAATGAAGGACATAAGTTGATGCATTGTTGCTATGAATTATGCAAAACCATGGAAACAGCATCTTGCTGTAATGAACTCAAAGAACACTAGTCTGAGAATTGTTACCAATAATTGGATTAGTATTTAATATAACTGTAGATTTCTCCAGATAAAAGAGGCTGGCTATGCACATTCCTACTGGAACCAACATACTGTAGTTTGGTTCAATTATTTACTGTACCATTACTTTGACTCACTGATTTTTTTTTTTCTTTTTACCTTCTTTTAATGCTGACCCAGTTATCCGGATGCAAAGCTCTGTGTATTTCACTAATGTAGAGCTGTAAAGACTGGTTAGACTGCTAATTTGCATTAAAATGAAATTTACTTTTAAGTAAACCTTTAATGGTTGAAAGGTTTGAACGCGCAGTATAAAGCAAGTCAGATCAGTGATTATAAGCACAGAGCTGCAGTGAATCCTCTGAGGTCATTCAGAATAGGGAGAAAAATCCAACTGCCTCTTTTCCTCCCACATTTTACTTGTATAGCACTAACGAAAGTGATAGATTTGGAGCACTGTAAAGACAAAAGTAATTAAGGTGATAGGTTTTTTCATCATTGGTAACATTTAGTGTAACTTGCAACTTGAAAAAACAGATTGGGGACATTTGAAAATACCATAGATAACATAAAATCTAATTTGATCAATCTTTTCTGAATTTTTTCTAATGTTTTGCTGGACTTGTAATCGGTTGATTCTGTAACTAATTTCATTAATTCATGCAAATTAATATCTTGTAAGTACACCATAATCTAAATTTATGCACCACAATAAGTTAAGTGTAGCGGCACTGGCTCTGCTGGGTTGAACATAATGATACCACACTAATCACAACATGCCTCTCTGGATTTAAAGGCGAGCAGTCAACCTTTTCATTTAATATCAAAAGAATTTACTTAATATATGGTATTAATCAGGACATTAGGTCTTGTCTTAGAAAATGTGCGGTCTCCTGTGGAAATATGTCAGACATTCAGTGTAAGTGTGGTGGATTTCCTGCACAGAGAAGGACACAATATGCATGATTACCCAAAACTTTTCATTACAACTTTTTTTTGGTGTGATGTTGCATTTCTTGCTATTTCATATGAATTGCACGATCATCACTTTGAATGAACGAATAGAGAGTCACTAATGTATTGGGGACTTTATATGCATTAACAGATGCCTAATGGCTGTGTCTTTCCCTGATATAATTTTTGACTGTTTAAATTAAGCCTGCAAGCTCAAAAACAATCCCTTAAATGCTTAGTCAGTAGCACGCAATCCGTGATGCATTTCTTCATGTTTTTGATTACACATTGAAAAAAAAGTCCAGCATTTTAATCTTCTTAAAGAGGGAATACAAGTCTTCTCTCTTAGAGGAGAGAATACTATAACTAAGTTTGGGTGTGAGGGAGAGAACACAAGTCTTAGCAACATTTCAAACTGCTAATTAATCAGTTTTTGACAATGTGTTAGTTCTCTAAGCTATTTCATATGGCTTCTCTTTGTTATTTTATCCCTTAATTTAGACTTTTTCCCCCTTTTATTTTTTATCAAATTCCACCCCCAGAAGAGCTGCAGAGTCTGCTGCTTGCATCTGCTGTGATGATGTTTACATACTGTAGCACTGTAAAGAAGCGTCCATCAATCTTTCTCCTCCTCAAGGAATTAGTATTATTTTTAGATTTACATACATTTGAAATTATTCATATAACTTTGAGAAAAGAATCATGAAGTTAGTTTATGTTAAAAGGCAGCCCTCCTCAGTGATATTTATCAAAACTGAGGAAAGATGTTTTTTAAAGGCTTGCATTAAAGTTACCATATCGTCTTCTTATTCCCACTTGTACAAAAAGAACACCTACACTGTAAAAGGAGAAGATCTCGTCATTGTGGGGTGCACAGATTTTTCCTCATGTTGCATTATAATCAAATCAGGCATGTATTTCCTTTGCTATATCCTTGAGGGAACTGGCAGGGAGGATTTATTTTCATAATCTCTTGGCAAGTGATCACATTACACCTTACCTTCCATCTTTCCTCCATCAGAAACTTTAAAGCTAAACTGATTTACTTGGAAGCTCCCCGTGATTTTTAAAATACATTTACAGTAATGCACTCTCCAAAGACTTTTGCTTCACTCATCTGTCACTATCTGGGAGATTTTGTCATTGGAGTAGGAAAAAAATTCTCTTTCAGAATTGTTACCCAAATATAAGTTGAAACATTTGCAGAAAATGTAAATGCGGCTGAGCTTGAAGTGCATCTTGTCTCATATCTGCATAATTTCGATGTTTGACTCTGAAAACAAAACCTCTGGGAGTGCTGATGACTGAAACTTTTGGTGACATATTCAATAACTTCCTGATCCTGACCCTTTTCTTACCTTTAAACTGGCCACCCACATGGTGCTTCAGGGAAATCAGTTTCTTATAGGTTTGTATGGAGATCTATCTTACAGCTTAGTGAGAAACCCTGAACACGCAGCAAGGAAATACAGTCCTCCTGCTAAGAGATTCTAGAAATGATGGTAGTAGATTCTTAAAGCTTGACTTCAATTTACATTATTCCTAAAATCAGGTTACTTAAAGAACCCTTCCAATTAAAATCAAGTTTAAACCTTGTTGACACATGAATTTTATTTAATTTGCCACAATACATATCATGAGTGAAATAAGTGATAAACACCACTTTAAAGATGCAATGTGTGCATGAAGCCAGTGTATTATATGTCATATACCTAAGGAGCTAATCCTGTAAACTTTTTGGCTGGATATATGTAAAATAAGGGGTGTCACATAGAGCAGCCAGATGTAGCTAGTCACAAATTTTGCAAGCTAAATTGAACTTCTTTAAACACAATGGCAGAGAAGTTTTATTTTATTTGGCTGCAGTTGCAAGAGAAGAAATGGTGAGCCTTCATGCTGTACCAGATGTTCTGAAAATCCATGTCTTTTTTCACTACAATAATACTGCTACTGTTTTATCCATTTATCTTGGAGACACAGCAAGTAAAAACCTGCTTGTTGGTTAGCTGGTAAATTTATTTTTATTGTATTTTATCCATTGACAAAATAAACAATGTCCGAACAAAACTGCTGTGTGTGTAGTATTAGTGAATGTTAGTGTGCCGAGTCACATGTTTATTCACTTTAAATGCTGACTGGATATATTTTGTTACTGCTGACAAAAACAGTGTGTCATCCATTGAAGTTGCTAATGAAGTTTGTTATTTGATGAGTTGAAGTTAAAGGCAAGTGGTGGAGCGAGAGGTGGAGAAAGAAACAGGAACTATGTAGATCTGTGAATGTGTAAAGATGTAATGTTACTTGTGAATCAATGTGAGGCATGAAGGGATTTTTTTTCATGAGAAAAACAAACAAAACAAAACTTCTGAATGTGTTATTTTGATGAACAAAGATGGGTTTTCAGGGGTTTAATCAGTGCCTGGAGAGGAACTTGAAGTGTTTTTCACTCTGAATTGCTCTGTCTGAAAAGCTGCACAGTAGCAGCCTTATAGGCCTGTTTGTGTTCATCAGTTACGTAAATTGGCCTGCATTCATGAGAGATTACAGTTGCTGTTGCTTAAGGTTTTACTAAAGCTCAATCAGAAACATGTTTTAGTACTACATGTGGGGATCTTAAGTACTAATATTCATAATGATAAAGCATATAAATATGATTATATTGTGTGTAATTAAATAATGTAATTAATAAAACATTACCCTTTACATCAGAACTGCAGCATGTGCCAGAGGAATCAAAAAGTTTTAAATCACAACCTCAGCTTTATAAACCTAAAAACAGATTTTTTTTTTTTATCCATTTCAGCCATCGTCATCACCGAACCCATGTTCTTAATACCTGAGTTTTATTCTGAAAACACTTTCCACAATGGATCAATCTGAACATTCTACACTCACTTTCAGTCTAAAAATACTGACATTTTTTGTGTGGATGGGTGAACAGTGCTTTTAGGAAACAACATAAGCTGAAAAATGCCAACTTTCTTTTTACTCTCTCCAATTCTGTGGCCCCACTTGTCAGCACAGCTGATTTCAGTGTTTTTATTGAAGCTTTATTTATGTTTTGTTTGTCAGAGGACCTCCTGGTCATAAAATAATGATTTGATTAATCTTACACGCCTCCATACAGCAGAACAGAAAAGTGTTCACTGAATGCTGATTTGGGTGTTGTGAGTGCTGCTCACATGCAGATAGCAAACAATGGAAGTGTCACTATGATTGCCACCTGTAAATTGCAGATAAACCTGTGAGTCCTGCAGAGTTCTCGTATGCTCATGCATTGGGTTCCCAGGTATGGTGTTTGTTTGGATTAGAAAAATGTGTCAAAATAGTGTGAGATGAAATGATCTCATGTTGAAAATCACAGCTTGCATGTGGAAAAAAAATGGTGAAACAACCCCCCTGATTAACAGCTGAACAGTGTTGTTGCAACAGCAAATGAACAAACAAGTAGGCTGGAGTTGACTCCCTTTCCAAAGCAGGAGGGGACAAAATGGAGGTGACACAAGCTGAGACACAGCAAATTATGTATTACAGGCTGCTATTAGCTTATCACATACATACCTGTACTAGCAATTGTAGGATTAAGGGGGATCTGTCTGAAAAATGTGGCACAGAGAGAATACAATATTCATATGTTTTCATTAGTTTTAATCACCTGAATGAAGGTTGTGTTTTCATTACCTTAGAATGAGTCTTTTTTATGTACAGGTGGAACAGGTCCTCTTCCACGAAGTTGTCCATATTGGACTGCCCTGTTTGCACAGCAGCTCAGATGGACATGCCCGCTTTGAGGAGACTAAGCAGGGGGATTTTCAGTCGTGTGCAGGCTGCAGCTTCACTGCTAGTTGTCACTAAATACTGCACACTGGACCTTTAATAAATCTAACTAAGTAGAAAACTAAATGTATTCTTCTCAATAAAATAAGCCCATTTATGTGAAAAAATGAACATTGGCTGATCTGTTATTTTATTCTTAAAACAATATCTACTGCCTTAAAAGCCCAGTATTGCCTCGTTCCATCTATGATGTTTAAGATATTTTTACAAAAGCAATCTAAAAAAGTATGGACACATTTTTTTTCCCACATGTTGACAGTGTTTATAAATCCAGCAACACAAAAAAACACCCCTTTGGTCATTTTCAGATGTACTCAGATGTGTGTACTCTATGCAGAGTCAATAGCGAGATGCAGACGGTCTGAGATCTAAACCAGCTCATATTCAACACTGTATTGAGGGTCGTAGAAAAGCTCCAAGCAATATCCATGTTCGTATGCTCATTATTGCCACTGCTCTGAGTTTCAAGAGGGTGCTTATGCTTATCAAAGAGTGAATTATCAAGCACGACATAAACAGGCATAATTAGACCATCAATCAAGTAAATTAGTTATGGATTATCTCTCTGTAATTGACCCTTTTGTATTATGGGTTCAAAGTGAAAACTGAAGGTTTTAAAAGTGGGTTGGGTGGCCGTGATTTATGTTTTCCTTCCTGCCTCTTATTAATATAGTGGAGAGTATTCTTTTGTATATGCTCATCAGATTTCAGCAATTACAATCTCTCTTGGCTACGCAGCTGTTATTTTGTCCCCACTGCATTAGTGATGACGGATCCCCTTGAAATGTGTCTGAAGGCTTGCAGAATTGCACAGGAAAAGGAATAGATGTACACTGGCTTTTGAAAGATAAATTATTTGATCATGAAATGGGGCAGGAGTCGGGTTTAAGTGATGAATAGGCTAATACTCAAAGGCAAAGCTTGGCTGTGAACAGCCATGCCAATATGGCACTTTTAGGATCCTGGAATGCTTTCTGGCTGGGCTTCTCTGAGATCTCTAAATGAACTTGACGTACTGTATCAGAGGAGATAACAACAAAAGAGCTGCCAATGTTCTGAGGTGATTTGCATTGAGGCACTGCTGGGCCTTCGGATATACCTGAGTGAGCTCTTAGACAGGTTTCTAGACACTCTTTGGTAAAGCAAGCAGCAAGCCAGTGATTGTGACGTTTTGAGATGTTTACTGCAGAGCTGAGCAAGAGGAGGTGGGGCAGCCGTGTGTCTCATCCTCTGTATAGCCCCACGAGTCTGTGACTGTTGCTCGAAAAATCACTTGACCAGAAAGTGGAATGAGAGAGGACTTGAGGGAGCACTATGAGATCTGGGCACCATTTATTCAAAATGTACTGTTTTGGTTTTTTTTGTTTTTTTAAGGTGTAGTGGTTGTTGGGATGTATACATGTATGTTTGCTTGGTTCATGATATTTTAAGACACATGCAAGCACAGTAAACAAACTGTAGAGAAAAAAAAAAATACATGGAGCATGTGTGCAGTATGTGCATATGTGCACACCCAACATATTGTAAGTTGAATATCTTCATGTTTTAAACTGACATAACCGAACAGACATATCCTTAAGAAAGGGTCGTACAAAACATTTTAACAAAACAACTGATCAGAAAAATAAATAAAATTTTAGTATATATGGAAAGCTTTAATTGGATATAGGCTATTATGTTGATCAATGTCATTTTGTCATGAAGCAAACGAAATCTGAATGCAGATTACAGGGATCAGGCCTGATAGGTACTGAGCTGGGCCATCACAGTGAGTATAAAAGCACAAGATCCTCCTCAGTCAAGCAAACGTCGCCCCAAACATGTCAGTCTTTATACAATAAAATCTTTTGAGCATAGAAGGAGACGTGTTAGAAGAAGTGGCATTAGCAATTCAGAGCCTAACTTCTGTTAAAAAAAAATAAAAAAAATAAATAAAGAATAAATAAATAAAAAAGAAAGGCAAAAGAAAACAGTTGACTTTGTATTTCTAGAGAGAAGCTGGAAGTTTTCCCATTCACTTCAAAACAGTTTTATTCAGAGCCAGCATCTAGCAGCCATCAGGGAGCTGCATCTTAAGGCACTTCCACATTAATTTCAACATTCAGCCGTGGTTGTTGGCGCTCTAGGCTCAGTATGGCATCTGTGGACCTTGGCATTTCTTCTTGTCCTTTCATGATCACTGAAAGCTTCCAATGTTTGGAGTTTAAAAGTTCAGCTGCAAGACTTTTGAATGCATTTTGTCATTTTTGTTCAAATTTCTGAATTGTAGGTGCCTTCATATCATTTTTTTCAAGCATACCCTGCTGTCTTGGTTTTTGCATGAACTCAGATTTAGACTTTTCATGTGCACTTTTGTATGAGCCCAGAGCAAAAAAAACAGTACTATTAGACAAGAGATTCTCATTGCAGTAGCCATTTTTTTGGTTGTTAAAAATATTGCACTGGAAGCTTTTGTCTGTGTGTAAGTATATGGAATCTTGCTGTTAATTGTGTTGCAAAAAATCTACAAATCATATCTAGGCCTAACAGCAGATAGCAGCAGCAGGAGCCAAATAAGAAGTAGTGCAAGGCTGCTCTGACAATGACTTCAATCGTTTTTTTCACAGTAGGTTTCTCTGTGGTTGAAAATGTCAGTATCTTAATTAATTTAATTTTTTTTTCTGCTTGTCTTCATTTTATGAATGCATCCAAAAAGTAAACTATTCTTTTATCAAGTCAGAACTTTTCAGCCCTGTCAGCTCGAACACACACAAACCCGGCCACTTTTGTATATCCCAGACACTGACATTCAAAACTGAATGGCAAGAAGATAAAACTAAATTGTTGTTTGTCTATCGCGATGCATCTGTTTTAGAAAAGTGATTCCAGGCGCAGATCAGAACTTATGAGTTTTGAAAAAAAAAAAACCTGACACATTAAATGGGGTCTGCAAGTGTTAAGCCAGTCTTAGGATTATATTTCCTTCAGATAAAACCAGATAATGAAAAGAAAGTGTGGTGACACATCAGGAAGCAGAACACTAAACCTCTTATTTCAGACTTTCTTGTTTTAAAAGTGCTAATTTTTTATGGTGTGACCTATTTTCCATTTTTACCGTTACATTCAGTGTAGCATGAGGTAATTGTAAAGCACCGGTGTCTTCAGTATTGGATAACTGCTGTCCTGTGTTCCAGTTGTCAGAGTGGTGATGGTGTGTGTGTGTGTGTGGGTGGGTGTGCGTGTGGGTGTGCTTGTGTGTGCGTGAGTGTGTGTGTATGTGTGTGTGCATGCGTAGGAGCCTGCAGGGAAGGCCCATGCTGCGGATATCTGTCACTCATATTTTCCAAAGAGCTTATCACAGAGGGAACATTTTCTGCTTCACCAGTTATTTGAATTGAGATTTTTTTTTCTGTATGTCTGTGTAATACAGATTCTTACAGAATGAAATTGGCAGTGTTAATATGCAACGTTATACTGTAGAGATATTAAATACCAGATGTGCCATCATTATTTGATGTAGAAATACCAAAGTATTTTAAATTCATCCCACATTGGTTAAAGCATGAATGAATGGATGATGTCAGCCGACCTGAGCGAAGCAGAAGTGTTTCTTATTCTTAACCATTTTGAATTTTTATATCTCAGAAGTGACAAGATCGTGTGAGCTAAATAAATTTTTCTTTTCTTACCTTCAGTGTATTTTTGTCATATTTATGAGTGAAATGCTTGCTATGTGGTGCTTCAGTGTTCTCACAGTAGGCATTAATGTCAAAGCCTTGATGTAGCAGATGGCAAGGAGATGCTGCATGTGAAAGTCCCTTAAAGGCATTTGTTAATTGTTTCTGAAGACGAACACGAGACACTGGCGAATACAGGGGCTGTTGCTGTGCGTGACATCTTTTCGAGTGTGATTTCATTATCACATCAGATGACCAGCCGTTCTTTCTGATCAACATCAAACTCATGTGGTTGCCATAGTCCTGTGGTATCTACCATGACTTTGGACAGTGCTAAAAGTCCAAACTAATAAAAGTCATGAATTATCTCTAATGCACATCCCAGTTCTGACTGGATGTGTGAATGTGAATGCAGAACACTAGCGTGAACAGTATATGATGACACATAAAAAGAAAAGGGAATTGGGTGAGAATTTCTTGTTAATTATCTGTCGGGAATAACACAGTACAGTACCAATTAACATGGTAAATGTAGTATACTGAATATTTTAACAGAAGTAATTTCAACAACATCGTAAACTCCCAATCTGATTTTTTTATTGCTGTGTAGCGAGTAGAAATTCATACTTCCTGTGGATATTCCACATTAAAGGCAAACTTGGAAAATTGTGCCCTTTTAAAAAAAATGAAAGGCTTTTCATCTGAATTATCTTTGCAGGGTGTGCTAAGTTCCAGAGACAATAACATAACAGTGATAGAAAATAGTGAAAAAATGGAAGTGACTATAAATAGATGGTGAATAAAACAGTGTTTCTGGTAATGCAGAGTAACTCAGAAAGAAACCGATTTTCCCTGCATTGCATGTTCTGAGCTGATACAGTATGTTTGTCAGATATTTTGTCAGGTAATCATATCTTCTTTCAAAATTAAACATATTAAAATAATTTTAAATAATTTTTTTATATATATTTATGAGATTGCAGCAGTCATGAAATGAACTCCCTGCCGAACATCATCACCAAATGCATGTAAGAGGTTAAGCTGCGCTGATTTTCAAAGTTCACAGGGTCTGGACCTCTGCAGAAATGTCCAATTTAATGTATGTCAGTGCAGCCGTAACCCTTACTCCTGATCGATTTTAGGCAAATAAGATAAAAGACATATCAAATTATATCCTTCATAATATTTATTTATTATGTCCCAGCACTGCTCAAATTGATTTTCAGCCACATGTTGATTTGGTCTCTGTATGCAATAGCAAACCCCTTACTAATTCTTCTAGTAAGATATGCAGCCATTGCCCTTTTTAACAGCCCAAAGTTTCCTAACCAACTTCAAAGTAATAACCAATCAGCCCCAGAGTCCAGCGTTGTGTTGTTGCCTGGAATTTATTTGTCCTCCCATAAATTATTCAGTATTTTGCATCGACTAACTGCCATACCTTTAAGGTTGCGGATCCAAGACCTTGGCACACCTTGCATGTTAATATGGCAAGACTCACAAGGTGAAAGACACTCCCAAAATGACCACAGCTTTAGTAGAGTTATCCTGAGAGGCAGAAGTTTTGTCACGATTTCTTACGGTTTGCCAACAAGATCTGTACATTTTTTTTTTCAGTCTTGTATGATCACGCTCTAAGCCTGTTGCAGTCTGAGCGGTTAAGTAACAGCTTGTCGGGCAGAACCTTAGATTATTGCTCTGTGGAAGGCTCCTTTGTTGTCAGGCCAACATAGTGTGAGGTATCATGGCCTGTCACCATCAGGATGTCAATGCAGATCCTCAGTCCATCTGTCTATATACATCTACTGTGAGGCCATCCCTTCCCCTCTGACACTCAGTGCAATTACAAGCGCCTGGCAGAGACATGGAAGTCTGCAGCTGAGATAAAACAAGCTCACAGTGAACCCTATTGCTTACATTTGATCTCACCATAGCCAGGAAATGAAGTTGAACCCGAATATGACTGTTGATATGTTGTTGTGGTGGCCTCGGATAACATCTAAACTTTTTTCAAAGGTACAAGGCTACTACAGTTTGTCGAGAGACCCAAGAGAGAATGTGTTGTGCTAGAGGAGGAGGAGGGAGACTAGAAATAACTTAAGATTGTAGAGCATTGCAATTCTTATGTGGAGTAATATTTTTCATAGTTAAAATATTAGGCATGGACTGTACAAAACTTTGTATGTAGATTTTTAATATGGGAGTGCTAATGAGAGCCTTGTAAAACTGTAATGTAAAAACTGGCTCTATTTTTCTCCCTTTATTTCATTTCAGTGGAGAGGATGCATAAGGAGATTTATTATGGAAATGAATAAAAATATTCTGAAAGAAAATTTGGTTTATATAAATCTTTTTAAGATTCATGATTTGAGATTTATTTAATTTTCATTTTATAACAAAAAGTTGCTCAGAAAAATGCTGTCTGTATTCCCTTTATGCCACTACCAAAATACAACATTATGTGATTGTTTTTTGTAATTGTATGTTCATTTAAATAAATTATATTTATATTTGCCTGAGGAATAAATTCTTATCTTTAGTCTGCTGGTACAGCAGCGGGTACCTCTGTATCTCTTGCCAGCAGGTTGAACAGGCTGAAGCTGGGCTGGATATTATCTTTAATATGCTCTGGGCTCTGCTCAGGCACCTCACCAATATACACTGATGCTTGGTAGATGGGTACCAATAATGTGTGGGCGGTTTTAATCATCAACTGCAGAGCTTTCTTGTCTTTGGTTGTGCACATCCAATGCAAATTTGTGATGTTTCCAGTCAGAATCCTTTCTGTCGCTCCTCCGTCTGTAAAAGTTCATTTTATTATGCTTCTGTTCGGACATTGCAATCCAAATAACTTTAAGATACAACTCATCTGTTTAGTATTCCTGCTCCAAACCTCAAGGTGTGATGAGATAATGTGTATGGAAAATAAACCTTATCACATTGTCATTGTTACCACAAAGAGTGCTAAACAGAGGATTATCATTCCATGTTCCTCAGTTTAGATTTTCTAGTCTTGACTAGATAGCTTAAACTAAGAAATTAAAATGAATCCTTGGAGATAATTTGTCTCCACACAGCAGCTGGGAACACCCTACTGAGAGACAGCTGCAGCTGGACTCTTGAGCTTCAATGTTATCTTTCACCATCTCCTCTCCCACCTGCTACTGAGAAGAAATATTCTAGATCTGAGTAATGTACCGTCTACAGAAGGTCACGTTGGATAACAAGTAATGAAGACCTTCAGACTTTCAAAATTTAAACTGGCTATCTCCTGCTACCACCTGGAGCTACCAGAGTGTGAAGTTTCCTACTGCAGGTCTAAAGTGATGTAAAGACCGTCTGATCAGCAGGCAATAAGTGCTTTGGAGAAGTACTTGCACCTAAGCACTAGTTGTGAATGTAAGCTGATGGTGGAATAATTGTTTCCATTTGTATGTGCTGTGGTAGTAGATGTGCTATAGGAGGGTGAGGGAAGGACAGCATGCCCACTTTAGGTGCAACTGCAGTAACTCAAACTGCTAAGAATAGAGAACATACAGCACACTGGGGAAACAGATGATGTTAGGCTTTGCATTTATCATCACTAATCAAAAAATAAGTGGTAGTCTGTGTCTGAACAATGTGTTGGGGGTAAATGTGACAGACGAAGTCTCGCTTTTTCCTCTCTCTTAACCAGTTATTCCATCAACAAAAACTATTAAATGAAGCAAACCAGGCCGCTCCAGTCCAAACCAATGCACACTCAAATTTGGGGACATATCTTGTAATGTTTACAAAGCAGCAGTTTCTACAACTTAAATTCTAAAGACCTAATTAAAAATTTGATGCACTTTTTACAGGCTTAAGCCAGAACTATTCAGCTCAAATGAGTAGAATATTAAATACACAGCAAAGCTTTGAATTAACTTGTTAAAATGATCTTCTCTTTTTTTAACTAAACCAGTTTTGATCAAAAAGAACATTTGTTTTGGTTAAAAACTATTACAAATTAAACCTGTAGTTAAAAGAAAAACCTAATAATTTTGATAAATTTAACATTTGTCAATAATTAAATTCGGTTGAGAGAGCATGTGGCATATGGTAATTAAGGCAAATATATTTTATAACACTACTAAGTAAAAGTGTGTAATCTCAGATGTGTTCCTTTGGTCTTGTGTATTAAATTTTTATTTTTTTTAACAATGTAACCTTTACTATTACATTCTCTTACCTTTAAAAAAATGCAATTAACTTTGCCAAATGTTTGAGTCTAATCTAAAATGATGCCGGATAATTTCTTGTATTTATTACTTGCTGCTGCACTTTATATAATATGTAAAATAATATTTTGATTTACATAATCTCAGACAAATCACCATTTCTGAATCTAGAATAGGCATCTACAAAACAACATTGCAGAGCTCTCCTCCTGAAGAGATCCACCTGACACTGATTTCTTAGAACAGTAAACATTAAAGACTCCATCTGCATTGGATGATTCATTGCTGGTTCAGATCTTCAGGCACAGAGAGGAGTAGAACAGAAATGAATTCATGTGTAAATGTTATCGATTATTACTTTAAACTGTCAAAGTCACCCATTAAATTTAAAAACGAATGAATCTGTTTGTCTTGAAGCAGACAAACACTTCACCCAGATTTCATCAGCCTTGAGTTTAATAAAGACATCCAGCACTGCAGGTAGCAAACTAGTGGAATAGAAATCTGTTGAGAGCATTTGTCTTGAACTAGCGAGAGAGTATCAGTCCGACCACTTGCAGTCTTAATGTGCTGACATCAGCCATCTCGCTTCTTTAAACTGCCTTTTAGCTTAGGTACAGTACTGCTGATGTGGGATGTTGCAAGCAGACCACTTTTTCCTCATCTAAATGCATTCAGAAAAGGATTGCTGGCCACACATGCTGTCTTCCAGTCACCTCATACCTCAGGTTCAAAACACAGCCACACCTGGGAGCTGCCAAGTGCAACTACAGTCTTGTACTACTGATCACTGAGCAGCTTCTCTGGAGCAGCTGAAGGTTACGTGCCTTGCTTAAGGGCCGCTTTAAGGTAATCATTAGCCAGATTTTCCCAAATGATACGTCGACTTGAACTAGTGACCCTCTGCTTTCAAGTCTGCATTAGTTTATTTCTGCTTCTGTAGTTTCAACACAAATTCTTACTTTTACTGACCTATTTTTCCTCATCATGAAGATGACAGAGTACATAATGCAGCTGAATCAGTCTCAATATCTAAAAACCACATGATTAACAAGACGTTTTTTTAAAATGCTTGTTTTGATCTATTGTGCACACATGACAAATTCTATGTACTGCTCATGCTCAATGGAAATGATAAAAAAGAGTCAAAAACTAAGGGTGATTGTAGTGTCATTTGTATGCAATAATGGATCATAAATAAAAATATCGAACAAATTAAGTTTTTGATCTGAAGCCACTCTCAGGTCATAATTTCAGAGAATTACAAATAATAACTATGTGTATAAACTCCATATCATATCCTTAAAACAATGTTGTTACATTTAATGTATTCTAACGTGAGTTAATAAACATTTTTATGTACACAGATTCATAAATGACTTGAGTCCAGGATGTAGAGCATGTTCACAGTTCACTATTCACATATCCATGTTTGTTCACCTCTGCATGCCCTGCTGACTCGTTAAATGTGCTAAACAAGATAACCAACCAAATGTGCAAATAATCCCCATGTGGAACAAGAACGTAGCAACGATGTGCACTTACTCGGATAAAAGGAAGTGTCAGAGGAGGCAAGAGGGGGGATTATCAATTCAATCTAATCTCCCACACTCAGTCATTACTGCAATATGTTGTGTGTGCATCCTGCTGCACAGCGCTTTGTAAAAATCACTTAAATTTAGGAATATAATCAGGCTTTGCCAGTTTTGATGTAGAGACTCCTGCTATAAAGGATGTTTATCCAGTAAAATGTGATATTTTAAGTAATTAGGACTCTTTGAGCTCCTATTGGGAACCTTGTTTCTGCTGGTCTGACACACCAGGCCTAACATTTGCATGTAGGATTTATATATTGAAATATAAAAACAATTCAGGGAACTTGAGAAACCAACTATTCTTTAGAAGTATTCAACAAGTTTGGCACTTGTCTAAACATACTTATTCTTGCAAGGTTAATAGCTTGATGGATTCAAACTCAGACAAATTGCTGCTTTTATTTTGCTGAGCTGTGAGTTGGTCTCCATTATGTAGCATCGGCTGTGAGCTCTGGAGTTTGTGTAGACAAGTGCTGAGGGTTTTTGAACAAACTAGACAGGTAATTAAGTAACTTGTTATGTAATTTTCACCAACAATTGTGAGTCTTTGAGTCAAACTGAACTCCAGACACACTGAGCTGACTTAGCTCTTAAGTGTTAATTAGGCTTCCAGTATCAAGATACTGTGAATTCTTAATGGGTCTCACTGGCCAAAGAAAATACTCCCTTAAAAGCTCTTTTCAGTACGTCTAGGTTTGTTTTTTCAAGCAGCTGAAAATTAATGTCAGAATGAAATACAACATTAAATTTATGGAGAAAATTTAAAACTAACTAAGTTATAAACCAGTGGAAGAGCAATTAAACACCAGTTTCAGGCAAAATGTGCAAGAGTGTATAGTTTGCCTGAATTTGGTTCAGAATAAAAAAAATGGCACTTAATCCTACAGAGTAGCCAGACTGCAATAAACTTCATTTGACACTGAAGCATCGTTATCTAAGAATTTGCATCCTCTTTAATTTTTCCGAGCATGCTTCAGATATTTTCTCTTAGATAGAGGAGTTCCTTTGCATGAATTAACATTTAAAACATTTTACATTGCAGCAAAATGTCCATTTGCGCTTATAGGTCAGTTCACTCGCACAATGTGGCCAGAAATCTATGTGGCACAACTGCTAGTTATTATTTAATTATTATCTTTCTTCTTCAAATGTTCACATTTCAAAATTGTCTCCATCAAAAACTAGTATAAAAACGATAAAATCAAAAAAATCAGTTACTTCAAAGTTTTTACATCTTAACTCATATTATGAGACCTTTGCTAAGAGATAGACACTGTCCTCCTGTGCTTCCACTTAATGTATTTATCCATGATTTTACCACGGACTGTTTGGAATATTTAGTTTATTGCTCTAAAAAGTCCTTCTGTCACATACAATTAACAAAGTTACCCCCAAAAAATTTGATGTATCTTCCCCATTAGTTTAGACAAGGCTTCAGCAGTTATGCCCGGTTTTGCTTGATTGTCATTATCTGCTCTACTCACCACTGTCTTACTGTCAGCGTTCTTCTTTCTTTCTTTCTTTCTTTCTTTCTTTCTTTCTTTCTTTCTTTCTTTTCTTTTCTTTTCATTTTCAGACATATACTGCTTTTTATTTTCCTAGACTGTCTTAAAAATCAAAATTCAGATTGGCAAAAAAAATAAAGAAAAAATCGAGGGGTATGACGTGGGGCCCCTTTAGGGAGGTTTCGTATATAGATGTCACTGCAAATCATCCATCGGTTGTTTAATGAGGAGGGAGTTGCAGGCACATTTTGAGTCACTGACATAGCTGTGAAGATGAGTTGTCAGTACTCAGGGGGCCTCTAATTGCCTGGGGCCCCAAGGTGTTGCCTGCCTTGCCTCTTCACAAGCTGTATGTCTGCTCTCTATTGGTGATAAAGGTCTCACTCAGTGCGGTATCAAACTTACTTTTTTGTCTTAGGAACCTGCCAGAGTGACGGGTGCAACTACTCAGTGTTCATTTTTAAATAGTTTTTGTAAGATTTTATCATGAACTGTATCATGGACTCATACCACCAGTGTGTGTTGTGACAGCCAATATAAATTACACTGCACTGAAAATAAATAGCTTTTCATTAGAGCTACATGATTAAACTTACATTATCATCAATATTAAAAGGAGTTATTCAGTGACTGCAAATGCACTGCAAATCCTGTTAGAGACTCTAAACTGTTTGCAACATCAAATCACCTCCACTTACTGTAAAATACTCAGTCCATATAAGATAGCTCATAAAAGCCCTGCCAAATTGACAGAGAGGGAATAACACTGCACTTTCTGTCATCAAATCTTTACTCTATTGACATTTTTTTTTGGTTTAAAGTAATTAAAAATGTATTAATGGCTTTTTACATTGACTGTAAATTTTCACTAATAAAATGAAAGGGGATAAAATTGAAATGAGAAGTTTCAATTCTATGCTGTTATGAATCTAAGGCATCGGATTGGGTAATAAGATTAAAAAATATATTTTTAGTTGTTTTAATTTATCTTTCAGATGTGAAGTTTTTAATACAATGTCTGAAGCAAAGAAACAAAAAGTGTGTTGATTTTGTCAGTCTGTGCTGGAAACTTTGGTGAGCTTTTAAGATACATTTATGCTTAAAACAACACCGCTGTGCAATTAGATCCTATTAGCATTTTGATTTAATGTAAATTGTGTTATTTTTTCAGCTTCCTGAGCATTTAACATATCATAATGTAATCAAATAAGTTCACTTTCACAGTGCTGATGACTGACAGCATTGAATTAAAAGCAAAGTTGGTTTGTCTCGAAAGTCACTGCCATGATGATGCTGTGAACTTTAAATCAGTGTTGAGTTCCTGTTTTTTTTCTTTTTTTGTTTTTTTGTTTTTTACTTTAAAGAGGAATCATCTTCAGTGCATAAGCATTTAAACTGATAATATCTGGTTACCTTTAGATTGAGCTCATAGAAATACATATTGTAATGCATAAAGGTCTCAACTAAGGGTTTCTAAATAATGTGCTAAAATCTAGAGGCCAGCAGTGAATCTATCATAGTCGACATTATAATGAAAGTTTAGATCAGTTGATACCCTCTGCCCACTATGACCATGCTATGTGAAGATGTATTAAGAGGATTGACTAAATCTTCTCAGGCTATTGAGAAGATAGGCATAATTTAATTAATGTTAATTAATGTTAATTAATTTCCACAAACTACGTATTAAATACACACACAAAGTATTGTATCAGATATGGAACTACATTTTATGGTGCTGCACTTTGCACAGCTGTCCTGATGTTTAGTGGACATTTAAACAGACCCAGTGATGTGAATGCAGCTGTACAAATGCTCTTATTTTACCCACCAGAGGAAAATACTTCTAAACTGGTAACATCAAGTTCATATTAAATACACAGTGTAACAAGTATGACTCCGATCTCCTCACCCTGGACTGCTCCTGTTACAAGCTAATGTCAAGACTATGACTTAGTAAGTATACTGGTTGAATAAGATGGTGACAGTAATAACAGTTAACATCACAATGAAGAAGGACATGCAGGTGACACAGACTGCTCTGGACTTTTTCCTGCTCTTCTTGGATTTTCACACTGCTTCGACAGAGTTGTGCTTGTGTAGAGCTTGTGTAGAGCTCTAAATAAATCGATTGATGTCTACTTCATGCTCCTCATTTTTTGGTATTGAGAAACTTTGAAAAAAAAAAGGAAATATGAGTGAAAATGAAAAGAGCAAAGGAAAAGAGCACATTTTCAGTAATGGAAGAGGGTGTCCAATCTCGCTCCAAATAACATTTAATACATATACTGTAGATATGTTGAAATGCTCACATAAGCATTTTTGACACCACTTTAAATAAACCACAGCGGCAAAACCATCCAATGTGCTTGCTCTGCATATACAGTGTATAAAGTGGAGTTAGAGGCTAGGGCTGGATTCATGCAAGCAGTCGAATAAGGGAGGAGGAAGTGGCTGCATTTGCAAAAAAAAAAACAAGATTGTTTTTTTCTCTCTTTTTTTTCTTTTAATTTTATTAACTTATTTTTTACAGTCTTGGCAGAGATTGCATTACACATCCAGCACTGTGGATCCAGTGAGCATTTCAAAGTTGTGTATCATGGAGTGAAAAAAAGAGCACTGACAAGTTTGTGATTATACAAAATTTTTTTGGGAATGTGCTCTCTTGGCTGCAAAGTTTCAACTTTCTGTTCAAATTTCAGTAAACTTTTCATATTGCTTTTTAATATTAAACAGTGGTGTGTATTGGGAGTTTCCACAATTTAAAATGAAACAGTCCCTCAGCAGCAGGGAGTCACAAAATAACCACAAACTTATTTGAATATTTTACTGTAACACTGTAAGAAAATATAACACTGTCAGTATTAATTGGGATATGCATCGGTGGTTACATATGCATAAACAAAAGTGTTAAAGGAGCTTCTGAAGATCAATCTTTGATAAATATAACTGTAAACAGCTGCCTGAAAAGAAAATCTTTTGTTATTCTGAATGCAGGAGTGTTGGAGATTACACGGGGAAGCTCCATCTCTTGACTCATAATTCCCCTGTTCATCTATCTGATAATTGGTTAGTAAACTAGATGCTAATAAACAAGATATTTTTTCCTTCAATTCGTCATGCTTCCTTCTGGTCAAAGTCAACTGAACTGTCAGGAACCTATGAGCTCATTTCCATATTGTTTGCAGTTGTATAATGACTCAAAATTAGCTTCTAATTAAATCGGAGGAATTCACACTCGAGTGCAGACAGTGTGTGTGTTTGTATGTGACACGTCCGTGTTTGTGTATGTGTGTGTGTGTGTGTGTGTGTGGCTGATGCATCCGTTGAAAATCATTCAAGTTCTTGACAAGGTAGAGAGGAAAAAATTAGGGGTGCATATGCAAAAACATATCGAGGATCAAGTTTACTTTAAGTGAAGGTGAATGTTTATGTTAGCTGCCAATTCAAGCTGCATGAAGAATCTAATTTCCTTAGTCAGTTTTTTGTTTAGTGTTAAGGGACTGATTTTAATTTGATGATTATACATTTAGGGGTAATTTAATGAAACTTCTGCAAGTTTTGCCTAAAGCAGCCTCAGTACAACAGTGGCATATGTCTTCTGCATATTTGACAGGTCTGTTCTCAAAAACCTTGTAACAAGTTTGACACAAAGAAATTGTGTAGCTCGGTTTTAGTTGTATCGATTCTGTTATCCATGTTTCTACACCCCTGGCATTTCAAATGTGGTTTTCCTCCACTTTGTCTTAACCTGCCAGCTACTGCGTGGTGCATGGCCTGAAAAATCACTTATCAATAAATGCTATTTGTTGGCCCATGCCATCAATCAACAACAACCAGGATGCAGAAAAGTAAGTACAGCAATAGTTGGTGTTTTCTCTCTCCACGCAGGCTTCTTATGCAAACTCTAAATTGCATTTATCACTATTCAAATGGCTTTTGTTGTCCCTTTTACATGAGTATCACTTCTTAGTGTTCGCTAATTGCACTGTAAGCTCATTTAGGCAATTTGCTAATTTACTACACATTGTAAGTGCATTCCTGTAAACTATTCAGCTACTCTGGCTTTACGGAGGAGGCAGATGGTTTCATTTGTATGTGGTCGTTAAACCACATGTCCTCCTCGCTGATCGGTTATTTGAATTTGCATTTAAATGCGTTTGACCTTGAGACTTTGCACACGCTGCCTCCTCTTTGTTGCTTCACACCTTTAATTGGCTAATTATTTTGGGTTTTGTGCTCAGCCTGCTTCATTATACTTCGTGTTTGTTTTTGCTTTCTTGTGTGTTGCTGGTGAGAGGTGATTAGGCAGGAGATTTGTAAGTGTCGAATTTTCACAGTAATTTTTTTTTTAAAGGATATAGTAAAATTTGGGGGTGTGGAATTTGTGATTAAGTCAAAGGTCTGAGTTTGCTCTGCCCTGCTGCGAAATATAGTCAGGTTAGGAGATTAACATTATATTAATCAGGTGTGGTGAACATTTTTCCTGTCAAGGACCATTACAATTTTTGTAACACCTTTTATGGGCCACACTAAATTATTTAACACATATCTTACAAACTTTCAATAGCTGAAACTGCCTCTCTTAAGTAAGGTGTAAAGAAGTCAGATCATGGTGATAATGATGCTTCTCAGACGGTTTTCCAGGTTGGTTTCAGTCAGTAGGTTGTAGGTTGTCAGGCACATCAGCTGGTTTCATATTTAACAGCGTAGCAAATATGTTTAGTTCTTTTTGTTTACATTATGTTTTGAAACCTTTTCCGAATGCCTAACAGTTTTGTACACTTACCAGCATCTCCAGATGTCATAGCAGGCTCTAGTAAGAAAATGCACAGTATAAACTCTTTGCTCTTTACCTGCCACAGCTTTAAATTTGCATCAAATGATTTCACATTTGAAAGCAGAGAGCCGAGATGCTGGTTGGGACCTTGGAGCTTGACATTCAGCTGTGAGATGTATGTGGTAATGTCCACCATGAAGGCCAAAACTTACTATCATTGAGCTCCACAACAGGTTTTTCCTTCATCTTTCTAAATTTCTCCAGACAAACTGACACTTTGATGCAATTTATCTTTGTCTGTTTGCATAACTTGCAAAATGTTGTTTCTGTCGGTCTGCTCAAAAACCGAGTGTTAGAAAAACGAACTATACTGAAGAGTGTTAAATTTTTATCGAGTTGCTTAGCATTTTTCATCACTGTAAACACTCTCCATAAGCTTACTTTGGCAAACTTGCATGCCTGTAGCTTCAGCAAAATAATAGCTTGTGGACACTGTACCTAATTTTTTTTCTTGACAGTGATGTCATTGATGACACTACTTGACCAGAGGAAAAGGCTTACTATCTGTTTATTTATTTCCTCACACTGCAGAGAATGTTTATTTATTGAATTACCTTACAGGAATGTTTAAGCAGTCTCAAGGGCAGCTTGTAGGCCGAAGGTTCCCTATGCTGATCTAAATTGACCAGCTGACTGTGAGGTCCATTGTTTGGTCTGCTAGAATCAACAAATGTGATAAACAGTCTCCTTCAAAGTCTGCACAGGGACCACGGTAGACTAGTTAATGCAGTAGACCCAGTGATCTCGGCACAAACACGGTGCAGGTGGCAGGTAACAGTGTGAGCCAAAACTGAAAATACTGTGTGGAAATAAACAAATATTGAGTGTCGACGTCTGTGTTAACATAGGCTTCCAAAACTCCAGGGGTTTTAGAGGCTCTCAGAGGCAGAGGTGTTGTGCCTTCTCATCAACAGCACAATAATTTTAAGGTTTTCAAACCTGTCAAGTTAATTGACAGTAAGTGACACACACTCTGATGATGGCATTTGTCTTGTGGGTAAGATAGAATTGCACATGACAAATCCTGCAGAAGGAGCCTGCAAAAAGAAAAACTTTCCAAGTCTGCAGAATACGGAAAGAAAAACCATCCTAATGTTAAAACTCAGCATTTCATTCTAAATAACAAGGATCAAACCATTAAAAGGGAGAACAATGGTAACTGGTGTTTTTTGGGGTTTTTTTTTTGTTGTTTTTTTTTTTATCAAAAGCACAAGGATGCTGTGCTGAATATATGAGATTTTGTTAAATAAAACCTGAAATTCCATTTTTATGTTGATGTGTATTGGAAAACTATCTGAATAATACAAAAGGCACTCACTGATGAAGGCTAACTACACAAGTAAATGTGATTGTTAATTTAGTCAAAAAAACACTCTGACCTGCCCAGCAGTACGCCGATGGAGAAAAAAAAAACATGTAAATGATTAGCTTGTTGATGCATCTCTGTTTTCTGCAATAAATTACAGTTTAATTTGACATCACACAAGGCTTTTCAGTCACCTTGGAGGCACTCTGGTCCTCCCCATCAGGAAAATTAGCATGCAGCGCCGATCCCTGCAGCCTTTATGTTTAATGCCAGAGAGCTGTCGCATCACAATAACAGATTGTCATTTTGCTCAGCCATCCACCTGGGCCCAAACCATGGTCACAATGAGCAGTGTTTACATACCAGTAAGCCAATGACACTGATAGGCTAAACCCTGTATGAGGAGGGGCGGAAGCATTAGGGTACATTTTAGGTAACATAAATATTCTCCCATGGAAATTGGCCTCTTGGGATTCAGTGATGAAAGCTGTTGCAATGGCTAAGTGCAGTTCAGGAGGATTCGGTCTCTGTCAGATATAGACACATGTCTTTTTTCATGTCTGTCATATCTGTCTCTCTCAGCAGATAGGATCTAAACACAGATTGCAGGTTTGAGGAGCTTTTCAAGCGTCCTGCCTGCTTTTATTGGAGCTCATTGCTACATGATAGAAGGAAATACAAACTGGTTTCTTTGAAGATATTTACATGCATGCAGTGTTCTCAGTATTAGCTCATGCGCACTCTCTTATTCCAACTCAGTTGCATGTTGCTACGTTCTGGAAAATAGACAACACAGTTCAGATAAGGTGCTTAGACGCCACAGTTTTACGAGTAATGCCGACAAAACCTAGCAGCTTTTGTATTCAGGGTTTAGAGTAAGACGGATAGAGGCTTATCCCACTGTAAACTTGATGCAGTTCTTTGAGGCAGCCGCAGTTAAACAGAACTTTTCTTGTGTTGTATACCGGGGTCAAACTTGACCATCAAACAGATAGCAGTGATAATATGCATTTAAATATGTTAATTTAGAAATGAAAAGGCTACTAAGCAGTCTTTATGGTGGCTAAAGGACAAATGTTAAAACCTCTCCCATTTATGTGATGCAAGCCTGGTGAAGAATAACTAAAATTTAAAATGTCAAGGCACCTCTTCATCCTATTCCAGCTTTTATTAGGGTTTTATTAGAAATCCATATCCTGCGGGATGGCAATTTCAAGCTGCATGAAAAGTGCTCTTGGTGTTTTCTTTTAGTTTGCTGTGCTTTGGGTTTATTATTCTAATTGTAAAGCACATTGTTGATTTGTCTTTTTAAGGCTTTATGCATTACAGATAATATTTTATCATCAAGCTTAAGGATCCTTTGATAGATTGGTAGATGCGTTCAGACAGAGCCTCTTCATCTTGTTTACTCTTGATAATTCTCAGTATTGCAATTGTGAGCAGGAGCATCTGGTTTGTGTGGAAACACTAACCGCCTCACTTTTCAGCAATACGGGAAGATTCCAGGAAAAAATAATTACAGCTTTTATAAATTAGTTTCCACAAACAGCTGACTATTTCTCTGTTTTTTTCTCATAATTACACCAAAGTTTTAATTGATGTTTTTACATCATGAAATCCAATATTTGAGGAGCATGACCTTACAAACTTAAATTAACTTCACAGTTAAAGTGCAAGCAGGTAAAGTAGTGCAGTTGAAATTGCCATTTAGAGGCTTTAATAGCGAGCTCCTCAGATGATTAGCAGTGTTATCACATTATTAAAAATAAGACGTGGGATATCAGATATAATTAGATTCATTGTCTGACTAAAGAAGGTGTCTGAATTCTGATTTTTCTGCTGCATTCATGATTGTTTTTTAATACTTATGCGGTGATATTAATCATTAGAGGTACTTGGCCCTGCAGCTGTCATGTTTAATATTATCACAGAGTGCATTTCTCTCAAAACAGACATCAGATCACAGAATGATCAAGTGGTGAAATGCAATAACAAATGAGTGATGGATGTTTTAGACAAAGAAAACAATCATATAATCGAGTCAAATTTCCATTTTTCGAAAGAGGAGCTGCTCTGTTTCTGCTTTAGAATAAAGTCAACACATTTTTGTCGTAACGCTACAAGACTAATAGTAATGGCCTCCATCTCACTTATCTATGCACCACCATAATTTTGGTTTTGTGTTTTAGTGTTGCAACAATAGAAGGTGCAGGCCGTTTAACAGAACTAATGGGGAAGAGCATGACCCTATTCTCAGGGGGCTGTAAAGTCCCAAGATCAACAACATGAAAAAATAATGAGTTCAGCCTCTGAAAATGCAACCACAGCAGAGTAACATAATGATACAGGAAGCTGGGCCCAGTGTGCACACTGACTACTCTTTATGACCAGTGCCACTCCCCTGCATCCCACTTCAGCTCTTTATTTAAATTACCATGAACGATCAGCCGGTGTATGGAGCAATATGATAGTACCACATGTCTTGGGATGCACTCAGAGATCACCAGCCTGTTTTTCTTGGACAGCTTTACATTATTCTTGTGATAGAATCCGACCATTTCACTGCAGATTTATTTGACTGATTTTTGTGTTTGATATAAAGTTGTTGTTTTATTCTCATTTAGGATGTCAAAACTGGGACCATGTTTGTCATTTCCTCCATTGACATAAAGAGTTGTGTCTCTGTTAACCAAAATCTAGTTCTTAGTCTGAATTTAGCACTAGAGGTATACAATATAAAATCCAAACACTCCCTTATTATGGATTCTAGGCTTTCTGTCTTCAGTTCTTGATATGTGCTATCACTAAAACCCTCATAAGCAGTAAGAGCACATTTTAATGCACTGCGTTGTTTCTGCTTTTTTGGGCAAGGGCAAGAACTTTATCATGGTAGTAACCCAAACCTTCATCATTAAAACCTAAACCCAGTGATTAAGTTGTTTGAAAGTCTACAGCCAGGCAGGATTAGACAGATTATGATACCCAATTAAATTACAAAGTGTGTTTATCTTTATATATTAATGCATGGAGCCATGTCTGGCCTAAATGTTTTTCTCTCATGAAACAGATTTTGCAAGCTTGCTTCTTTTTTGATGCATCAAAGTAGGTGTAGAACCACTACAATAGATAACTAAGCAATTGTGAGAATTAAAATGCTTCAAATGAATATGAAGTTAATTCAGCTGCTGTTTGGCAGCTATTATCTCACATTTCTAGCCAACTTGTTTTAGTAGTATAGTTTTTTGACACTGAGTTCTCTGTTGGCCCTTGAGATGATGGATGATTAGCTTCGGAAATTAGGGTAACTGCAAAATCTCACCCCAAGTTGAAGAGCTCCACCTTTGGCAGTGTTTTATGAAACATATACTTGCTTTTATGTGTGTGTCTCCATGTGCATAATGGCTGCCTGCCATATCATTTTTCACTCATAAGTTGAAGACCCTGCTCAACTGCAGGTAGAGGAATCAGAAAACAACAACAAAAGTACAACACTGTCTTTTAAGAACCTTCACCTCAACATGTTTTAAGTTAAAGTCATACAAGATCTGAAAAACTAAGCAACCAAAAAGTCTTGACCTAAGTTGAGAAGCACTACTTATAACAGCCTTAGGTTGAAGATATACTTGCTTCTAACTATCTGTTTACATGATGGCTGCCACACATGTCCTGTTTTGTGGGCTTGTTGCACACATTCTAAGAAACTGACGCTCCACGTACTCAAGATGCAATATGCACTTGACAGCTCTGGGCAGTGAAGGGGCAGTATGGAAGATGGAAGCAGGTGCCTGTTGCCTGTTGAAAGTGAAGGGTAAAGTTGAGTCACTTTGCTGAACTGACTGGCTCTCTGTTGTGTGGTGATGTTTTCTCCAACCAGTTTCTTGCATTGGCAGAATGAGAGAAACACACTTACCATTGGAAGGACATGCTTAATTAAAGGGATTTTGTATCATCTACGATGGTGCTTGTGATGTTGCTACAGATGCATGCAGTATTTCCTATCTAGGTTTTCTCTGTTCTAGGGTTGTGTGTTTGGAAAACTCACTAGGTTTGCCAGGTCACTGTAATACTTTCTTACAAGTGGCTGTCTCAGCAGGTGAGCTCTGTCAGCTCTCCTCAGGAGCCGAATACACCAGTTCAGTGTGCCGGGCCATTCTTTAATGTTGTCTTCCAATTTAAAAGGTGAACATTTACAATGTGTCGTGTTTGGTAATACAAGACTCTGTTTATTAGTCTCTTTTATCTCCAAGAGTCTCTTGTACTGTCACCCTGTGAATTTTCACACGTCCTCTCCTATCCAACCCAAACTCAAAAGCCCTTCTTTCGTCCTCTTCCTCTGTCTCTCGGGGGAACTCACTCCCTGCTCAAATGAGTTTGAGTCACAACACAATAATGCCCTGTAATGACCATAGAGCCCTGCTTTTCTTGAAATGAACAAGTCAAACCTACTTCTACAAAGGTCTTAGCATGACAAGGATCTCAGAATAAACATAATAGTTACCTCCTCAAGGATTGTAGTCTTGTTCTCTTAGGTGTCCATGTCTTAGTTCAGTACCTTTAACTAAAGTGAAAAAACAGTAACCAGTGTAAGCATTTGTTTGTTATGTTAACCATTTGGCTTTCAGTTTTTTCTGGTGCAGAAGCACTAAAATAACCAACAGGGGTTGGCTAGATGAGTCAGGTACTAGGTACAAAAGTGCAATGAAAAATAAATCTGTTGTAGCACAGTGAACTATATTGGTTAAACAAAGGGTGAATAAATTGCTGTTTTTTTCTGCCATTTTTCTTTAAAATGTAAAGGGACTTTTATACCAAATGATTAAAAGGCAGAAAGAAATGCCCACCTCAGTCCTCACTTGGAATATTCCCTGTTAGAATGGATATTTTTACACAACGCATGCACGTTATAGCTTTGATGGATGAGACTCAAGTGTTAAAGTCTTATGGATTTTGTTGGTTTGTGCAGTGTTATTCTAGCAGTCTCTTCCGACTTTCCCTGTTCTTTTGAGTAGACGGATGAAGGTAGGTATGGGCACAGTGAGGGCAATGGAGTGTGGCTTGCCTCAACCCTGTCACTTTGATAGAGTGAATACATTGTGAGAGATAATGGAAACTTTCTATTCAGCGAGGGCTGGAATAAAGAGAGCCTTCCTACTCATTCATCAACATTGATTACTGTACAGCTCATGGCCTGGAAAGAGCATGGGAGCACCACTTCTCACAAAGACTCTGCTGAATTGCAGGTAGAGGAATCAGAAAACAACAAAAGTGCAATACTGGCCTTTTAAGAAACATCACCCCAATTTGTTTTAAGGTGAAGTCGTACAAGATCTGAAAGACTAAGCTTAAGGGTTAGAAGGAAGGTTTTTACTGTAAACAACATTGCACAAACAACCTGCAATAATTTTGCTTCTAGCATTGATAGTCTGCGGTGGTTAATATCTTATTAAAAATACATATGCCGTTTAAAGGGCATAAAAGTTAGCAGGTGCATTTACTGAAATTTAACATGCAACAGGTGTTTTACCTTATTTATGCACTCTCTCAAGCAGTGTTTGTTTTGGCATTTCTAAGGTATTGTAGAGATATGGCAGTGTAATATGGCAGACTCTGTAAAAGCCAAACGTACTCTCCATAGATATAAAGGGCTCATTCCAAGGTCAAAAAATGTAACAGTTCTTATATTCAGTTGATTAAACTCTGAAGAAAATGTATCTCAAATACATCCTCCCTAATCCTACATACCTTACTGTTGATTAAAAAAACAAGCAAAAAAAACCCAAACAAAACTTTTACTGTTGGGAGAAGACATCATTAAAGACAGATATTGTTATTATTATCCTATATTAATAAAGGCACTCTGAAGACATTACATGATATAAGCACTTCACCCACAGTGACAGAATGATGGCCATTCTGCTTCCTCTCACTGTGTGATTATAATAGTGGTATTCATATTAAGTTGTTAAGACAGCTGGCCCCAGAGGACTTTTTACCATGTCACTCTGTCTTTTCTCTGTAGCAGATTTTCACATATTAACAGGGGAATACTACTGATCAAGGGCAGTTTTAGTATCATCATTTAGTTATCTTTTTTTGTTATTTTTTATTTTTTTATTATACCCTTTTAGTCCAATCTATTAGCCTTTTACACCATGTGCTACAAGCAAAAATAAGCTGGAACTCATATCTTTGTGTGACTGTCCTTTTTAGACTATTGCCTAAAGATTTAAAACAGTCCACTTTTTAGGTTTGCAAGATTAAACAGCATATATATGTATAATTTACTGTATTTTTTTCATGATAAGTTCACTGAGCTCATAAATTGTACAAAATTGTTAAAAAAAATTCAAATCAAATGTTCCCCTCAACAAAAATCCTGCTTTCATTCCAGGTCATTAAATACCAAAGCTTTGTCACGCCCCTCCGATGTGCAGAGTACACTTGAAATAGAAGATGCACCAAACCCTTGACCAAGCTATTATATACACCCATCAGCTTACGCTGATTGATATTAAATGCTCATAGTATCTGCTCCAGACAATGTAAAAATGACCCCTACAAGCAGTCAAAGAGGTCAGGATGATGGTGAGTGATGGTCGCACATAGAACCTTTGCCCAGTTTGTGGAGTTTGTGTCCTGCATGAAACTACAATTGATACCATAAGAGAAGTGAAATTAGCTTTCCGTGAACCTAACCAACAAGTTTTTGTGTCTGCACCTCACTAAACCTTCTCAGAGTGTAAAGGTCTCACAATGTTGACTGATGAAAAATGTTAATCATGAGTAAGAAAAGCTTTTTGCCAGGGAGACTCGTTGCATCATGTTTCTGTATGAGATGCAGAGGGACTTGATAAAAATATCAATTTCTGACAATCTAGACATGATAATGGGTTTCCTTATACGACTTTTTTTTCTGACAAATAGTCTAAAACACAAAGATATTAAATTTTTAATGATAAACAGAAAATCCTTACATTGGCATTTATGCTTGTAATGTGACCTGAGTTTATCAGAGATGGTGTTGTGTTTTCTTGTGATCATTCGATTGTTGCTGCACTATTTCTGGCTGCAGGTGACACAGTTTAGAATCATTACCACACATTTTTTTATGTAGCTCCTATCTGTGCTCCGCAGTTGCTGCAACCCCAATTTTTCTTACTTCAGTTAGACTCCTATCAAGCAAATCGGATAAGATATGTGTATTTAACATCTGTAGTTGTGTGTTTGGAGGGTTTGCAGTCTGAGCTGCTGAACGCTGAGTACCTCGTGTTTCATATGACAATCAGAAATAATTTAACACTTTTTTTCTCTCTCTGTGCTGCTTGATGGAGTCAAGACAGCAGCAATAATTGCTATTTTATTATGAACTTCTCAGTTTACCTCAACAGTTTTACTTGTTTGTCAATACTGTCCTTCCTCTAAGTTCCCGGAGCAGGAAAAGTGTGTAAGCTCACCTTATGCACCTCGTGTTCTGCACCTCATTTAGAATCTGTTCTGTCAGCATTACTCGGGTGTCATGTCGTGTCACACCACGAGGTGGCTATCAGCTTAAAATGGTCTGAGCTAAACAGACCTTGCTGCCTTATTTATTTGCTTGGGACCAAGTGTGAGAGAAGCTGACTGGTGGCATCAGTGAGTCCCCTTTTAAAATTCTCATTGGGTGATGTTTTCAGTCCATATACTTTAACAGTCGATGAAAGTTAAAACACACACACACACACACACACACACACACACACAAAAACATTTAAAAAAGTAATACAATGGCATGCAGATTTACAAATTTACAACATTAAACCCCATGGCATACAAGGACTTTAAATTAAAGCATTTGGTGGCAAGCTACAGTCTTAGGAATAGCTATTTTCTATCAAGTGGCAGTTAGCTTGATAACAAGCCTGGCGTGTTAGCTTAATATCATTTCACTACAGTTGTCTGGAGCATAGTTAAGACTCTGTTCTGCCACGGCTCTGTAGCCAGAGGCCTGTGATGCATACTGAACAATTTAGAGAGCAACGCTATGAAAATACAAACACAAATTCTGGCAGTGCTCTGAATTAGAACAAAAGACAGAGGCAGAATCTCTCCTGACTTCTCAGCATTTTCTGATTAAGATGCCTGTAGAAACAGACATAAGACATAAAACTGTGATGTACACATACTATATGTCTCGTGCACATGGTCCAGTTTGATTTACCAAATAAATGCTTTATTACAGCTCCAGGCTTTGTTTGTGCTCACTGTTTTTCTCATTCACTTGTTCTTGGACAAATTGAGGTGCAGTACTTGTGTTATCACTTTGTAAAGGCCTGTTTACTCTGCATTTACAGTGCGATGCTCGCCTCGACAGATTTAATTACACACAGCAGACATGGACAAGAATGGATGAAAGTTAGCAAAATACATTTCTCCCCTCATGATTCACCACTTGCAGCTAAATTTCAAGTTCTCAGACTCTCTGAGGAGAAGCCTTTCTTGGTGACAAGTCGTGGCAGCAGTGCTATACCTCATAATCATAACAATAATCTTTTTCATTAATCTTAATCTAATTTTAGTGAATACGATTTTATGTGTTAATAAGAGAGCAAAACCCATGTGCTCTCTCTGCTCGGAAGCAGTCTTCGCATGAATCTGACCCAATGAAAATCTTTCAGTTCAATCAAGGTGAATCCTCTAAGGTGCATGTGTTGGATTTATATTGATGACTCAAATGACAATTTCACAGCAGCAAAGTTATAAATAAAAAGAGGCAGCTACATAGAGCTAATTTTTTTTTCATCAGTCAATCCATTAAAATAGGACCAAATGATTGTCTTTAAGTCAAAGGATCCTTGATTGGTACTTTAGCAAAGTGTCTGCATTGTAAAGTGTCTGACAAGCTAGACATAAGTGTAATTCGGCAGCCAGTGTCCTCAGCAGGTAAACTAAGACGTGCATATGAAAATGAAGAGTGATCTCTGTTACAACAGCTGGTACTTGCATACAGTACATGCATTGGCCTGATCGGTGTGACTGTTTAGCATAATGCAAGTATTGCAAGGTGGCAATTCCCCGGCAGGAAATTGTTTTAGAGGAGATGGCGGCCAGATGTGTCTCACCAAGGATTGGTACATATGCAAAGATTCAAATGTGTTTTTCTGCAAAGTGGATGTCAGCTCATGTGCATGAGCAGTTCCAAACACACTGAAATGGGAACAGAAAAGCCCCAGCATTACAGCCACTCTGGCGCAAAACCTAGTTTTTATGAAAGTTTATAATCTCAGTTTACCTTTTAGTAAGAACACCAAGGAGCACTCTCAGCTTTTTCACAGTCAAGCCAGATCACCCAAATTTCCCCTTCAGCACCAGAGCGCTGTAGAGCTTGAGCCTTTGCTGCCATCCTTGTAATGATGCTGTGATATCAAGACACAGGGCCAGAGTGAGATATCTTGCTTCCTCCTCATCTGTACGGCTCATGCTGTGATGAACTTATGAGGTCTTATCTGACTCGCCAGGATATAGAGATTGACTTGCAGTCTTGGCCACTATGACATAAAGAATTGTATTTGACCTTGAAGGTGAGGGGATCTGGCTCAATACAATATGGAGTCAAATCCATTATGGATCAGTCTTAGGCATGTACAGTATTATACCTTACATAGCAAAAATGACCATTTCAAATTTAAGTTTATCTTTATTCTGGCACAAATCTGTACACTAATCCTCTTACTGCATAATATCTGTGATGAAATGTCAAAGAGAAACTGCATCTCTCCCACTGTAAATGGTTTTGCTGCAGTTACATTTTAGCAAGCTACTGTGTGTGTTTATTAAACATGTAAGATACTGGGTGGGAAGAAATATGTCCTTCACACAGAGGATTAGATATTATCAGCTTGTGTTTCCCACAGCGAGCCCAGCCCACTCAGTGTACATCTCAGGACTGCATAGTTAAGCAAACATAGAAGCCAGGAGTCAGGCGTGGCTGCTGGCAGGCTTATGAGAATGAGAGAGAAGGATTCCTGTAGGCAGGTAGAGATGGCAGGAATATACCTGTTTGTGTAGCTCATTTTGATTAAGTCCTGCCTGAGTCTCCATTTTGTGTAAGCGTGTCTGTTTAAAGGGAGGAAACACTCTCAGATCATAGCTGTTTTATTGATTAGCTTTCACTTTTAGTGGATCACTGCTTAATTATTCAGTCAGACTGCCACCCTCATTTTTGTCAATATCATTATGCACATGCTGCTGTCAAGGTTTTTTTGTGCTGAAATGCTGGTTTCTGGCTCAAGTAGGGTGTTTAAAAGAGAAAAAAAAATCAGTTACCAAATAGAACTGAGTGCAAATGTTTGCACTTTCATCCAGATTTAACAGACTATACTGATACACTAATGTTAACTTGTGAGTGCAACAGGAAAAGGGCTCCAGCTTACTGTAGTGATCTTAACATTCGTCTGAATGAAGTTAATCTCAAACATTTGTAGACAAAGCCACACTGGAGCCTACTCACAGTAGATTTCCTGGTATTTGTTGGCCCACAAACAAGGAGCTACAGTAAAATTGATGGTGCAGGTCAGCTTATCCTGGTCGCAAGCTGGGCTGGTCTCCATAGATAGCAGCATACGTCAAGCGCTCTGCAGAGCTGCTAATGGCATTAATTATGAGTAAAAGAGGTTTGCCGGCCAGGTTCAGTATTGTTATTGTTGTTCTCTCAGGGGTCAGAGAATTTCCTCTTTATATTTACAAGGTAAAGAGTGAATGAATTTTGAACGTTTTTCTGTGTAAGAGGAAAAGAGAGGAAGAAAAAGAGAAGGGCCAAGAATTAGGATTACCAAACCTGGAACCGCCAGATTTCACACACTGGTTAAACCTCTTCAGTTCTTCTTGTCTTTTAAGCCGCATTCCCACTACACGGTACAAACTCAGCTCAACTCAGCTCTAATCACTTTTGTTTTTTTCCACTCCATTTCCGCTGCAGATGGCACTCCTAAAGTCAAAGTCAGGATTTTTAGCTGATCGCCATAACGAAGTTGAGAAACAACACAGGAGCTTTACTTTAGTCTTGAGAAGCTGCAGCATTTGTTCACTGACAAACTGCAACCTACAATGTACATTTACTGACATCTTCACTGCAAACATTGTCCTCCGCTTCGCCAGGATTCACCATCTCTCTCTGCTACTTGCTTAAACATATACTCAGTGCGTACATGAAGGAGCTACGCAAGGGAGTAGAAAAAAAACAAAACAAAGAATACTTGTTGTTGCTGGTAGCTTGGCTATTTAAGAAATACTGTCTTTGTGTAGGATGCCCTGTGTCATGCAACAAATCAGTTTTCTGCAGTGTTTTTTACATGACTGAATCAGCTAACTTTAGAGCACCATTGAGAGAATACTTAAAAACTAAAGGTACTGTCCATGATAGAAAAAGGAGCGACTAGAAATAAGTGATGGAAATCATGTGATGGAAAAGACCTGGATGTTTTTTTTAAAGAAAATATTCCATTTGAATTAACCTCACATCCTTGACTTGATTTTTGTCCTTTTTGTTTAGTTTTAGGTGAATTATGATGATAATTTCTGTTTTGTTACATGGTCATATCAGTGGTGTTGTGAACACAAAATTCTGGAACCTGATTGCCTTTTTAGTGATGCGGGGAAACATGTGACACTGGTGACAACAAAGCTTAAACCCAACTGCATGTTTACCACACTAAAGCTTTGTTATGCAGGCATAACAGAAAGCACACCGCAGTGCTTTCTTCCTTTCTAATTACGTTTGTTTGTTGTATTGGGATCTAAGGCTTGCTTGTCATGACCACCCACTGGAAATGAAATTTGTCATACTTTTTTTCAGTGCCACATTCTCTTGATGAGATAGAAAATAGAGTGAACATAGGTGCAAAGACTTACTAAAATAAATCAGTCTTAACTCTCCCATTATGTGCCAAGTGGGACAGGGAGATTAAATCTGCTGTTGACTTGTGGGTTTATCAGCAGTCACATTGCCCTTGGCGAGGCCTCCTGTTGCTTGACTTAAGCACCGCTTGTGGTCATGTTTGTCTTTCTTGAAAAGATATTAGCCTTTATAATTGAGATGGGAGAGTAGACATCCAGGCCTTGATGTCCCGTTTCAAGGCTATTTCTTTGCACTCAACCGAGTAAATTAAGTTAATTTTCTGAACATTAGATTGCAGCCATGAGCATCATGAGCACTCAGCTCTCAATCTTTGTGTAAATACATAATCAAGTTGTCATATGAAAGGCTTGCAGAAATCACAGGCTATTACAAACTAATTTATTACAAAATGACAACTGTTCCATAATTTGAAAGGCTTTGGATGTCAGATGCTTCAAGCCCTCACAGTTTGTCTTCTATCAAATTTAGATAACCTCGTTCAGTTTGCTGTAGTGTTTGTCTCAACAGACATTTGATAAGTATAGACATTGACAGATCTATTTCACGTCAGGAAAAGAAAAAAAAAAACACCTCAAGCAGTTACATTATCAAGGTTTTTATATCCTATGTCAACCAGCCATGGTCATCTAATCGCAGAAATGATTGTCAGTGATTAGAGTATAACACTGATGTTAGTCAGCAGTGGCAGACAACAGATGATCTCTGTCTTACCTGATTGTGGGAGGCTTATATAAACGACCCAATTATAATCAGGGAGATTGAACAAACTTTAGATTAGTGTTGAACTTGGAGACTCTATCTCTATTAAGTGTGCATTTTGACCTGAAAATCACCAAAAATCATGCTTGAAGGGCTCTCGGGAAACATCTTATGCAATTTAAGGAGGGCCGCTTCGCCACAGCTGAGGTGAAGTTGCAGATCTTTATCATCAGAACCGAAAGTAATACAGTACATGTCGAGCCCTACAAGTTGAGCTGTAATGTTTTCCTATCCTTATTAAAGCATTTAGTGCTGAATAACACTGATGGATATTATAACCTGCAGTTCCTGCAAAGTACCTTAAGTTGAACAAGTGAACATTTTAATAAATTATTTCAGCTTGAATTGTTTGCCTGAAATCTGATTACTGGAGCAATGCAGTGGTCACACAATGACGAAAGACAATGATTTTGTATATATACAGCTCAAAGTAATTCATGATGTCTCACAAAAACTGTTGTTAATTTAAGGTTTTTCATGATTAGATGTTCATTGTTCACAGCATTCATGTAGTTTCTTAAAATGACTGGAACAACATTCCTGCTAATTAGTGTGAGAAAGAAAAAGTGGGAAAGGAAAAAGCACAGCCAAATCTGGTCAGTTATTCCACGGGTGTAATAAATTTGTTTTTTCAGGAATGTGGAGGATAGACGAACAGTAAATTGCAGCATCACAATGCCCTGTAATTATATTTAAATGTATGGGGACAGAAAAAAATAGATGATAAAATTGAACACTTTTTCTTAAAATGATTACTTAAAAAAAGATAAAACCAAATACAAACAACCAAAAATTATTAAAAAGACAGTACAAATGAAAATAATGCAAGACTTATAAAGCTCAAAATTACCATAAAATTAATACACACCAATGATATGGCCTGTCTGATCTCAGTAGGCAGAGTGTTCTGCAGTTTGGACTCTTTGTCAGCAAAACTGAGCTAAATTTTGGTCACAAACTTGGATTTCTGAAGAATCAGAAAAGCCTCTGCCACTGGCTCAAGGCATCATTCAGGCTATAAGTGTCATAGATCAGTGATGCTTTATTTTTATTTTTTTTTTAGTTTTTGCCATTTAGTTAAAGTAATTGCAATTATCTTAAAATGCTCTTTAGATTTCTCTCAGTATGGAGTGCAGTTTTGTTAAGCACACTATTATTTGAAGTGCTTTTACATAGCTCTTGATCTAAAGAAGTGAAAAATACTGCTTTGAATCAATATTTACAAAAATAATTTTGAGTTCCTCAAGAGGATGAATGATGTGAATATTCCCACCGGCACCAATACATTCTCCTTATAGAATTGGAACATTCTTATTCATTAATAATGCTAAAAGATGAACAAACATTTAGTAAAACATGAAAGAAAACAGACCACATACTTGTTGTGCTCTGAAGTGATTAGAGGATATTTGTACACAGCACAGCTCCCATGTTAACCCTGTTCAGACTCCAAGGACAACTCTGTTGTTCTTACGTTGGATTGTTTTATTTATGTTGGTGGTTTTATTTATGTTGGTTTATTGGCAGCCAAGTGAAAAAGCAGACAGTTTTCAGATAAACTCACTATGCAGAATGCTGAACACCACTTTAGATTTTGTATTTATCAGAATATTTGAGAAATACAACTTTTGTAACATGACATTAACAAGACAATGATTTTAACCCACAAGCCCCTGCTTTATAAAGTGTTTTACTACTCTGTTTTTTCCATAGTTTTCCAGTGTCTAAAATGTGCGCCAGAAACAGCATCTGTCTGCACTGTTTTAGTTTTGGTGCCAGTGACTGGCAGTTTAGTTACAAGGGCACTAGAGCTGGCCAGAGTATCACTGCAGTGCTTTTTAGACTAGACAGATGGATACGGAGCCATAAGCCAAAGATTACGCCAACCAGTGGTCAGTGAAATGGCAGATGGGTGGGTACTTGCGAAACATCCCCTTTACTATGTGGTTGAATTGATATCTTTCTAATTACTTTTTTACTTTGAGATCGTTAGGACTGAAATCACCATTTTAATGACAACAACCGCAACATCAGTATAACAATAATAGCAATTCGCTAAAACCTTTAAATTAAAAGATGATCTAAAATGTAATCCACTTTTTAATTATAATAATAATAAGGATAAGATGGGCAAAGTAGGGATTGAATGCCATTGAATTATTGAAGAAAATGGAAAATAAACAAAGGCATAATAAAAATTGTGAAAATAAGCTAAAATGAGGATAAAAAATAGAGTGCAGAGAATATCATGAGATTAGATGAAAAAAAACTGAATACTAATGATGAATGTATAAATAGTTAATTATGGTTTTGCATTTAGAATAAGAATATGTTGCTGTTTTGTGTAAAAAAAAAAACCCTCCTCCATACATTTTTGCACCAATCCATTTCACACAAGAAAATTCACACAATCATTAACGAATAGTAGACTAGGCTGAGGCAAAGTCTTATTCTTGTCTATGGTACAATATAATGCATTAAACCAAGTACATGAGTTTCAGGTCTGAAGGTTATAGTCAGTTACAGGCTATGGTGAAAAAAACTAGTTTTTAGCCTTCTCTATAAAGTAAGAAGTAGTTTAGCTGTGTGGCTTCCATGACATCTATAGGAGGTGTATTTAATAGCTTTGGGGTGTGATTTACAAAGACAGTATCCATGTTATTCCTTCACCCATTTTTGCAGTGTTCTCAAAGACAAATAAAGAACAAGAAGGTTAGCATTATAACCTTGTCCATGCCTTTTCAGGGCTTTCTATATGAGAAGGAGGTCATTAAAAGCTATGTTAAAAGTTACGGAAACGACTAATGTGTATTGTCTTCTTTAGTTTGGATAACAGCTGAGCTGCAGAGTTTTGAATGAGCTGAAGGTTCTCAGTGTTTTTGTTTGGAGACCAGTAAATAATGAATAGTAATAAGCGAGCTGTTATGAAATAAAGGCAGGAATCAGTTTTTCATCATTTTTTTCAAATTTAAATCCCATTCTTAAGCTATGTTTCTACGTTCAAAAAATTATGTTCTCATCACCTTGACCATTTGGAACTTTAACCTTGGATCTGAATCAAGGACAACATAAAAACATGTACCCATAGATTTAACCCAGGTAGTTATTTTCCCCACAAAAACGGCATTTCTCTTTCTTTTTTGGCCAACTACTTTGATTTCAGGTTCATAATTTTTTAACTTCAAGAAATTGTCACTTATTTTCAGCTTAAAAAGTCGTAAGAATTCATATTTTCTGCAATTCAACTGTTTTCCTGAGGAATCATTAGAAAATGTCCATCATTGTCTTGGTGAGCTTCTTATATCCTGGCATACTTTAAGTTTTTTTAAATTAGTCTATTCAAATAAATACATTAAATAAATAGAATAATGCAGCTTAAATGCTCATATTATGAGCACTTAATTGATGTATGTATAAAAATCCTTTCGGATTCCTTATTCAATTATGACTGAATTGTCAGGGGTATGGGGAAATGATAGTCCACTGATGTTGAATAATTAGATAAGGACAATAATAGGATTCAATATATTTCTTTGTCCTCTGTGGCAGATATTTTAATAGGAGTTGAGACCCTACCAGGCCATTAGCCAGATGGGTCAGAGCAACTTAATCTCCAAACAATGTCTTCAATGGAGCTAATGACCTAATTAGCTTCATAATACAGGACATGGCACACAGTGAGTTGCCAATGAAGAAATGAAGTTGTAGTTCTCTATTAAGTGCAATTATGCATGTATTAAGTGACAGCAGCAGAACAGACAAGATGTGAGAGGCACATGCTGTCAAACCCAATAACAACTAAAAAAAGTATAGTAAAATTGCTCTTAGAAAGGAGAAATATCCTGATTAATAATTATTTTTCTCTTTTTACAACTGTTGACCCTTTTGACAAACTCAGAGACAAAACAGAATAAAAGCATCTGAGACTAACTTTCTCTCTCAAATCTTCTCATAGATTTGAATTCAGAGAGACTGATTAAGAGGTGGTAACCTGCTCACTTAACCCCTCTTCTTTTTGTGAAGTGATTTCTAAAAGGAGATTTCTCCATAAAGCATCTTGAGCTCCCACGGGTGCCATCCTGGAGTTCTGCTCATCTGGCGACGTAGCATGGATCATTTGTTTTGAGATACAACTGATTAGCTTTTATTTATTGAAAGCCATTCTGCTTTGACAAGCTGCTCAGTTGATACAGGAACTGCAGTGTAACGGCACATGGTTGGTGATTGGAGACAAAGCCTGACGAATCGCGCCTCCCTAGGAGATGGATCTGCTGGTGAATAATGCAGAACCGCAGCATATCACGGTTTTGGTTGTGCTACCCTTGGTAAATTGTTGACTCAGCAATTTTAGTTTGTTTTTGTTTTGTCTTATTTTTCATATTCATGTTATAGTTTTCAGAGCCTGGAGTTTCATTAGATTGAGAGTCTTCTGCGGCTTTGCACAGGGTCACCATTTTAAGCATTTTTGAAGACATCATTGCCTTTATTTGATAGTTTATAGAAGAAGTAGGGGGGGATCATGGGAAGAGACAAAAGGGTTAACAGGTCCCTGACTGGATGCAAGCTAAATAAGCAATACTTTCCTGATATCTTGTTTCTTGTGTTAATGAAGTGAATAGGAAGGGGAGAGGTTTGACCCTACTGTGTCTTAAAGCCATGTTGATTTCCACGTCACACACATTGTACTCAAATAACTATTTGCAGGAAAAATCTTTTTATAACAAACCTTTTTACTAAGATGGGGCAGCTTTTTTTGTAGAAGAAATGATTTACCATCATCTGTTGCCCAAATGAGGTCAGCGGTAAATCAGCTGCACTTGTCCAATTATAACACTAGAGGTGCTGCAGTATTTACCTGTTTTGTAAATCCTGAAAATGCTCATAACTCTAAAAAAAATTAGAGAGAGGGAGTGTGTTTGTCAGTAGCTTAGTAAATGTGTTTGCAGCTAATAATATAGCAGCACACAATGGCTATGATGCTGACTGATAGTAGCTATCTGTCCCCCTTATGAGCATGGGGGATTCTGGGAAAACCACATCTCCACACACACCTAACAACCACCCACAGCCTTGTTTGACATCACCTCATGCAGCCTGCTGTTACTTATGAATGAGTTGTGTTTAACTGGGGAAATGGCGGCTGCATTTGTGAAACATTAGCGAACAGACATTACTGGGCCTTGCAGGCAACCTAGATGCTCGCAGAGTAGGTGTCATTTCCAGTTGAAGTGGCCATTGTGAGATGGCTTTGTGTCCCTGTGGCTGCTTTTGTGGTTTGCCTCTCTCTTTATGAAACACCCAAAAGCAGCTGAAATATTACACAAAAATTAAAGTGTGTTCCTGGCTTTGGCTGCAAAATACTTGAACAGTTGAAGAGAAGAAATAGTCAGCAAACTAACAGTGACATTACTCTTAATCAGGTCAGGTAATTTTTTTTAGATGAGCAGAAAAACAAAAACAAAAAGGAGATATTGTGGTGAAAAGCACATGAAGTCTAAGCCCACAAGGAGAATGCATTTGAGTCATAAATGCATGTTTACCAGAGCAATGTGTAATTCAAATAAATGTATTCTTTCATATTGTTTTTCTGTTTCTCATGAATAACTTGACAAAGTGAGATCATGTCAAGGTATCTCCCTCATATGGGCCAGCTTTGGTTCAGGATGTAGAGCGAGTCGGCCACTTACGGGAAGGTCGGTGGTTCAACTCCTGTCTGCATTTCAAAATGTCCTTTGGCTGTGCCATTGGTGTGTGAGTGTGTGTTAGTCTGTACAACTCCTGATGAGCAGGTTAGCACTTCGTATGGAAGCCCCTGGTGTATGAATGTGGATGAATAAGTGTTGACATGCCAGTAGGTCGATAGACTTGAAGAGTGCTAGATATAAATGCAGTCCATTTATATTGGAAGCACATGCAAGTCACATCCATTGTCCTTAGGCATAAATAGAGGTATGAATGATTGTCCATTGAAGCCTTATGATTAACTGTTGAGTCGTCCGTTGTGTTTCCCCTCCTTTTGCTCAATGTGTGCTGGGATTGTCTCTATGACCCTGAATAACAATAAGGGGGTGAATGAATAATTTATTATATATTGTTCATTTTCCCATTTGATCGAACCAGCTTTGTACAGACCAGAGTATATTTTTGATGTGATACGTCGTCCTTGCACTGAATGATGGGGCTTCCCCTTAGCCAAAGTACACGTCTGACGTGTCCTCGGTCGGAAAGTAAACTTCCAACAGTTTTGTTTGTCTTTTGTGGTACTTTAGCTGTAGGATAGTGTGCCCTGTCTGTTGATACAACATGATATAAACCTGACTGATTGGCTACACTGAGCAGAGTGTCAGTCCTGACATTGATCACGTTCATATCTAGGGTAGCATCATTTCCTCCACTGTGAAATAACACACATACATGCACAAAACAAAATAAAGCTGCTGATTTTTATATCATATTAGATAATTAACTTAATAATTCAGTATTACATTGTAGTGAATTAAATTATTTTCAGTGTTTGAGATGCTTTAATGTCACCACCCTGAAAGGTTATTTTCTATGTGTAATCTTGCAGTTTGGGATAATGCCATTACTTCTTCTGCCAAAGCCGTTGATGTTTTTTTCCTCCCTTTTTTCCCTTTTTGCCCAAAAGTAAAATTTCTATGATTGTCACGCTTATGTCTATTGAGATTCCAAGGTTCTTTGTCAATGTTCCTTTTTTTTTCATTTCATCCACAGATCATAAGTTGTTTTTTTTATAATATATTTTGAAAACAAGATCCATTTGTTTTGACAGATGCTTGTTCTGGGGCAGCGGCCAAAGCTCAGCTTGATTTTCTGGATTGTCACACAAGACTTGTGGTTTGTACTTTGTTGTCAGATAAACAAAATTGTTCATTTGGCACATTGGTGAATAATTATCTTTCCTCAAAGAGAAGTAATTGTTGAACTTGTTTGGTTGGTTGGGGGCGAGGGGAGGGGGGGGGGGGGGTGCAGGACATGGATTTTTGTCTGGAAAAGCTAAACTAACAAGTAGGCCAAAGCACTGTCGTATAAAGCCCAGATGCAGCTTGAGTGCTGTTTTTAAAATACTGCAGGAAGATGAATCGAGGTTGGATTCCAGGGATGTTTGGATGGCTTAATCACAAGAATAACAGCGGACATATTTTTGAAAGATGGAGGAAGTTTTCATTTGCTTCAGGCGCAGTGCTTTAGTTTATGTGTCTGAGCTGATGTTGTATTTTGAGCAGAAGAATTACTTGTGGGAGATTTAAGCCGGCCGATCAGGAATCCCTTGAGATTTGACAAGTCATGCCCTTCATGCAGTAGCTGATAATTATGTGTTTAATCATTTAGGATGTCTTTACTTTCGATCTTAATAACTCACCCTTTCCCCTCAAGCACTTAGCAAACGTAGTAGATTAGCAGTCATGTTTGAAGGTATATCTCTAAAGGTGACAGCAATGTCATTTTTCACGGGGCATAGAAATTGGTGCCAGGCAGAGATATTATGCTGGCTTATAATGGAATCAAAACGCATGTGATTTACAAAGTGGAAACGAAAGTATAAACACATCTATTTACTGTTGCTGCAAAAGCCCCGAGTGATCAGATTTAATCCTCGCAGGTAACTAATAAGCTTTTATCACAGAGGAGGTTTGTTGCTTTCTTTGTGTGGGGATGGAGCTGTTAACGAACACACTGCACTCCTTGCTGACAGGGCTGTGTTTATTTAACTGTTTAACACCAATTCAAAGGTCCTGCCTGCTGTTCAGCGACAATGCACAAATGATGCTGGGTTGATTGAGATTCAAAATTAGACAAGCAAGTCTTGTTATATCCTTGTTTTCACTATTTTTCTGCAATGAATAACATTCCCCGGTAAAGAGGGTTTATCTCCTCCATAGTTTACAGTCTAATGAGAAATTCAGCGTTACCTCAGAGAACATCCAGAAAATGTGCTGCGAGTCTTCTGTGCGCCACATTTTCTTTTCACCATTTTTGGATTGAATGCCGCTCCATCGTTTCAGCTTTATTTTCTTAGCTTTGATAATGCTGAATTGTAGCAAATCTTTTTATCCACACTGATGTTTGCAGCCGCAGCAGCAGCCAGTAGTTAACAGTTCACACAGCCCTGTTCCGGCAGCTGGCGTTACCTCTGAGGACTGGTTCAATCACAGGAGGCTTTCATGTCAAAGAATTTGAATGGTGACCTCTGTGACTTAGTGGCACGCTGGAGATGTGTTCTGCAGGTTGCGGCGCTAATCTTGGCTGAAGTCTAAACAGGGAATTTATTAGCACTGCTGCCTACATGCATAACAAAATCCCATCTCAGCCACATTTTAAAAGCTTTTGAGTATTCTGGAGGTGTCGGCAAGGATATTTGGAGGTGAGTTTAATTAGAGCACAACTCCCCTCTGCAGTGCTGGCAAAAGAATGCATAATAGCTTGAAGACACAAGAAAGCCGCTTTATAAGCTTGTCATGGTTTTGATTTCTTTACTCTTTACTTTATTTCTTTACTGTCCTAAAGGGTAGGTGTTGAAACTAAATAACTTTCTGTTATGGGCAAGACAAGTATTACAGCAGACGTTTTATAACCATTTTCACGTCAAATTCTGATGTAGTATAAGTTAACCTTAGGCACTCAAAGTATGCCTCACCAAAAAAGATGTGTCCCTCTCTCTCTCTCTCTCTCTCTCTCTCTCTCTTTTTCTCTCTTTCTCTCTCTCTGTGGCTTGTTGTAAATGCAGTGTTCAAATATGAGCAAAAGCAATTGATTCTTCTTCTCCTCTGGGAATGAGCCAGCAAGAGTCTGCGGCATGACAACACAAAGGAAGGGTAATTGTTGGTCACGTACATCTTGGCCAAATGTTGGCTGTTCAAACATCACACTAAGTAATGGAAGTGGGCCAAAGAATAATTCATTATCAAGCAGCTGCCCAAGCCATTGCCGCTGTGACCTTAAAATAATATAGGAACCAACACATTAAATTTTATATACGGTTGAATTAACAGTGTGTAAAATGACAAAAAAATCAATTATCTAAACAATGTGATAGCCAGATTAAAGAATTACTGTCTTGTTGTTTAGTGTGTAAGAAGGTGATAATAGATGGTTGTATTCCTGCCTCCCTCCGGTTACAGTCCTTTTCCCAGACCTGACAGGGCAGTGCTGCGTTTACTCTGAACTCCACCAAAGGCAAATAACTGGGTTAATGGAGTTTTAACATGATCACGGAGGAGATTTCCCCTGTTAAGACTTTGTGTGGATCGAGCATACCTGTGAGAGACCATTTTCAGTGTGAATGACAATCTTATTCCCAGATTAGTCGTGAGGATTAGGAACAATGAGCTCTCCTTCTCAGCTAAAATACGGAAATGGCAGCGTGTCAGTTTGTGAGAACAGTCTGTTTCTGAACACCTTTTATGAAGATTCCTCGCTGCATGTGTGAGCTCTCTGACATTATCCTGATGTTATTCACCTTTTGAGGCTCTGTTTAAAAAGATTTTAATGAGGCAGATGTGTGAAAATCACTGTGTTGTGAAATTTAGCAGATTAATAAAATGTTGCAGTCAAGGACGTCATTTTTGTTCTACCACTGGCCCTATTTTAGAATATTAAAGATGCAATACTATTTTTACTGTCCCATGGCACAAAAAATGGCCTTAATACTGTATGTCTGCAGGGTGGTTAACCAAGCCTTAACAATGACTTTGCTTCATCTTGAGATTCTTTCAAAACCACTTTTTTCTGCCCACAGTGTCTGAAGCCAATAATTTAAATCAAAGCAGTGTTAGAACTGTAGTATTTGTGTCATATATATATGTTTTCTCTCATAAGTGATAAATAGTAGACATACAGCAGTGCTACTGCAAACTGTGACCAACTGCTATTGATTCTACTTTGTGAGCTATCCAAAATTTAATAGATAAATATTGAACTATTAAAGGGTCAGTAAATCCACCCCACTCCAAAAAACAAAACTAAAACAAACAAACAAACAAACAAAAACATATTTAATAACCGAACCTGAGTTATGGACTGTTTAAACATTATCTGATATTCTGAAATCTTTGTCTGTGAAAAGTTTGTCATTTCACCAGTGCAATAAAGGTAAATTAAATATTACTGTAAAAACTATTCACAAATTTTACTGGATCATATTGAGATATTGTTTGTGGTGTTTGTTCATTTGTAAACTGAGTCAAACATAATTTTAAAATTATATAATAATCCTTGTGCACATGAGAGGATTTTCAAATCTTAACTGATTTTAAATCAAATGTTATTTTAGTAGAACCAAATGTGGAAGTGGGACATCATTGTCAGGCTGTTGAGTTTGTACTGAAAAACAAAAGAAGAGAAAAACAATGTCAACAAAGTCATGGTGGAAACAGCATGCCAAATATGTCTTGTAGTGTGAGTTGGGAGCAAAGTTTCATTTGATTTTAAAAGAGGTTTGTGTATAATTCTGCAAGCTATCAAGTTAAGCTGCTTCAACCAGTTTGTGAAACCTTCCAATCAGTTCACTTCTTGACTCTTAGCTCAGTTTCCATCACTGTTTTGTTTACTGCAGGATTTCAAATGATTAATATCATACATGATTGATATCTACGATTTGAAATCGGTGAGGCTCTGATCCAGTGGGGTTAGGGTTAGGGTCCTGAATCACAACCAAAATCTGCACAGTTATCTCTTAGCGTTGGGCAAGTTTAAGCAGTACAACCAACAATATATTCACTTCAGTTGTATTGGGTTGGCATGAGAACTTTCATTTACTGATGTCTCAAAACCTTCAAGCATGAAACCAATATTTGCATCTGCAGGGAGTAATTTTTTTATCATTTAAGTGAACTGACCCTCTAACACTGCATTCATATACAGTAGCATCCAAGCCCTGCATTTTTCTTATATATATGGAAATGTACATGTTCACAACTTGACAGACAGATGTTTTTTAAAGTATTGCTACCCTGAAAATTAAAATGAAACAAAAATGAAACAGTAACCAGCAGGCCATGACTGTGGTTATTTAACCACACGAGGTGAATATAAAACTGGAAGTCCCATTATTCTCTTGCGTTTGTTCCAAGTATTTTCCCTCCCCATTCTCTATTTTGCATACAACTCATGGAGTTAGGGAGGATTTTGAAGGGGGATTGAAAGCGCTGTTGTTCTCTGTAGTGAACACTCAACATGGAAGCAGAGCAGAAGGATGACCTCTCTCTCTGTCTCTCTCTTGATGTGGCATTCAGGTATGAATCAGACAGCCAGCTGTGACGGCTGATCATGGAAGCTGTCAGCCTCAGAACTTTTCAAGGCAGTCCAGGTTCATCGCCAACTGCTTCCAAGAAAGATTGATGCCAGCGCTACGTTGAAGGATTGCTCTCTGGTGCAGTCATTGGGCACGGAGATTGAGGCTCACCCATGGCAGAGCAATGGTGACATGACTCATCACCGGAGAATTATATGGAGAGAAGGGAGATGAAAAACACAAGGCCCCTATTCAGTCAATCCTGTTTACTGAAAATTCAGGATGAGCACTAAACTGGAGAATCAGAATACAGTAAACTCAAAGGATGGAGCTGTGCTGCCCTGTTGGACAGCGGAGTTTGACTTTTTACTGACAACTGCTTTATGTGCTGAACAGCACAGCATTCCAGCAGCAAAACTCACAATTTCCCTTGCATTTCTCTTTTTTGTCCAATGATGGGTGATAGAAAACTCTAGTTAGATCCTGTAAATGGAGAAAAACAAAACAAAATGTGAGCTTAAAAGGATATGTTTTAGCAAAAATTCTGCACATAGAAATTTCAAATGCTTTGGTTGCAGTGCCTCCATTATGTGACTCTTGATAAAGAAGGCCTTTGTATGCTCATTCCTAGACAGAGTTTGTTTTGTGACTTTTCAATTCAGTAACAGTTTTCATGAAAGATAAAAGCATCACCAGTAGTTTATAAAATGGCCTTTTCCCATATTTCTTGCTTCATTCATTTCAATGGACTATCATTCATTATTTTCATCCCCTAACCCCTTTGTGTTCAGATAAGTTACAGAATGCTTTTTTTTTTTTTTTTAAATTGAAGTATAGGGAGGCATTCCAGACAATTATTTTAAAGTGAATGATTAGCTTTCCAAACAAATTCATCTACTTATTCCCGCCAAGGAGGACTGAAGGTTATCCATCTGTCTGGCTCTATTTTTCCTGTGCTTTGTTGTTGAGTTGCTTTTCCGATATGTGAGGAGAGTCATTCCGTTCAATACACCGCCTGCCCCTGCGCTACTGCTCAGCACAGTGATAAATCACAACACAGAGAAACAGAACTTTATTTGCATTCAGCTTCCATCCACTTTTGAAGCTGCAGATTTGGAATTGAATTTTTTCCCCTCCCAGCTCTCTCTTTCTCTTCAGTAAGAGGCTATGATCTTAGAGCTCTGAGCTATCTACCTTGTTTTTCCGGGGAAACCTGATTCAGCTTGAATCTGTTAAACCACACTAAACATTTGCATACCCATATAAATGCCACTTGCAGGTTGCATGTTCTCGAACTCACTGGCAGGAAATCCATAAAGGGAAAAATCATTTTTATTCCAGTGGTCTTTCAATCTAGCAAAAACATTAGAAAGCGCATGGTCATTTATGTCACCATAAGTTATGGTGATTACAGAGAGAGAGGCACGGCTGGGGCAGGCCCAGAGGATGCAACCCGCCACCAGATTTTGGAAGATAAACAGCGGGTCATGTGGCAGGATGTTGACTGCTCCCTCCTGGCTTTGCAGCCTGCAAAGGGAATCTATCACGTCAAAGAGGCCATAGCCTCCAGCACACTCCAGATTGCTCCCTCTGCATACATACGCACACACACATACACACTCACACAAGCATGCCTGCTCAAGGGCTGGCCCCTTCCACTTGACCGCTCTCAGAGGCAGAGAGGGTATATACTCCCTGTGACAGTGGCACTCTGTTGTCCTCCTGGAGATGGAGCTCAGCCCCTCCAACCTGCCTCACTGCCGAGAGTTGGCCCACGTCGAGTCTCTGTGCTGTGACCTTCATGTCTACAAGCAGAGGTGAAAAGCTGAGCGATCCTGGACCGATGCCTTCCATCCAGCCTCACGCTCACAACGATGTTTCCTCTATTTGCTCATTCTGAATGAATTAGAGATAATTTTAAATTCATCTGTGAGTCAAATGAGTCAACAGTGTCGCCGGTGTAGAGCCAGGCTAATCTGCTTTGCTCGATACTGTTTGAAAATGACTGACAGAGTGCTGATAAAGCCCGAGCAAATTCAAAGCCCAGGCCACCAGTTCATCTGAAGGTGCCAGGAGATTGTTCTCCTTGGATTGCATTTCAGTTTAGGCCGTTCTTTGAAAACACAGGAAAACATTACTAGCATACTATCAGTCTGATTCGTCTGATTTTATTTATCCTAGTTTATATCAGGGATTCATGCTAACAAACAATAAAAAACAAAATACTGGACATGCTGTTTATTTCTAGCTTGTAATGGTCACTTTATGTTGAGTAAAAAATAAATGACTTATTATTATTAATAAATTTGCACAATTAATAAGTAGATATGGTGTCTTATCATATACAATGAAACGTATCAATGTAAAATATTATGATTGTAAAAAAATGAATGAAACATCAACAATAACAATCATGTCTATTTTAAGAGTGTGGATAAACCAAAGCAGCGACAGAAGTGAATTTCAGTTTTACTGTACATTGTTCCATTTGTAAGCTGCGTAAGAAGGGATTTCCTTAGTTCTCAAGAGGCGTCAAGCCTCCAAAGCTACACAGTCTGTGATAGGCCTGCACTGTTGATGCTGCTGCTGAGACTGCATGTATTTACATTATATCACTATAATCAAGCGCAGAAAGTTTTATTGAAACAATGTTTTTCCCTTACAAGAGTTCAAGATTTTTTTTATAATAAAAAGATAAATAATATAAACACAATATGGATTTAGATTTTTTACAGCATATATCACTGATAATTTACTGCAGGCCAACTGATAAAACAATGGATAATTTTGAATTTTTGTATTTAAAAAAAAGTCAGTAGAATAAAAAAATATTGCAGGGTCAAAAAGGCTAGGATATAGTGAGTAAAGTACTATAAATATGCCAAAGCTTTGACTTAACCAAATCTAACTGATATCACTGTTGCATAAAAAAACAAAAAACAAAAAAAAACACTTTCGACTTTTTTAAAATGTTATTTCAATTTCTTCCTTAAAGTACATGGGACACAATAAAGAAAAACTTTTTTTTTTTTAGTATTTGTAGACATTGTTTTAAATGCCATATTCTGACAAAGTCCATCAAAACAGATGTCTCAGAAATTCTTTTCAAAAGCAAATATCACCTGAGGAAGGTAATGAATTCAACATATTTTGAATAACCTTGGTTGCTCATTTCAGTGTCTGTATCACTGTGGTTGAAAGCTACTTGGTAAAATGATGTTAATAGAGATATCCAATATCCTAAGGATTGTCAAATTAGCAATTTACCAAAGAAATCCTTTTCTTTCATCAACGGTATTAATCAATGTTTTAGGTTGAAGGATGTCTGAATGCTTCATGAGATCATTCCATAGACAGGGTGTGCACATAATTTTGTAGAGAATTATTGATTTAACATGCATACCCAGTGAGTAGCTGGCAGGAGACATGACCGAAAACGACTAACCAGTCAGTGTACTTGAGAGGATTCCACTGTCTCAGCATTGCAATACTGGTTATAGGATTTTCTCAGGGCTCACAAGTTACTGAAGACATTAACATCACAACCTCCACGTTCATGGTCATGTGCACTGCTAGCCTTAGCTCCATTTATTACATTTAGCATGCTGTGATTAGATCTTGTGTGAAAGCATTATGTGAGGAATTGATCTGATCCTTTGAATAATCATTCCAGCCCTCTTTAATATAGTCAATACAGTGAGCAGTAATGAGAAGCATGCAGGATTGCATTAGAGGTCCTTCGACACTTTGCTGGGTCCCAGATTGCTTAAGGCACAGACATCCCTCCTTGCTAGGCCTAATGAAGCATTGTGCACTCCTGTGGCAGCCTACTTAATCTCCCCTACATGGCTGCATGGTTTGAGGAGGGACCCTGTGTTGGGAGGTGGGATGTGTAAGCCCAGCTTCCCATCAGGAGTTCGCATAGTCGACACAAGGTGCCATCTGCCAAGGTGTTATGACTCAGTTGGAGTTGAATGCCATTGTATTAGTTTTCTGTGTTTTCAGACTGAGTGTTGACGAGTGTGACACATGGAGATACATCTGTGGATCTCAAATTAGTAAAACTGCAACATCTGTAAAATGTAGATCTTTGTTCTCTGCTGCCTTGATCTTATTACTAGAGTATTGATAGAACAAACTAATGGGAAAACAGTTGAAAAATAACTGATGTTTTATAGATGGTGTATTTGGTTTGGGAATAGGGAAAAAATAAATGTTTTACTCCCCAGTGTCGGAACAAATTTAGTAGTTCTTTAATTGAAAAAGTGTAATAAGTTTTTTAATAAATACTTTAAATTCTCTCAATTAAAAGAACAAAGTCATAGGGAACTACATTTCTGTGTTACAAAAAAAGGCAGTTTTCACTACAATATCTACTTTTTGTCATAATCAATATCTCTTTGCTGCTGCACTGTTGCTTTACATCTGAGAGATATGACTTGTGAAATTATAATTTGTTTCCTGTTCAGGCACTGGCATATAATGAGCTGGCATTCTTTAAAAGACTTAGATTTTGACAGACAAAATAACCATTTACTTTTCTCTAATCTACAATATATAAGAGGGTTAGAGAGTAGCCTGCGGTGCCAGTTGCAGCACTGTTTATATGATATAGAAGATGAGATACAGAAAAGACAGAATTTTTTTGATGGCTACCACTGTAGGTTGGATCGGCTCACTTGTCACAGTTTGCCACACTGGAAGCCAGCAGCACGCATCCAGATAAAAAGTTTGACAGCTTCTTTGTCTCTGGAAATGTGGGAGCCTTGACACCACTGAACGACAACTTGCTTTTGTTCTTTATGATTATAGAGTCAGCGAGTGCTTCACCAGATGTCATCACACAGTTCTGTTTATGTTGGCATGTTGAGGGGTGAAACATTGTTATAGAAATGCATTACCACCCTTCATTAAACTGAGACCAATCGCAGGCAGGATTATGTAAATGAACCCTGATATGAGAATCAGTATGCCCAGGACAGAGCGCCAGCAGTGCCAAGAAGAGCTGGCTGGGAAGCTCTCACTCAGAGCCAAGAGTCTCTGGCTCCAGCAGTGGAGAGCATGTGTTGGTCTCGATGTTGGAGTTACTTTGCATTTTTGCTCCTGACAGTCTTCATCATCCGTTTGGAAATCGTGGAGGTAATTGGGGAATTTGTCAGCACAGAGATAAAAAGGTAGTCATTAACTCGTCTTGGGGAAAGCTTTCTTTCCTTATTGTTCTACAAATTCAGTGTAATGATCCATTTTAAGAACAATCACAGTGCAAATCAATCAAGTAATGACCTTAGCCATCTGTGCATCTCCCTGTTCTTTTATCACATCAGACTGCCTGGTTACAATCTGGCTCGCACACATAGGCGCATACATACAGACACAGAGGAGGAGGGTGACACCCAGTCATTAGCAGCATATTTTGGGAGAAATCACTTCTGTTGCTGGTGCTGGTACTGTTGCAATTAATCTACACTGCTGCTATTTCACAAAGAAATCTGAGTCTCCATGATAAGCCGGCCGCATGCTCTGTCGAAACAAAGGAAGTGATAAACTCAATACATACTGTTAGATGTGACTGTAGACAATTGAAAAAGTCACATTCAACTTTTTACAAAAACATTAAGTGGTCTGTGCAGAGTGAGACTAATCCTGTCAGCTCTGGGAGAAAGCAATACCTGGGCATTAGCTCCAAGTGTCTGCTCACATCCCCACACAATAAAGATGGACATCGGCCCGAGTGGACACCACCAGGCACACTTTTAATATTCTTGCCATAGGGAAGAGCCTTCATAAGGAGCATCAGCATGTGAATGTGTGGCTGTCCAGGGAAGTAAAGTTCCACAGGGCTGAAGGTAATGGCCATATTGCCTGCAGCTTTACCAAGGGAGGGATGAGTGTTGCCGGAGGCCACTGTCAGGAGAGGAGGGCTGAGCGCAGTACTTGTCACAGCTTCTGTATAAGAACCACTTTAAGATCCCTACCACAACTGAGAGTTTTCCCGAGTATTGGTGGATGAATATCCCCCCCGATATAAACCGCTGCTGCAACAAAGCTGTGATGTCGTCTCCGTGAAATGACGATTAGATGACAGCAGCTGGAGACATGCTCTGGTTTGAAAATTAGACCGTATCAATTATTCAAAGATTCACCTGGCTTCTTTGCTCACTTCCTGGCCCTAAGATTCTGCGATGCTCCTTTCAAATCTCTTTGGGACATTCACGATGTGGCAGAAGCAGCTTATATGGATGGCTGTGTAAAACAAGAACAACATTAACTCTGACTGATGTCCCGTACATCCATAATTAAACTGAACATCATCCCTAGGGCTAGATATATATCAGAAAAGATGAGTCAGGCTATGGGCCCGTGGAACAGCATGAAATAATGCCCTCAGCTTTTAGCACTTTGTCATGGAGCCACAGATCACAATGTGCAGACCCCATGGCACCACAGACCACCACTGGGCTGTAGACATTATTACAGAATGCCCTGTGGTTCTGATGTGATATAGAGTTTACTCTGAGGATGTGCTACACAGACAGAAGAGCCATTTTTCTTTTATGGTCAGTCTGTCAGTGATGTATTGTACATAATTTAAAATGAGTAGAAATGTGCGGCTTTCCCTAATAGTCTTTAGCATCAGTGCAGACTGTTGGTTTACTGATGTCTTTTTAAGTGCCCAGGCTCTTTCAATTCCTTTGATATCAAATTGTGTGTTTGCAGGATTGTGATGAAAGCCAGAATGGATCACAGTACATTTGTAGTCTTTTTTTCCCCTCCACGCACCATGTACAATATATTTAGGTTGTCTGTAGGTAACATTTACAGTCTGTCTCTCCTAGCTGGGGACAAACACCTTGCCTTTAGCATAAAAAAGCAGAAGGAAAGAAAATAGTTTTGATGGACGCATCACTGAGAGCTCCAGAGGATTGTCTGAGCTCTCAGTGAGGGATTATACAGAGGTTACTGTAAGAGGTGCTTCTCACTTCAGCTAAGCACTTATGAGACCAGAAAAAATGTTGTAAGATAGTGTATGTACAGTACAGAGGCAGTGATACTGGTGAAGTTGTTCAAGCTGTTCCTTTTAGTTTTTGCATCACTGTCGTCCAGTTCCACTGAACAAATGGTCATAATAGTCCAAATAAAAGTCCTATACTCTGGAAAAGCCCTAGGGCTCTACCATTTATAAATATCACATCCCTTGCATAATCAGTTAACAGAGGCATTTGGCTCTGAGAATGACAGCTAAATTTAAGGTCAAAAGAGAAGAAGGAAAGGAAGCTGTGAATTGGTGCAGCTGAACACTGATACTCGATGCCAACATATTGGGCAGCTCTGGTTGCTCTTTCTGGAAGCCTCCTGGGCCCCCCCGGGAGCAGAAACATGATCAGATTTATAGGGCAACAGCTGCCACCCCGCTTTCTTCAAGCTACTTGGCTGCAGGGAGATCTGATAGTATTCACTCTCATCACTGATAATCTGATACCCATTTCTGAACGAGCAGTATAATGATGATAATTCTTGAGAGTGTCAGCTTATCCTTGACTGCTTCAGTAGACCAGTTAATTTAAGAGTGTGGCTTCCTACACTCATACAATAGAAAGGCGCATGGTGTGGGTGTGTGACCGTGTGGATAGGCTTGACACAGCTGGAGGATTTGAGTATAGGGAGGTGTTGAAGTGAGATCACACGCCGTAGCCGTCCTGATGCACATTGATCGATCTGCACAAGGTTCATTGACTGTACAATCTGCAGTTTTTCAAAAGCTCACAAGGCACAAGTCAGTTGTAGATTTTCTAAACCTGGGTGGTATTTTGTTTCAATCAATCCGCATGCTGATTCGTCTGAGAAAGGTGATGAGACATTTTCCATCAAGCTTTGGGATGACTTGCTGAAGCGATCAGGCTTGTCAAATCCTATAACTCCACTTCAAAAAACCTTACTGCTTTAGTCGTACTTTTTTAAAATGTTAGTCCCCTCTTTTCTTTAACAGATCGTATTTATTTTTTTATTGTATTTCAGTTTATGCTGTTTCCTGCAGTTTTGTCATGTGTGGCTGTATTGTGACATTATAACTTTGTCTCACAAGCAGTGGCAGACAACAGCAAAAAGTGGTTAATTGATTAACTTAGGGGCTGTGCATGGGTACAGTTTTGAAATACGTATACTTCTCTACACCACTGTCTCCACTGTGCACCAGAATACCAACTGCATTTTGTACTCCGAAGTTTTTTGTGCAGTTAAAATATTTGCTTATTTGCAAGTTAAGTTTGTGCTTATAAAATGTATGATCAACTAGTAAAATATGATGAATTTGTAATTATTAAAGCACTCAACACTGTATAACAAAGTCTTAATTTGTAGTCTTAAGCAGTCCTGAGATTAAAATGCTCCTTGCTCATAAATTTATTTGCAATAACCAGCTCATAAAATCATTGTTTAATAATGTAACACTTTTACATAAAGTGAACCTTTTATTTTTACATGTAATGTAAGAATAAAAGTCATTGTAAAAGAAGTAATTTCATTGGAGTATTTTTTTTCAGGGTTGTTATTACAATTTTTATTTTAATTACACATGTTTAAATTTTACAGCTCCGCAAAAGAAAAAAGAGTGGTGTTTGTGTCTCAATATTTTTTAATTTAAAAAGTCATACATTTCTTAAGAGTGGTTATTCATGCTGTCCACTTTTGAGGTCTCAACTCTAATACTAACTTCTTTCTCCACTTGTGATTCAAGTAGTACCTTTAGAAGAGGTAAAGGACAAGGATTTGCAGTTGTACCACTGAAAACAATTACAAATCCTTCCAGCAAATACCATCAGTATACATAAAGGAGAACGGAGTGTTGTAGCACACTGGCCTCCACCATGTAAGTCATGTGAGTGGTATGTTTGGCTTGAGAGTTGGAGGAGTTGTTGTTGTAGTGAGTTACCTCTATGAATCCTGGAAAGGCAAGGCTCGATAGTTCCAGTGAAAGTGAACGTTCATGCTGAGCCGATGATACAGTCTACTGGAACTCCAGCGATTTTTTTTGTGCCTCTGTCTTCTGCCTGTGCTTCCTCGCCAAAATTGGATACTGGCCCTCTGTCATGAGTCATTGGTTCTTTTCAGAGATGTTAAACCTGTTCAATCCAGCTCCTTCTTGTGTGCCGATGAAATTGAATGAACAGAACGCTTGTAGGAACAGAATAATTTGTTGCTATTCATGAGACAACATTGCTTTGCCCAAGTGATACTGTAGATTTACCCCAAGTTAGCTACATCTTTTAACTTCTTAGCAGAAAAGTAACACAAACAAATGTTATTACCCAAATGTGGCTGGCTGATTCTTGAAAAGGAGATCTTAGAGCCCACGCTTTGCCCTGACTTGACCCTCTTTAAATACACACACACACTCACACAGACTCACACACTGACACATACACAGAAGAACTGATCTGATGTTTTCTTAGTCCAGCAGCATACCTGCTAACTGAGACACTCGTTAGTTCTCTTTTTCAGCGGGGCTTCTTGCCCAGATGCTTATACTATAGTAGTTCTGTCAGGCCAAGCTGCTGGTGTCAGAAATAATGGTTCTGTAGGTGTACGGGTAGAAAAAGTGCGATGAGTGCACTTTCTTTCTCTCTCCAAAAGAGGAATAATGAAGTACATGGTCCGTGTTCCTCATGGGAGGTGTAATTTCGTCGCACACTTGACAGTCTGTGATGTGCATTCCTTTCTCAGGAGCAGAGAACATGATTTATTTGCTCTGCTATTTTTGTCTGACCTAATTGGACATTATTCTTACATTCACATCAATGACAGGTGTAAATGTACCAAAGGAAAATATAAATTAAATAATATTCCCAAAAGACTAAAAAATAAAGACATATAGGCTTGGCAGTGAGAGGCTTTATGCCTGCTGCCCTTGGTTGGTGTTATATATTTAAACTCTGGTGGCCAAACCTTGAACACAGAATCATGAATAAACTGTGAGACAACACGAACAGCAACAGAGAAATATTGTGACAAATCCAGTCCCATCTTTACACCTTTTACTTGATCAAAGCACCCTAGCTGTGACCACATGAGGCCAGATAAACTGATGTTCTGTCACCCGTGTCAACAAATCACTATAAACTTGTGGTCCAATTTTGATGGTTCTGAAGCTGTTCCAGCCTTCACTTTTACTGTAGTTCATGTGTAAAATGTTGTCTGGGCTGCAATCTGCAGTCCAATATCTGCTGGCCTGTAAAACCGGAGCAATCTCTCCTTGTGGCTCTGTTATGGGATGTTCATCTCACAACAGATGTGCCAGTAATGTGGCCCAGAGCTGGTGATATTATAGGCCAGTATAAACTGAAGCCTTGAAAGTCATGCTTATCTTCATCAGGGACTATATGTGAGGATGATTCAGTTCCACTTTAAGAAAAATTAACCCTTATAGTTTGCTCAGAATTGAAAAATATTTTACTCAGTGAAGAAGAGACAGTGATTGTCTGATTCATGGTATGGAGAAACATCTGTTTTGTAGTTGTCTTGATTATCTCAGTGTTAATTCTTAATTGTAAAGCAAAGCAGTAGCATGAATTGGGATTTGCTTAAGTTCATACTCTATCAGATACCTGCAGCTGACTGTGTCTTTCAGTTCACAGAGAGTCAGTTGTTTTTTTAGGTTTATGAGCTGCTGAGAGGAGAATAATATTTGTAGATATTCTCAGAATGTATACAGGAGGTATTTATATTTAAAATGTGGCAAAATGTTGTGCTGCTGTGTAATTCTGTCTTCAGCTCCAAATCAGTGCATACAAAGTTTCCAATTTAAACAAGGGAAGTTTCTATTACATTTTTCCAAACAGATTTATCACCAGATTAGATGAGTAACATCACCTTGCAGTTTGTGTTGCACCTTAATTTTTGTAAGTGGATAGTCTAGTTAAAACCCCATTAATCATTTATTATTAACACTGAATTAAATGACTGTTCATTCTGCCAAATTTATCTCCGTTCCACCTGTTTTTAGCTCCCTCTTTTGGTTTTATTGCACATCTGTTGAATTACTCTTTCTCACCACTCACATTTTCAGCGACAACTTTGCCCTTTCAGTTGTGAAACAGCTACAGAAAGTGAGGTAATTGCACAGTTTAGTAAAAGATTGATACTCCTAGTTCTAAAAAAACAATATATTAACACTCACTTTGTACTAGAATGAAAAGGTAGTCAGCTAAGTTAATAGCTTTAGCTGACCCACGGTCCAGATGAGTCAGCCCAGAAAAGTTGTAAAGGGAGGAGTTAATTTACACAGAGAAATATTTATGTCATTGCAGCTGCAGAGGATTCAAGTAGTGTAATCTCATCTCAAATGCCAATAATCATATTTTTTTCATGTTTTTATTTGCAGACCACTCTATGGTCAACGATATATAAGAAATAATCATCTTTTTTGTAATCTGATGTAGTACACTTAAAACTGTTTTATTCAATTTGATTATTTCTAAACCAAGAACAATAACAACTTAATAACCTACTGGGAAGTTAACACCACCTTCACCAGTTTCTCTAAACCTTCATTTACTTAAGCTTTTCCTGTTTAACTCCTTGAAACTGGCTTGATTGAAACAATTACTTCTGGCAAGTCTTTGTAATTTTAGTGTCGTTACTTATCTGAAACTGCTTGTAAGATCAGGTGAATGGCTTTAATAATTTCAAATTTTACCACTTGTAGCAAACATAATCTTTAGTAAGCTTCATCAGTAATGTATGAAAATAGAGGAACAAATGAATCCTTTGATGTGGCGCATTGAGAAACTGCCCCAGTCTCACCTGCAGTTCCAGCTGCATGTGAATGCGACTGGCACATGTTCAGGATGAGACGGTGATCGCTCTGCTGAAGATGTGAATCCATGCAAACTGTGATACAGATGACATGAATTTAAAACAGTCGCAATTTGGTCGGTTTGATTGAAAAGAGATCAGTAGTTGAACTGTTTAATTAAAAAATGGAAAAACGTCTCATGTCTGCGATGTGAATTTTTTGTTTTTGTGATGTTCCATTGATTTTCACTGACAAATTGGCAGTTGTGACATTTGAAGATAGTGAGCATGAGCTTCTATTTGATATTTCCCTGGGGTCATATGATAGAGAAAATGATTAGTTGCTGAAATGCAAATAATCAAAAATCTCTGACATGTAAAAGCTAGGAAAGCACATGTCTCTCTATGCTTCAGTCTTTAAGATCAGCATACCATTTGAAGGTTAGAGGAAAGTAATCGTCACAACTTTTAAAAGTTTAAGAATAAAAAGAGCAGAAATAAAAATACATTTGACTCTAACAAAATGATCTGGTGCCCTCTGATTGAATTTGGTCTCAGTGTTGCTGCTGGTATGTACTAATACAGGGGGCTTACATCTATGAAAAAACGTGTGTGGCAAACAAAAGCTTTTGAGGGATGCTGTTTAGATGATAATAGTCATTTATTTGCTTAAAACATATTCAAAAAATGTTACATTGTCATTTACTGTTAATTTGTCATTCTTATTTCTTTTTCCTAAATGAAAAGCTTGCATTCTGTCGTTCTTATTTTTCACAGCTTGTAAAACTCAACTTTTCGTCTTCATTTCATTAATTCATCCTTAATTTAGCCAAGATGGTCCCATCGAGACATAAGGCCTCTTTTTTCCAGGGATTTCAAGTCAAAATGGCAGCACAAGCATTTTCATTTCCTTTCAAGTCATCAATTTATAAAGCACATGGGGCTGCAATGAGTCAAAGCATGTCATCCTGATTAGCCTTTCATTCACACACCCAAGATGTAGCATCTCCTGAGTAGGGCCAAAGTTCACCCATATGGACCCCAAGAGGATTCGCATTGACGTCTCACTGTCCAACCAGCTCACCTGTGACGACCACCCCTCTCCCCCTCAAACAAGTATGTGTCGTGAGACTAAACGTCTGAGCAGGAGAATGGAGAGGGAAGTGTTAAAAACTCTCTGTGTGTTCAGCTCTCAGTACTTTTGAAGCTTCTACCTAAATCTTTGTGGTTTCAAGATTAGCTTCCCTGTTTGCATTTTCAGACATCTGCCTTGTTTTACTGTTTCACTCTTTGCTTTCAGCTGTACTGAGGCTATGTTAAGTTACTGTCAATGAAAACTCAAGATTTCCTGCTTTCGGTGATTCACAATTTAAAAATATATTATTTATTATTTTAAAATTTATTATTTTTTCATTTAGAATGAACTTTATGTACCCCAATGGAAGAGTACTGGCCATGTTTCTACAGTAACCCAGAAAGGACAAACCAAACACTGGTTTGCACTAGAGAGGACCTTTCATGTTTGTCATGAGTTTTGTGTATTCAGTTGTTTGTAATCTGCAACCACACTGCTAGATGCCGCTTAATTCTACACACTGGACTTTTAATAAAAACAAGACAACATATGCTGTAGGGAAGAAAAGGACAAGCTGAAACAGCCACAGAGAAAGCTTAGTTAAAGGGCTGCAGACCACAGGCTTTAACTGCACTTCTTTCACCTGGCAACCTGCAAAAAATATGATCAACTTGTGATCATCAGTTAAAGACACATCTTCAGGTGTTTCTTCATCTTCCCTGTTTTGGTAGAAATGATGATGTGAGTCAAACCAGGTCAAACTAATCCTACCTGTGAAAAAAGGCCTAATACATCAAATAACCTTTGATTTCACACCTTTCTTTTGTTAGCTCTTAGAAATAGAAAATATAAAATTAAATTATTCACATTGCTCCCACATTACTTCCGTTTTTTAGATAAATACTTACACAGACACAGAGGGAACCTTAAATTTCTAAGCCCACAAGGTTAAACCTTCCTGACAGCCAACTGTGGGCAATTAATCTCTGTGGAGGAAGAGTATTCTCCCTGTCCATCTTGTGAGGAGTGTGATGGAGGGCTCAGCCAGGGACATCACTTAGCCAGTACCCCACCTCGACTCAGCCCTCTCTCCAGGGGCTGAAATGATACTCCAGCAGCGGTGTGTGAACGGCCGCTTCTCGCATCATGCATCCATCACTACAGACACATTGCAATCAAGACACATTACCCGAAGGTTATTTTATTTTAATTGCAGAGATGTTGCCTGGAGGATGGGTTAATAAAAGTAGGGTGAACGCCACGTGTGCCTTTTCTTTGTGGCATGTCGTAAACAAACGCATGAATAATAGCCTTCATCGAAAAGCATTTTGTAGTCAAGGGCATTCACTGTGGCTTGACTGGGGTGACTGCTGAACTGACAACGCTGATAAAATTGAAGCTCTTGTTTTTCTGTCAACATGGGGACATGAGCAAATCTGATGATTGTAAGTCTATGAAGGAACTATCAGCAAGACTGTCATAGATATCAGTTATGACAGTGCAAAATTACACATTGCACAGGAGGCAGAGAAGCGAGTGAAAGAGACACTTTTTTGGACAAGGGGCTGGGATCAGAACATGTTGAAGTTGTTGTATTAAGAATGTGTGAAGCTTGCGTTGGCAACAGCAGGATTTCCTATTTCCTCAGGAGTGAAGAGTAAAGCCATGTATACATAATTGAACAAAGGCAAAATAGTCCAGTACAAACAACAGCTCCTGCAAGACCCATTAATATGAGCAGCTTGGGCTAAACGAAAAACTAATTTCGCTTTCTCTTCGGTGTTGCTGCATGGGGAATAAGAACTGGTGGCAACATGAAATACTTTAAGAGCAGAAAGCTGCTGTTAATACACAATGGATCAACTGTTTCATGCGATTGCAATAATGAACACACCTTGTCTAATGTTAAAGCAGAGTCCTCTCCCTCAGACCCAGGCAACTTGTAGATTAGAAAGCTATAATTATTGAACAGGGTGTAAGAAAATGGTATTTATTGGCATTATCTCAGTTCATGATGTCAGCCTGACTCGATTAACTCCTCCAGAGAAGAGTGAATGAGGTTATGAGTCTTATCAGGTGGAATTGTACCTGTGAGCTGTTTGCTGCTTGCCTGTTTGCCTTTGTCAGTCATGAGGACCTTCTTATTGATGGCTGGGGTCCGGGAGGCTAAACCGATATTACAGTTTTTAATGGCAGCGGTGCAGATACTGTGCTCCCCGCACAGCACTGTGCAACCTCTTGTTCTTCCTGCCTCCAAGCAAACAAGCCTTTAATCAACTTGTAGTCCCTGTGCTGAAGAGTAGCTTTAGAGACCTGTTAATGAAAGCAATGAAAGACATACCCTGCATCCATAGGTAAGGACTGACAGTTCAACACATTGGGAAAAAATGTTTAACAAAGCTTTCACTCAACTACTTGTGTCCTCCCTCATGCTCTTGCCATCATCGGAGGTAGACAGACTGAAGTGGTGGAATGAAGCCCTGTTGACAGATGAGGTGTTTGTTCTTAGCTGAAGATATCTGTGGCAATCTAGACAAAAACAACAGATTACTTTTGATGGATGAGTTGACTGTCACTTTGAGTACAGGCTTCAGAAAGTCCAATAAGAGGGATGCTGGCATCCATTTTATGAGGATTCAGTAGATCCCTTCCTACCATGCGATGTGTTACGAAAAATTATAACCGTTGACCTCACTTTTAATGTATGCATGGTACCATGCAGAGTGATGCATCAAGCTAGACACAAGTGCAAGAAAAAAAAGTAGGAAAAAAATTTCAGAGGGAAAGAAATGCATTGCTTGTGACTCATTACACAAGATGCGGGGAAAATCATGAAAGCACGGCAGACGTGGCTAGCTCCATATAAGTCTCCTGTTTGGAGAGAAGTAAACAAGTGGACTCAGCTGTTTGATGCCACAGTTATCTTCATACATATGGATCTCTCAGCTGCTTCTGAGAGCATTGTTCTAGCCCATTTGAATCATTGTCAGCTGCTCCTTCCAATGATTGGAACAGTTTTGCTCCTGCTCGGATATAAGAGGAAGTTTACGTTAGTGTCTGAGGATGTGATTTGAATAAATTCATTTTCTGTTAATCAACGAATTAATGTTGATGTGCCCTTGCAGTTTTTCAAGGGAATTTTATGTTGCTTTCATGCAGTTGTGTTATTCAGAATTATATCTTGTTGCAAAGACACTTTACAACTTCTGTAATCTGCGAATGGTGCAGTCTCAAGGTGAATGTGTGTCATTTCTCCTTCTATTCACTCTGACATGTTGCAGAAAGACTGGATGCCCTCAGAGCACAACTTTGATGATAGCTTGTGATGGCCTGCCCAGGTGCGAGAATAACATTAGACCTGCTGGACAGGTGGCAATGCGAGAGAGGAGGGCTTGGAGGCTCAATAATGAGGGGTATGCCAGCTAGACCCCCATCTGTTGCCATGCACAGAACTCTGATCCATTAAATTGCGGCACACTCAAGTTTTGTCACAGATGAGAAAATGTCTACTCCTCCGAAGTGTGATCGCAGTGTTCCTCACACCTTGAAGACGTTTTAAGTCACCTGTTAAAACACATATTTTAATGGGCCATCTTTAAGTCTTCTGGTTCACTAATATTTGCATTGGCCATTTTTGTTCTAAAAAAAAAAAAACCTCCATTTGAAAGACAGAGCTTCTAGATGTTTTTTTCACAAAGAGCTTATTATATTCCTCCACCTATACTGCACTTGCTTTGTACCTCTTCATGCTAATATAGTGGGAAGCTATTTTTAAAGAGCCCACTCAGCCTGTGCGCTCGCTAATTAGAATATGTGGCATTGCTCAGAGGAAGATGCCTCATAGGCAGTGAAATGCAATGAAGCCAGAGATAAGAACTCCTTAAAAAACAGTTAATGAAACAGGTAGTCTTTCTCAAACCCATTTTTCTTCTTAGAGGATCAGTTCATCTAAAATTATAAAGAGATATATTTTTGATTCACTGCTCCAGCACATGCAAGTGGACAGATTTTAATTTGTGGTGTCTATATATTTGATTATTTATGGTTTACGTTTCACAGTTTAATTGCTTCATATTACTTTTTGAAATGTATTTTAACCTAACATGAATCATTTCCTCAACATTTGTCAGCCAGTCAGTATCAGTGTCTGTGTTACCATGCATAATTTATCACTATAAACAATTTTAGAATAATTGTTATGGGGACATCTCATAATTTTCAAAAGTAAGGGGATATCATATCATTGTAGTAGTATCACATCTGAATTTCTTAGAATATAATTTTTATTGTCATACACATAATAAACAAAATTACATTTAAATGTCAGCATGAAAGAAAAAAACAACTGCATGTTTGGATACCATTTGGAGTGAGAGAGTGAGTGAGAAAATATATTATTTTGGAAGCAGAGTGAACAATTAACATGAAATACTAAACTGTTTTGCTAACAAAACACATAGACCAAAAATCAACAACTTAAAAAAAACACATGATTCATCAGACAAAAGCTTAAGTAAAATCCTGTCGTCACCTGGAATGCTGCAGATTTACATTGTAAGTTCCAGATATTTTGTACATCTAAGTGCTTACATTATGCCTTATTACTCTAAAAATCCACTTAATATTAAACATTTAAATAATCCACTTCATTCATAGAGATAAATATAAAGAAGAATTCCTTTGTTTGGACCCGAATATTTCCTCCCATGCCCTATCTTGTTTTTTGTGGCTTGCTCTTTTCTCTTATTCCTCTGTCTCTCTTTTTCACTCTCCAAACAGGTCCTCCATTGCGGTAAATCCAGCAATAAAAGTAATAGAACTGCTAAACGTGAGGCTTTTACTTTGTCTACTTTGTGGCTCTGCTTGGATATTATGTATTGTTTTAGAAGGGAAAGAGAGAGTCTTTTAGGGATTAAGAGTCAATTATGGCACTGGGAATGGAGCTTCTGGGAATGACCCTGTCAACAGGGATGTTTGAGTTTTCCACTGTCGGCCAAACGGTTTCTGTGTTGCCAGCAACCGTGGTGCGCCTGGTGTCAAGGGAAAGTGAATTCCCACATACCCTGTCTCAGAGCCAGTCTGGGGACTGCACTTAGTGAGTCTTTTGGCTCACTTCCAGCAGACACATCGTCTCATCCACAGCATGGCGTGTCTCTGGTTGCGGTGGTGATTCCATCCACACTTCTCCTCTCATCCAGACTGACTTCACCAAGGTCTGGCCTGTTCTTGACTTAAATGGCCCCTGCCAGCATGGAAGGTACAAAAATATTGTGAGTGAACATTTCAGAGTGATATCAAACAGTGACATTATGTCATCATCCCACTCTAGCATGGATAATGTTCCAGCTAGTATCAGCAATGAATGCTAGTTTTGAATGTTTTAAAAGCTAATTGCTTGGTCAAAGGTAATGTTGCACTGAAAGTGATGCTGTTAATCAAAAAAAACTGTAAGGCAAATATTGAAATATAGCAAACTGCATTCCCTGAACCAGATTATTACTTTGTGGGGTGAATAGAGGATATGAGTTTGCATTTCATGACTAAATTGCTTGTTTTTACTTCACAAAGAATGACTAAATCACTTTTACAACCTGCTTATTTTCAGTCATATAAAGGCCAAAGTGTTAGAAAAGTAATAAAGAGAAAGAAAGAGAAAGAAAACAGAAAAAAAACTCAACCTCTGAAGACAATAATAATGAAAGGGTTTTTCACTAACTGACTAAAATTGATTTTACATTCCCATTAAAGACAGGAGAACGCTGCTGAATGAACAAATGATATGAATGCTTTTTCAGTGCACAGAGAGACGCTGACCAGCTGGAACTGAGCAGTGTCTGCGCCTTGAGCTAAAACATAAAATCTGTGTGGTCATGCTGATTCACTTTCATCATTGAATGATTATTCTAATGCCACTTAGCAGGAAATCTCCTGACATGAACTTGAAATTACACTTCACACTTTGACAAAGTATCAGACAAATGGTGTCTGAATGCTGCTACACATAGATGCACTGCCGTGGTATCCTCTAATTATGGCGCTGCTAAGTACCTCTTTTTAATGTACACTTGTGCCCCAGTGATCACATCTAAATGTCCAAATTAAGCATTTTTTCATAGAGGTTGAATAAATAAGTTTTTGTAATATAACTGTATTATGGCATCAAACAGTATATTGTCACATAAAGAGCACCTAACAGATAATTTAGTCACACTCTCCCTGTAGTCTGTTATATTTTTTTAAAGCAGGGCTATTTCTGCTTTTCATATTTTTACATCTGAACTGCATGTTTGTGCATGTGATTCAATCCCTCTCTTGCCCCCGTGCATTTTCAAAATGACAGCCTGGTGAGAGAACTTTTATTGAATTACAACTTTTAGGCAGGAAATAGGAAATGCAGTGACAACCTTAATCCGTAACTCATCAGCACTCCCAAAGGTTGACAGATTGCAGGTTAGAATTAGCTGTCATGTCACGATGGTACACCCCTCCCGTTTAGCATCAAGCAACAAACATCTAACAATTAAAACTCAAATCAAAAATAAAAAGTAACTTGAATATATGCTAACAAGATAAGAACTACCTAAAATGAAAACAAAATAATAATCAAATATTGTTGATGTGTCATTACTGTTTTCTTTTGTATATTTGCCATCTACTGAAGAAGAGTTTTTGTTTTCAATTTTTTTTACTCTCAACACCAGTACTTAACCAAAGATGGAGAATAACCTCTGAATCACAGGTTTATACATGCAGTCTACATACCTTGTGTCAGACTAGAGATGCTAGTGCTGTAGCATGATCTCTAGGTGCAGTTATAATTGTCTAACTCAGACTCTTGCACTGAAAGCACCTCTGCTGCATCAACATACTTTTTAATCACAATTATCTTGGGAAGTATTGTGCAGTAATATATATTATTTAATAATATCATAATAGATGGCTGCACTATAAGCATGACTGATTGAATTTAGACTAGGGCCACAGTAGATGTTAATTGCATCATAGCCTGATACTTTAAAGCATGATGTTATTAGTTTCAGTAGGTTAATTGTTATGATTCTCTTAGGGAACACCAACTTTAAAGAGGAAGCGAGGTTTCTTAATAAAAGAGACACATGGCAGTGACAGCATTACCGGCATGTGATACTGGCTCTTTGCCATCGGAACGTCAACATAGTTTGTTTTTGGACTTTACCACACATTTAAACCTGAAGTCCTCCCGAGGTTTCCTACTGGTATTATTAAGCAAACTTTTCTCAAAACTGCGTGTATGGACAAGATATCTTTAGCACCACTCACCAACTTATTTCTGTCTCCTTTAAATGATTTCCTGTCTCTTGAAAGTGTTTTTACCTATTAATGTTGTTATATGGCTATGATTAGTAATGCAAAGACAGATGCTGTGTTTTTCTTAATCGCACTTGCTATTATAAGTGCAGACGTGTGTTCACACTTACAAGTATGGGAAAATGCACTGAGTACCTGGATGTTGTACTCAAACAGTCAGGCAGCTGACAACTATGGTCAAATGTTATTTTATAATGTATAAAGCTCTAACCAGTTGCTATTCATTATTAAAAAGTAGAGATGAAGAAAAAGGAAAACATTGTGAAATCATCTTTGACACCACTGAGACACCAGTACTTTGGATATGCGGGATCTCGACTATTGATACTTAACTGTCACAGGTCACAGTGCCTACCTAGACTTTAGAGCAACCATTCAATGGAAACATTAAAAAAAAAAATTAACATTAATGTGATTCGTAAAAATATATAGAACTCTACCTGTTTGTTACAGATTTGTTTCTTTTCTATATCCGCATGTGTGTGTCATATACAATTATGTTACACAACTGCTTTGAAACAGTAATAAGCACTACAGAAAATCTATAGTAAATTTTTCAAAATTACTCCTACATTTTACCAAATAACACCAAACACCATCACCAACATAAAATACTGCTCTGTGAGTCAGCATTCAAAATCAAATGGCATTAAACAACAGGACACTGGCATTGAAATCAAAACATTACCTGAATAAAGAAACACTAAAACACTTGTACTGCAAAATGTATTAAAAGCTAAGACACAGGCATAAAAAATATGACCTCGGAATTCTTGCTCACATTTTCAATATGCATTTGCAATCGTATTCCATTGATTCATTTTTAATGACAGGCCTTTGATTTCTTTCAATAGCAGTCTCTTTTGAGTGTTTGTTCAACAGTGACAGTTTTGCGTCTCATATGCGAGTCTTCTGGCATTGATTGGAGAAGGGGGTCTGATTTCCTCTGATAATCTCTATAATGAGGAGGTGTCAGTATAGCAGACGTGCCATCTGCTTTGAAGCAATGTACATTTTGACATTTTCAGAGAGACAAAACTAACAGTCACCAGCAATCAATCAATGACATTTCACAAACAGTGTGACAAAAGATATATGTTTTATAATATATTTTCCACTGAGATTTATAGCAATTACTACAAAATCAAAAAGAAAAAAAAGAAATTTCACAATTGTAAAAATTAGCTATCACTTTTGTAGTAATATTGGGTTCATAATGGGACGGGTGGCCAAGAAAAGTTTTGACTGTGAGAGATTTCTCTCTACTTTGCTGAGGACTGCTCCTGGTCACCTGGTCAGCTTCACTCTTGCCCTGAGCATCTGTCTCTTGGTACTTGGCCCCTGCATTGGACAAGTTACCACCTGCTTTTCTGAACTCCTTTCCAGGAGGCTCCCAGGCTGTCCTGCTGTAGGGAAGTAGTTATGGGCAACATGTAGCCATGTCATGCAGAAATGCAACCTTGGAAGGTAGATCAAGCATTCTTTGAAATGCAATGCCAGATGGAGTCACTCATGCCCTGGATTGCCTGTATTTTAAAATGAAAAAGGAGTCTTGGGAGCTGGTGTTTTGAGTAGGGACTTGGTGGGTAAACCCTTAAGAGTAAGGCATTATCCCTGATGAATGGGCTCCGGCTTCAAGCTTCAAGAATAACTAAGGTGGGGTGAAATTCCCAGGTCGTCCTGCTGGAGTCTCTGTACAAAGGCAGGTTCACAGAGTGTACAAAAATCAGTCCCCTCGCCACAGGCACCTTAACATCAGTGTATTTGAGGCAGTTGTTCACATTGGCATCAGCCGTGAGAAATACGAACAAGCTAGCATTTGATTTGAACAAGAGCGGTGTGACTCTTGGGTGACACTGTGGCTTACAGTGAATTGAGGCAACACAGCATGAAAACTCTTATTTCTGCAAGAACTCAGCAATAATGGTTATTGAATGTTTCTTTTCTTTCTGTGGTAAGAGGCATGAATAAAATTCTGTTGACTTGTTCAGAAAAGTTAGCTACTTCTTTACCAACTAAATTGGCTCAAGTGCTAGTGAGCTGCGTGTCATTGGGTAAAATTACAGGAAAATGACACCCGAGAACCTGACTATTTATACATGGACATGGAGGTGTTGGTTACAACCTTTTTATTTGTAAAAAAGTCAACACATAAAAATGTAAGATAAGGTCGACCACACTGATGTAATGTCCCCATTATAATGGGTGTATGGAAATCACTTCCTCAAACTTATTATCCCCACACCCTAAGTGACAGAGTGAAGAGAATATCTTTACGAAAATAATAAAAAGACTGTAACTGAAAAAAAGCCTGTCACTGAAAAAATACATCTATACAGAATAACACTGAAAGTTAATGCTGAAAATTCGGGTGTTCATAAAGAACAGATGTCATTTGAGGTCGATAAAACTTTTTAGTTCAAATAAGGTTTTAAACGCCAGTGCTCGCTTTTCGTGTTCAACTTCATGTTTCAATGGCACTGTCATGTTGCTTTATACATATTTTGTCCTCAATTCCAAGTAACATTGTTACTACATTAGCTGCAGTGTTAGTTAGAATTTTTTATCTTACACTTTTGAGAGTGTTAAGTGCCCAACACCAACACATGTTGTCATTCTTAACAAGTTTTCAATCCAGGCTGATGTGTCGTAAAGCACCCTCAGTGTTTGCGAGTCCAGGTGATTTATGAAGCATCTATTTCATATCAAGGTGGAAGTTGATGTCTCCAAAAGGCTTTTAGGATGACACTTTGAGAATGTGAACAGATTCATCAAAGTGGATTATCTTTGCGGCCGAAAGTACTCTCCAGAGGTTGACCTTCTTTAGAATTCTATCGCTGGGACATGGAACACAACTGTGAGTGTGTTTTGAAAGATAAGGGACTGATATGCCAGGAGAGTGATGAAGGGAGTGTGTGTGCAAATGTGACTCACATGTGCTTATGTTTTACTACAGCACTATCTGCTGTTTGCCACATAACATTTGTATGAATTACGTCTAGTTGATGGCTTTTGTTGTCAATGACAATCTGCTGGCTCCCATTTTTCAGGCTTGATGTGACCTTGAGAACTTCCCCTCCTCTTCATCGTCCATTTCTATCTTTTTTTGTTACCTCAGAGGCAGGAGAGGTAAATGTAAGCCTGGCATGACAGACCAGTGATGAATCAAAGAAGAGAAACGTGACCCACTAGTTCACTCAAGTATTCATTAAAACTTCACCCAACATGATTTCCATAAATAGCGTCAAAACTCATTTTTACTTGGCGAGAAACACTTCATTCAATAGATGTGACATGTATTTGCTCCAGCATTATCAGCGTTTCACAGCTTGAAATCCTCTTTGCAGAAAACAAGGAGAGAGAGTTTGTTTTACCTTTAAACAATTTCCATGACAACACTTTACAGGGCAAAATATCTCAAAAACTTGGAACTGGGGCCAAGATAGCTGCCAGGCATCATGCAGGGTTTTTAAGTTTGTGTAAACACTTGCAAATTTATCCAAAACTGACATCCACTTACAAGACGACTGTAGAAACTCCATCAATTTTGTGACATTTTTTTATTCTGGAAGAACAAAGTGATTATAAGATGTAATGCAGCAAAGTAAAGTGTTTTTGCATTCGTCATTTCTTCCTGCTGTTAATCACATCTCTGTTGAGATTGCCCCCCTGAATATTAGGTTATATTTTTAACATAAATGGTCTACTTAGACACCAATCCTGACACTACATAATTCTACCTATATTTCCCCATGGAGTATCATTTCAGAGATATTTAAGTCTTGTACTTGAAGACTTAAATAGCAAATATTCTAAAGCAGCCCGCATATTGCTATCTTAGGGCCCAATTCAGACTGCATTAACTCACACATCCCTTTGCATTCTAACTGTGCCGTGTTTTAGTCAACGTTTAAAATTGAGTGCGTAGAATTGAGGGGGAAAAAATGCAAAATTCTTATCTTAAAAATGATTGGACTATTGTTTTATCTTATCAAATGTAAAAATGTCAGCATAATGTGCAGGTATTTCTCATTTAAACTAGTGATAAACCTCCTTCCCAACATTATTGTTCCTCATTGATTGTAAAATTGGGGTTTGGAATTATGCATTTCCCTCGTGTGCTATGTGAAGATATGAAGTCTGACAGTGTCACCATCATGCTAGACTGAAGTCAGAGGAGAGAAGTGGTGTGTGTGCAGGCCTGCCATTATCCTGGGGCTTGGCAGATAAAGACTTAGGAGGTTTGAGTCCTGGATTGCCTAAAGCAGAGACCCTCATCTGCATGCACGGGGCTTCTGCAAGGCATTGGTGCAGCCACATAATGTCAAGCAATTTCCTGTAACACAAGGAAATTTGATTTCTAGTTGAGTGTGGAGTAGAGATGGACAATCCAAAATCACTTTAAAACATCTCAGTTCAGATCAAATACAGCTCAGCTGGACTGAAGCGTATCTTCATGGTATGATGTTATGTGCCCTGTGGTTTGCACACCATAAACCATTTTGTAGGTAATGCTGAGTGATAGAAGAGCTGCAGGCACTGTGGTTGTCTTTGGTGTGTTTTCCTGATCATGACTGCCAGAGAAAGCAGGATTTAACCCGTACAATCAAGCTCAATATTTTGGTCTGTTGAAATATGTATGCTACACACCGGATTTGTTTGGAGAGTGCAGAAAGACACCAGCAACTACCAGACAGTGTGTGTGTCTTTTTATAAAACACTGAATCACATATATTATATTATTTTATTGTCAGGAGCTTTTATATCGCTGTATTGAAAACATCTTATTACAACCTTTGTAGAAAAGGCAATTTTTTTTCTCTAATGAGCTACTGAAATGGCAAATCCAAAATGTTGTGCCTGAAGCAAAAACAAAGATTTGATTTAAGTGTCATGGCAGAGTTCAGGGCTGCTATGGTCAGAATGAGAAAACTAAAAGAAGAGCACAATAATAGGTGTCACAGTCCACCATGCCATGGCAAATGCTTGAGCTTTACCCTGGCATCAATCTGTGTCCTGTCTGAAAGCCATGACTCCTGTTCTTGCCAGCTTGATTAATGGCTGAGTACAAGCTACTACTTCAAAACTATTCTCATGAATTAAAGAGAGAGCAAGCTCTCTAACATTGCTGTGAGTTTTAACAACTTCTTTAGTAATGATCAGGTCGGTGAGCACCATGTTTAAGGTGGCATTTAGACTGGCAGTCAGACCTAAATCCTGTGTTCAATATTAAGCACTTGCTGGCATTAAATGGTAGGGCTGCCAGTTAGAAAGTCCATTGCACAGGCCTATTTGTTGATTAATTATAACTTACATATTTAAATCAGCAGGACAAATTTGGTTGAACAAATTTCAAGTTTTTAAGATATCATCTTAAAAGAATGAAATTTTTTGATGCAAGGTAAATATGTAAAGTTTTTTTGATTAACAGATATGGGTATGGGAAGACAGGAAATCAATCTGTTATTAATGAATATGCTATCTGGTTGGACAGTCAGGGTGAAATGAGTGGACAAAAATCCCCAAATCAGCTTATATCATACACCTATCCTTTAAAAAAACAAAATATATACAAAATAAATGTGACTTAGCGTATGTACATCTCTGTCTCTGTAGTTTAACTGATGAACCTTTTTTTAACATGATGAAGTATACTGAAGAATCCAAAAAAGGACCAGTATGTGACTTCTGCGAACTGTCTGAAACTGCATCTGTTTGACGCCAGACAGCCTCCATTATCATGTACATGTTGAGTTTTTTTTCTCTCTCAGTAACAAATGGTAACATGAAGATGAGTAGGTTTTATTCATCACCCATGGCCACACCATAACACTGCTTTGTGAAAAGACGTTTTCTCAATTACTCTGGCTTGCCTTCTCCTGCTTGTGTTGCTCTAACTGGAGGGACACTCACAGGGTTTTTGTTACATGTAGTGTTCTGATGGAAACACAGTAGTGACAAGATGAGAAAATTGAAGAAGAAATTGGTTTGGGGCGTCGTCTGGAGGTACAATATGTGTGTCTGTAATGCTACCTTTCACATTGCTCTCGTGTTTTTAAACTGCTGTGTTTTCATTGGACCAGCAGCGTAGATATAAAACCTGTATCGCAGCTTGAAAATAGAAAATACCTGTGTTGCTCTGATGGGAGTTGCTGCTTTTCATGGAGGAGCTGGCTGTTTTGATCGGGTAATTCATTGGGATAATGACTTAAAAATCCGGAGGCACTGACCATTTCTTATAGGTCGACTTTGTCGATAATCCACTAATTATTTACAAAACTCTGGACACGGGTGAGAGGATATTACAGCTGTTAAACTGTAAAAGCTGCATCATGCTACAATCAGTGCTCTGTACTTCCAAAGTTTCTGCTTGTCAGTTAACAATTAATGCTTCTTTGAGTTGATTTCTTGTGTTTGGTTAAGAAAAAAATTTGGTTTGAATAAGTTTAGATTTAAATTCAAAACTTTCTGAGAGTCACTAATGTTATCCCACTAAGTTTTCCAGTTTTTATACATTTCATTTACCTGCTGCTGCTGTTTAAGACTCACCAGCATGCACAGCTGTCCCGTGCAGTTATTAAAACTGCCTCGTAATTTTACTGGTGAGTATGTGTGTGAGCTGAATACAATGAAGTGCTTCACTGTCAAAGGGTTACTTACAGCCGAGTTGTCCCACGAGAGTTTGTTGTGACACAGGCAGAGGGAGAGCAGTGACCCCGTTGATGGCCAGCTGAGGGACAGAGGCTAGCTCTCACTTTGTTAGAGGACAAACCTCTCAGTGGTCGGTTGAACTAATCACCACAGGGACCAGCCACTATTGCTTTGTTACAGGCCAGCAACACCACTTAAGAAATGAATCTGACAGATAAATGAATAGACCTCATTCTGTTGCACTTTGGGCCTCACACAATGCAAATACAGCTAACAAGAAGACTGGCTGCTAAATTTTTTGCCTCTGGTGGCCAAATTGGACAAAGTCCCATCTTTCTTTTACGCAGTATTCCTCTTTTTCTTATTGCTTTCTTATGTCATTTTTGTTGATGTGTTATTATCCATTGTATTGTTTTGTTCCGGCAGATATTGCACTCATCTTTCTCGTTAGGGATTCTTGTTTATCCTGCAAATTGTTTCTTCCATGTCTCTTTTTCTGTCAAGGTGTTCTCCTCATCTTGATGGGTAAAGCTTTTCAAGCTATTGATTCCTTTTCTTTAACAAAATAATGCAATGTTTTGCATCGTCTTAGTTCTAAGTCACTATCATATGTTATTGGTTATTACCTGAACCAACATTGTGTTTCCTTTTTTCCTCTTTGGGTCATGATGTCAAGTGCATTTTTAAATCTCAGTGATTAGGCAGTAGAGCAGTACTGTTAAAAACCTAGTTTACTGGAGTATATTATTCATGCCAAATTAAGTAATCAGTAATGGTGCACTGTTTGCTCAGAAGCAAATTAACACAATGTTATAAGACTACAGTCTAATAGTCATTTACATGTCTTAATATAAACTCTGCTTAACTGTGGAGGTTGACATGAAAGCTAAAATGGTCCAACATAATACCTCTGGCTTGACTTTACAGTCAGTAACATAATTTTTTGTTTTGTTTCGGGGTTTTTTTGTTTTTTTAATGAAACATCTAAAAAAAGGATCAGTTAGCATTTTTACACTATTTCTTCATTAAACAACTTACACATACAAAAATCAGTGGGAGGTTTATAGTAATGAACAGTGTTCAGTGTTAATTAGCCATGGCTCCCCACACGTTCCCTGTCCAAGCTAATATAACTGCATGAATGTCACTGATTTTACCCTTGCACCACCTCAGAGTCACAAGTACAGTATTATGTTGTTGATAGTTATAAACATAGCCGAAGAAATTCTTTGGTATAAACACTCACTTATTAAAGAGATGATTGTGCTCCTGTGCAAATTATTTCAGGTTAATTGCTGACAGTGAGTTGGTCATCACAGAGAAGAAGATATATGAGGTCTTGAAATGGCACCAACAAATTACATGTGCAAAACTGATGCTCCATTAGTTTAAGCTGGAGCAGCTCCAAAGCCTCCTTCTCATTTTCTTAGAATTGTGTTGTGGGAAATTTTATCAGCCTCATCACAACATTTAAAAAGTCAATGAAAACAATTGATTGTGTTTATTTGTTTGTTTGTTTTGATCAAAATAAATGCTGCGTCTTACTGTACTCAGGTCATGTACATGTACTTCCAGTAGTCCATCTACACATTTTGTACTTATGCATGTAACAGTGAGATAAATGTGTTTAGCACATTGACATTCTTGCAGGGAAGTGTGTTGTTGTGTGCCCTGCTATTGATTTCAGTGAAAGTCCTCTTAGGAATGTCAAAGCGTTATACTTTTCAGATAGAGTATATTGATATGCCTGCCATGTGCTTGCAAACATTTCCAGTTCACAGCAAGGAGAATCTTATCATGGTGTCTGACTTTGTCAACACTATTAAATTTAGAGGGAGTCAGAGATTAATAACTTCCATGTAAGGAGAAAATAGGAAGAGGCGCAGGCTTGGGAGCGTTCAGAAAGATTAATGAGTGTCAAAAACAATGAATTTTCCATTAGCTAGTAGAATGGCATACGTTACTTGTTTGATCTTCCAGTTTCCTCATCAGATAAGAGCTTGTTCAAGGATCACCAAGAAATGACCTATTTTTATATATAAACATTTTGTCCTTTTTGCAGACTTCAGATTAACACTGACCCATTTTCAAGTCAGAAATAGTACTTTTTTCCACAAGGCTTCATTCCACCCTCAGCAAAGGGCATTGTAATGAGTAAAATGATCACTATTTTTATTGAACATTTGGCCTGCCTTGGTAAAGAAATTCAAAGAAATGTGTTATGTGTAAAATTGGCCTCAGTGAGGCTGCTGGGGGGAAAAATGCAGATTCCAGGATAGTCTTTTAGCCCCAGCAAACCTAATACTCAAGATACCAACATGTAAACACACACAAATCCACACACACACACACACACACACACAGACACACACATAGAGCCTTGGCTCCAAAATAGCCTTCTCTGAAAACATGTCATTATTGTTATGATAGAAACCCAGCAGTTCCCAAATATCAGCAGAGGGAAAACACATGAATGCAGCGCTGATGAGCATGTTGAATACAGATGCAACTTTGAGCAGCAGAAAGACAGAGAGCCAAAAATTATCCTTGACAACAACAGAAACAAATGAGGTGTGCACAGTGTGAACAATGTCAATGGCATCTCCGGCTGAAAGAGAAGAGCGACCAGTTAACTGTTAGAGATTTCCCACAATAGACAGGATGTGTCAGCACACAATGCATTTGTAGACCAGAGGTGGAAGAGAGGTAAATACTACAAGAGGAGCTTATTTCTGGAGGAGGTAAGAAGTGCTCGTGTCAGTCAACCTCCACATCCACAAGACACAGCGCACTGTGTGACCCCCGTCACTGATGATTTGGTCAAGGCTCTTTATGGACAACCTCCAGTTCTGCTTTACTTGCAGCTCTTTTAGAGTTTCAGTCTGGGTGAATAAAAGAAATGTAGGTAAAAACAGCCACATTTCAGGCATTTTTTATGAGTGTGAATCATTGTAATATGCAGATAAGATTAAACATTTATCATTTATCAAATGACTATAGTTAGAAATCCAGAAGATTACCTTTTTTTTAAAAAAAAACATATAAAAAAATTATAAAATGAAATAAATAATGCAAGGAGGAAGAACACAGATGAATTAAAAAATGCAAAGACTTATTTAAAATATTTGTCAAAATTCATTTTAAGAACCAGAACTAGCACCAGAAGCTACACATCCTGCAAGCAAAATCTCATTAACTTTCCCTGAGAAATCAGATATGAGCTGTAAATTAATATAACCTCCTGCCTCATAGATGGACTGTAACAGGCAAGATCTTGCAGGAAGACCAGCAGTGAGTGTACCTTCAGGGTCCTGTTCTTCATTTTCTGTTTTGCTGATGTGTGCCGTGAATGTTTAATACCCGAAGCTAATGTTGTCTTCTTTGAAATACGTTTACTCCTCAAGAGACTTCTCATGAAGTCCAAAGTGTTTCCATGACTTATTTTTTTGTGTGTTCATCAACAGAGATGCAAACTTGTCACCCTTTGAAGTTGGCTGTTGCCTGGTTTATCATCCCCCTCTCATCCTCTGACCTGGAGAAATCCTTACAACATTGCTGAGTTTTGTCAAAGTTTTTGGTTGTTTTCTGTAGTTTTTTTCAGTGCCTTAAAATGATACAATAGAAAATATCCATAAAATTACTAAGTTGTGGCAAAGACCCTTCATGACACTGTCAGTTAGTACTGTATTCTTATTAATTACCTTTTCTCTGGGGAAGCAGGTTAGCTTTTTGTGACCAGTAGAGAAACTCTGAGTTTACCCAAGCGCAGAAGAAGTTGCTTGTATTTCTCCATCTCAACTGTATTTTTACCTACACAGACATGGCGTAGCATATATGGTTGGAGAAAGCAAATGTCTGGAACCAGGCTTTTTTGTCATGTCTACACTGTCTTCTATTGGACACACACTTCTCCTTCTGATTAGCATTCAGTGCTGATGAAGCAGTTTATGTAATGAGTCCTTTTCAAAATCTTAGGCTTACCAGCAATTCTACTGTTAATCTCTTCTCTTCTGAAGCCTTTGGTAACAATGCTCTGTCCTCATTACACCTAACTGAGTGTCTCTACCTGGAAGACAGCTGAGCGTCTTCCTTTATGTAACCACTGGAGACAAACAAAGCCCCTGTCTCTCAAGTGATGATGAAAGGAAATTGTTTACCAATCTGCCATGTTACTTTAAATAGCATGTAATTTGTGCAGAAGGTTAAAGTTGAAAGTTATGGTGCAGAATTCTTCCCAGGCACTGTCAGACAAATTAGCATGTAAGGAGAAATGTTTACAAATTTTGTTGCTATAATCAGTTAAATAGCATTTTGTTTCCTACATCCAATGATCCAACATGTAATGTAATGTGAAAAAAAATAGATATTCTTGAAAAAAAGAAGCAGATTTAACATAATTAAAAATGAATCAGCGTACAAGAACTTAATTAAGAAAAGACATGACCAGAAAAACTTGGAAATATGGATGCATTTTATAGTTTTTTAACACTTTCTTTACAGTTTTGGACATATTTTTATGGTTTCTGTCGTTACCCTTGGTGATAAATTTACTCTTATTACCTTTACTGTAAAATGATACCAATAATACCGTGATACTAAATGATATCAAACAGATTACAGGTTTTGTCCACTGGAATTTTACCCTTATTTTCCATTGTTTCCATAGATGCGGCAGTATAGCATTCAGTGCTGCCATCCTAATGTTTCAGCATGTGTCATCTTAACCCTTAATGTAAAAAAAATCCAAATATTAAAAATAGGTTATTTTAAATGATTCCCAAATCTCAGTTCAGTTTCTTTATAACAATTAAAAATTTGTATTACAAGTCTCTGATCCTCCATTTATGGGTCATTTTTAGCATAAAAAGTAAATAGTATCATTTTGGTCAAATCAGAGAAAAGTTGTAGAGGAATCTGCAGAAACATGATTGGTGTAAATAATTGTGTATTTTGTGCTAAGTTGTTTCAAAAATAACTAGAATTCTATTGTGCGAACCAGCTAAAGATACATGGTTTGCTGATATTGAAGAACTGATGATATGACTAAGCCTGTTAATGTTCTTAATTTAATAAAGCTTTGATAAATGTTTTCATTTTTTTTCTAGTCTTTTCTCATCTTTGACATGTTTTGACAGGATATTGTATATATTAAAACTGACTATACTCCTCACATTTCCTCACAATCTTACACTTCCTTTCAACATGGCAAGAGCAGATAATCATCATGCTATCAGTTACTCCGTCATACTTCCTATCTAACCTGCTGTTTCTTGTTTTACCCCCTCATGCTATCAGTGGCTGGGACAAAAAGCAAAGCGAAAGGTGAGTTATTGCCTCCATTTTCTTCCCTCATGATTTATGTTGCACACAGTTCCCAATAAACAATGTTTGGATCTTCCCTTTATCTTCCCCAAGAGCCTGGGAAGCATTAACATACGCTGCTTGCTGCAAAGCTTTCTAGGCTTTTTTAAACCTTTATTTCTCCAGGAGATGATTGCTGAACATGCTTGCTCTTTATGCAATCAGATGGGTCTCGGTATTAATGTATGCATGCAGAAGGATTCACAAATGCATTTCATAATTTGTTTATAAACAACTCTCCATAAAAATTTTTTTTTTTTAGTGCAAAGTATTTCTAATAAATGGAAAGCAAATCCATATTATAAAAGCAAAAGAAGACAACTAGAACCTCACTTTTATGATTTGCTTAAATAGAACAAGATTTCACTAGAGGTAATTCCTTTCGAAAATTGTACATTTATTTTTTAAGTAAATTGTAAATAAGTGTGAATTCTTCAGCTCTTTCTAATTCTTTCTTATCCATCCATCAAACACCCAGCTCTCCAAAATCTGTCAGTTTGTTACACAACCAAGAGTTTGATCCACAAAGCCTTTTCACCGGAGATCCTCTCTAACATGTGCAAAGTTGTCAAATGGTCATAGTCAACAAAACTACAAAGTTAGTTTTATGAAAAGAGCAACATGTAGTTTACCTGAAGCCATCATAGTTTTGTTTTGTTTATGCACCAAAAAAACTTGTCTACATTAAAGAAAGATTTTTGATTTTGCACTGTGGTTTTTACTCTTGCTTTCGCACAGCCCTGGTCTCCTGGCTGAAAGCCCTGCGTTGGTTTGGTTTACATTGGAGTTCTAATAAGTCTCATGTTACATTACATCTTCAGACCCAATAAGCCATTGCACGACCACCGCAGGTTTGTGCTGCAGTGTGGGTGTGTTGGCCCATTCGCAAATGCAAATTGAGTCTTTGTATTCCCTCTTGGCAGGGTTGTTCTGCTCCATTCACTCTGATCGCCCCTTCACATGACTGACTGCTGTAGCGTGACGTGGGGTTGTGTCCTTCCAAAAGTAAAGTCTTGCGTGTTTTATTCTCTGAACCCCTGCACTCCAAATTGCCACAGCCCAATTAGATTACCTACATTAAAATGAATAGGACAACTTGCATTTCTACCACAAGGCCTGATTTGGTATGAATGAGCCTATGTAGACACTAAAGGGTACCTTGTGATGCCAAGAGGCATGACAAAGTGTCCGACTGTGATCTGACCTGGGAATAAGACCAGGCTAAAAAAAAAAAAGTTTTCCGTTACATTGATTTCTGTTATATTTGATTTGATTTCTGTTAGATTTAGATACAATAACAAATTTTAAATCTTTTTTGATATCAAGCAGAATATGTTGCTCCTTCCCAGATTCAACCTACTTCAGGTATGTATAAATTCACAAGTTCACACCCTAGAGGTGCCCATCTCACCTCATGCCTTCTCTATTCAGTGGCTGTGCAGCTTCACTGGTGCAGCTGGGGGTTCAATCCTGGTTCAAGGACAAATCAGCCTTATATGAGGGAGAAGAGTTTTTCCCATTTGCTTTACAAACCCAGATTTTCCTACACATTATGTGCAGTCAAATTAAAGGCCTTTCAGTCCCAAGCCTGCTTCTCATTCTCTGTATTTTACTGCTTCCCTTCAATAGTTAATGCTTTATCTTAGTATTGGGTGGTGTTGGTATTCACTTCTTTCCCATTAAACCTGATCTATTGCATACTAAATTGTCATTTTTAGATTCATTATGCAATGAATGGAGAAATCCAGTACTTACGGTGTTTTTTTCTTCTGTGTCTCTCACCCAAAAATTACTTCTACCTTTGAGAAAAAAAATAAAAAAGAATCCTGCTACAATATACTTGCTGATTTACAGACCATTTTTCTTCCTTTGATATTGGGTATATATTTTCTGTTATTGCTCATGTTCTTGCAGGCTGATGCCTCTGTAGCATCCAAACATCAATACCCCAGTGTCTCAGTGGCTCTGCCTGTATGGTTATTGATGCCACTGTTAGTGCCGTCACTGATGGATTCAGTGTAAATTGTATAGATAGTTATTTCCTACATTAGTTTCAAATTAGAGGAGCCTACTTTTGTCTTTTCTGTGCTGTACAGAAAAATTAAATTTAGCTGTTTAACATGCATTACTAACATCATATTTCATTCTTTATTTAGGCTAGTGTTTTTGTTTGTCTGTTTGTTTGTTTATTTAATTTTTTGGACATCACTTCAACCAAACCCACTGATTAATGTTGTTAATTTTCATGATTAAACACAGAAACCCCCCACCCCCCACCCCCCTTCCAGGAAAATGCAGTGTTTCCTAATTACAGAAGTAATTAGGGGGCTAGTTTTTAATTAACAGAAGATACACATTCAGCATCTGTACCTCTGGAATCCAGTTCAACATTGGGAAGCCTTTTCAACAGCACTTTTAGCACTCTAATTGCAGTTAATAACTTTTAATAATAACTATGAAGATAATAAATATAACCACATGTATCCATTTTGAATATTGATTAATGGATTTTTTTCAGCTTTCCTATTGCATGCTAACAATTGCAATGCAACTGTGGAGTAACTGCTGAAAAAAATGTTAGGCCTAGAAGCCAGGATAATAATCATCCTGGCAGTTGTCATCACAATGGCAAACATACCTCTGGATTTATTTACCAAGACCTTCTGAATAGATTTATTTGCTCTCTGAGGACTCACTCGCCTGAGCGAATGCTTTGACCAGTGCCAGTGCAGAGAAAGGAAGAATCATTTATTAAAGTGTAGACACTGGGTAAAGAGAGTAAATTGAGGGTAAACTGCTTCATGAGAGAACATTTCATGGCCACCCCAAATTCATGTTTTTTGCAGCTAGAACAAGCGAGGCAGTGTGTAACATTTGTTTGTTTGTGTTTTTTTGTAGTTTTTTTTTCTTCAAAACTAATAAGAGAAAAATGCAGTAACTCCATGTGGCAGAGGTAAAACATTAACCTCAAATTATAGGGTTTTCTGTTGTTTATTAAAATCTAAAAGAACAAATTATTCCTGACCACACTCTTTAGCAGACTCTGTGGAGATGGAAGATAAATGCATATATTTCACGGAACAGTTCTTGTAAGTAATATTTAGAGAGCATGTTGTAACCGGTCTAATTTATTCGCACCTCTTGTCTCCTCAACATTTAAAGGAAATCCATACCTGTGGTTATTGTGAAAACGTGGGGCATAAATCACAATCAAGCTTGCCTTCCATTGTATTCTCATTAATTAAAGCATTTGTCAGTCTGTTCGAAGTCTCTTGAGTTGGCTTGATCACTGTGAAAAGCATTTCTTGTTGTTTTCTCATCATTGCTATTTGTGTCACTATGTGGACTCTGTACTCTTGATATAGCCTATTCATCTGTTTTATTTCTCAATTGAATGCTTACAGCTCCAGGATCTGACATAGAAACTTAATCCTAAAGTCTGAGACACAGAACAAGTGAAGCACCAGTTGAACATGTAGTTTTAACCCTTTCTTATTCCCAGCTTGCTAAATGCTAACGTTAACTGTATCAGACGCCAGTGAGAAGGCCTTTGTAACACAGTTGCTAACTGTGTAAGAGGGTTTCTCAAACTTCTTCATGCCAAGGCTCCCAAAATAACATCAGCTACTAGAACATGCCCCTCTTTTACAAGAGAGCTTCAAAAACCCATTGTCATTACTACTGCTCACTGTTTCAGTCTCTAATCACACTCTGAGTGTCTAATATTGCTGCAGATAAGTATACACTGGAGTTGGTCGAAAGCTTGGTGTATCTCATACGGATTCAAAAGGGTACCCTCTGTGTCGGTATGAGACTCTAAGTGGCCTGACAAAACATCTGTATTTGACGACCTGGGAATGAGAACGCTCTGGTAATTTCCTGTTTCACCTGCAGACAGTACAGTACAGTTCTGACCCACTTTCTGAAGCTGATGTATTGCCACTTTCCCTCTTTCCTTTTTTTCCTACGCAGCAGAAAAAAACACTGCTAAGAGTTTCCCCCAGCTGGGATATTTATTGCCAGTTCTGTGGATTGTCCACCCCTTACCTCCCCCACTGTGGCAAATCACAGGGGAAGACGGCGCTCAGTACCACCTCTGAGTCGAGGGAGGTTCGCTTTTGCTCAGGTGCTACTCAGTAACAGGCACCAAATGTCCTTTTTGATGGAGGGTAAAGCTGACAGACAACTCACTCTGTCTTGGTTATGTCCTTTCTAACTGGCTTCCATCGGGCTCTGTAACAGCTCAATCAACTGACTGCATCATTTAAGATCACGTTATCGGTGCCGCCTATGAATACAATGCAGGGTTGATACACAGTTTTCATTAGGGCCTGGGTCACCACAACATGTATTGTGACTGTCTGATCTGTTGTGAACCGTTCTTATTTACAGCAGATGGAAACATTGTAGAAAGCTGCTATCTTCCCAGTGCAGATAAAGGATGCATACAGTTGAATGTGTCTCGATAAGGTTCCACACAAACACATTTAATGCAAGAAAGATTCACATTTGATTTTGCAAAAAGCATCCAGGAGCCCTTCGCACTGAAATTAAAACAGCAGTTGAGATAAAACCTGCAGCTGGTTAGTGTCTGAATGCAGTTCTGTACATGAGTGACCTCCACATATACTGTCTACTGTAGCCTCTTTGAGTTTGTACTTTATTGCCAGATGTAAATTGGGTGCAGAAGAGAGTGACATGGAGTGCATTACTAATCTGAGCAAAAGTAATCACAGCCTTTGCTTTTACCATAATTACATATGGATTTTCTATGACTGAATGAATTGCATATTGGAAAGCCTGTATGGTAAGATTTCAAATGTTCCCTGTTGATTTTAAATCGTGACATTACCTAAAACTGACTATGTTTAAGCCAGTAGTTGTACAGTTTTCAAACATGGATCACTTTGGACAGGTAATTTACAGATTAGCTTCAGTTAATGGATCAGATTTAGTGCTAATTAGCTGTTGCCCTTAAATAGTTGCTTAAATCTCTCCAATCAGCTGGCCTGATAGCTTTTAAAATGGCACAGCACACTAAGTGCCTCAGCACAGCAGGTTTGCCATAAACACAAGCCTTTCTTCTTAAATTACACTGTCAGCGTAAATGATTGTATTTGGTGACAGATATGACCTTTCAATCATTATAGAAATAAATTGCATGGAATATGTTTTTCCTCTTAAGACTGTTCAGAAAAGGTCACTTTGGGTGAAAACAATCAGAAATGAATGATGGGGTTACTTTACAGGCCGAATGATAAAAACGGCTTGTCATATCTACTTTCATAACCATTCACTTTCAAAGTATGTCCTTTATCAACACAGTGTATTGAAGGTAATGACGGTGTCTGTGAGTATATTATATTTAAATATTGTTCAAATGACGGGTGTGGTCACATTAATCATGCAGTTTATATTACCTCTCTATAGACTAGCTTTTATGTATTGTGTCTAAATGCGCGCATGCATAGTATTTTACAATTACATGTTCAATGCTTAGTTTTTGTTAAATTTTTTTTAGTTAGAATGTGCAGTTTTATGTTACATGCTAACTTGACAAGACAATATTTGTATATTTTTGTTGTGTTAAGAGACTTAATTTCCTCACTTTCCCTTCTCATGTGAGAATTTTATGTTTTATGATAAAACTTTTATCACACATCAAATATAAGTAATAATTATCAGCAATTAGTACAAGCTACTAACAAACCTGTTGGAATCTCAAGATTATTTAAAATTGCAACACACAGTAACCACAGAGGGGGTTTGCGTGCATGCATTAGTATTCTGCATAGTGGCAACAGCTAGCCCAAATTTTCCAAAGAGGTCTTGTTTGGACTCTAGTGAATGGAACATGTTGTTTACATGATGTGCTTCAAAGAGTGTTGGTGCACTCCAGAAACATACAGTATGGAATATTAATGGACTGAGAAATTCACAGTAACCTCACAGCAGATAAACTAGAAGTAGGTCTACCATTAAAAGCAGATGCTGTTCTTGTATTGAACATTTTGTCAAATATACTCATTATATACTCATAAGAATAGTAATTTACACATTAAATATGATAAGAATTGTACTTTTAGTTGGACTGCAGTCTTGAAAGTGCCATATTTTGGTGAAATAGAGAATGCTTATTTTAGTCAATTTCTTAAATCACTGTGTGAACTGCTTTAAGTGTTTCAGAATTAGAGGTTGCATGTATTCATTTTCAGACCTCCTCAACAGAACGGTCACCATTAATCTAATCCACTTCACTCCTTTTGAGAAAGCGCTGTTGTAAGTGTTGTAAGTGAAGACCCCCCAAATGGTATGCTAAGAGATAATATCAATACTACTGCGGAGAATCATGTGACAGGGGGCCATTATCTGGACAGCCTGAGACAAACTCACAGGCCTGATTATGGGTCTTTCTGAGCTGCTGCATCAAGTTTGGGGTTGAGAACTACTCGGTTTTAATCAATTTTTTTGATTAAATTTTTACTAGCTATCTTGTACAGATACATGAACAGTTTATCCAATGAATCTTCTATGAGTGAATTAATAGCTTGCAGAGAGGAATCATACATATCACACTTAGTGATTTTAGACATGAACATAAAGCTGCAAAGACAGTCATATTTAGAGTCTTTAAAATACTGAGAGCAGGCTGAGGCTATCACCCTTTAAATCAGTTTGGCTCTGTGGTAACACACATGTCTGACAATGCCCTATTAATAATGCTGAATCAAAGTGAAGGGCTCAGGGGATCTGCTGTAGGTTTGTTCATTTTTAATTTCATGTCAGCGAGTAATTTAAAGTTCAAAGAAACAGAAGAGTGCTGTCTAGCAAAGTACACCTATGCTTGACCTAGCAAGTTCTTATCAAGTGATATATCTTAATCAAAGTGTCAGGTGAGCTAGTGATGTATCATGGCAACAGAATCTTTGGAAGAGTTGTTTTTATCTATTTTAGACAAACAAATGGAAACCATGTTGAATCTGCAGTTCTCGTACAATAGAACATCCTGCCTTAAGTCCAGGTAAGTAGGTGGGTTTCTGAGGTGTGCTGTTACTCTAGGATTAAAGCTACCATGAGATGATTTGTACCAATTAGACAGTTCTTGATTATGCTGTAAAAAATGAGAAGCTGCAGATTTTCAGTGTTGGGAATTTTTCAGTAAGATTTGAAAAGTCTTCATCCAAAAGTTAAATCTATCAAACCTGTCAGAGTTATAGTTTCTTCAGGCAGAAGGAAACTCTCTTATATCATGTTACAAAAAATTGTCACAGAGGTCAGGATTTCATCATAACTTCAGCTTACAGTTCTTTGTAGCAATTTGATATCATAAACAATTAAAACATACTGAAATGTATTAATAATTTGGTTTTAAATGGGCAGCTAGCCGTAATTTGGAAGCCAGCCTAATGGCAGGCTTAAACCTAAAATCCTACAGAAAGGGAGTCAGACTGAAGACTTGTCAGATTTATTCATTTGTCAGTTTTTACAAGACGTAAGTTTGTGTAACTCTGTTCATTATTTATCATTCCGTATCAGCAACAGCGTTAGAAAAAATATGAACGTAAAATCAAAGTTTGGATGAAATTATCATTATTTCTGATAACAGAAGTTAAATGTGCTATAGAGGCAATTGAAAAATCTTGAATTTGAATTTGAAAAGTCCCATTTGTTTAGGAATTTTGGAGGTAACTTAAAAGGATGTTACTGATTGAGCAGTCTAAGCCTGTTGTGCGGGACATTTTGCAGCTGAGGTGTCCTGACAAAGAAATCCAGCCATATTTCATCCTGAGCCTAGACTTAGCAACTGCCAAGAGCCTAGTCAGTGGTGTTAAAGCTGCACTCTGACTCACGAGGAGCCAAAAGGTCAGAGACATAGCTGAGGGCAAGGCCTTGACAAGCCATAAAAGTTATCAATAAATCTCAACAACAGTTTAAAAAATGAAGGGTTGCCAAACATGGGTGTAATATGGCACCTTCACTTAGTTCTGGCCAAAAGCCTTGCCAGATGTTTCTCTGATTGTCTACTTGTATTAAAAAAAAAAAAAAATAGATAAAGGCTTTGCAATCTGCACGGCTTACCACACTCTCTCTCCTCAGACCATGGACAGAAGGCATGACACTTATAAGACAAGAAGATATTAAAGCATGTAAGACACATGGCATTGATAAAGCAATTTCAATTTCTAAGGATTCCCTGGCCACCCAACAGTCAGGCTTAGAATGATGGTCTTGAGCATTTTTGAAAATCACTCAGAGATAACAAGAATTTTAGAGATGCTTCATATGTATCTGCTATCTTATGAAATGATTCACAACTTTAAGCAGGATGTTTTAGTACTTGAGTAACTGATGTTTTAAACTCGTGAGAAAAGAAAGTAAGGAAGGCTGAAACAAGGTTAGGTTTGTTTGTTTTTTTTCAGACAAGGCTGTATTAAATGTAAAATGCGGGACACAACAATTGGTCTTGGATTTATTTATGACAGAGAATGCTGTCGGTGTTGTAACCTATGTGACCTGTTTGAAGAATTTAGGAGGTATGATGTTGCTGTACTGGTGGACGTGTCATATGTGATAAAGTGTCTATTAGCTCTTACAGTGAAAGTGACTGAGCCAAGCAAGGACAAGTTATCACAACAACAATAAAAGTGGAGTAGCACTGAGAAACCGACAGGCTGTTAAGAGGCACGTTTTTACAAAACTTCACACTGAGTTGAAACAGAGCGTTGTCTGTATTTGTCTCACATGGGAGACAGCAAGCTCCATAATTTCTTGTTCTCTCCACCAAGGAATGCACACCACAAGAGGCCTCAAGTTTTAATTAAACAGAATATTTATACACTGCGGATGTTCAACTTCTTTCTCTCTCAACATGCTGGCAAATAGGCCACACAGTTTAGAGTTAGCCTATTAATTACAATTTTGTCAAGTCACGGCAATTTCAGTGATTAATTGCTATTTTCTCAGGAGTATATTGTCTATTTAAATACCTTGTGAGCATCAATGCAAGACTTTTGATTTTTTTCTTGCCAAACTTAAATTTTTTAGCTTCACAGCATTTACTGTGTTCCAGAATTTAGTATTTGTTAATGTTAAATTTTTTTTATTATTCATTAGAAAAGCCATTTACAGACAAACATTCTAACTATTGTGATACATCACATTATACATTCTAACTATAACAATATATTTTATATCTGATTTAAAAAATATTTTAAATTTGATAATAATGATGTTTTTTCATGCTGGCTGCCACACATAAAAATAATGCTAAAAATAATAAATGCTTCACAACATTTGCATGAATAAATGTGAAGATTAAAGTCATTTTATTTCTCTTAATACAAAGATCAGTTATTATTCTGCTAGATAACTCATTTGCAAGACAAATTACTAAAATAGTTTGGAAAGGATCACCTTAATATTTGTTATTAATATTTAGACTTAGATATTATTCAAATAACCCTCTTATTTTAACAGTTATCACCTGAATTATCACTTCAACAATTTTCTTGATTTTCAGAGAAAAATGTCTTATGTTATTTCTGTTTTATTATTTCTGTTGACTGAATTAATGAAGATATACAAGTACAAGAGAGTTTACAATTCAGCTCAAACAAATTCATTCCAGACATTCAGTTTTCAGTGTGTTTTGAAGAGATTTGTTTCTGTATGCATTTTGTCATTGTCAGGCGTCGAGTGGTTGCCATGAGTCATTAGCATGCATAAAGGAGCTCAGCACCTCTAGCATCTATATTTGCAGAGAAGCCCTTGTAAAATCAAGCACCAGAGGTGAACTTGTGGTTTGATAAACTGCCTGGAATTAATTTCATATGAAAATTAATAATCGTTATTATTCCATAATAAATGGAGGCATCGGCTATTTCTTGAACTATTTTCTGAGTTATTTGTTTTCTTTTTATCCTGCCTGCAGTTTACGGTTTATTCTGCAGTCGTGTGCTTGACTGCTCTCCAGCCATTCATCAAGGCACTGCTTTCCATTATTTGGTGCAGTCAGCTGAAACTGAGAAAGGCTTTTGGGGTGGTATGGCTCATTCTTCCTTCCACTAACTCTCCCCAACAGAGATGTTCCTCGTATTTTTCACCTTACGCCCTGGATCAGTGGTCATTAGACGAATCAGTGAAATTACATATGCAGCATGGTCTTAAAATGATTTTCAGACCTGGTTTCCCAGCATGCCTGTTTTTTTCTATGAGTATCATATCAAAACAGAACCAAAACATTTCCACGTCACCAATAATGATAAAGCACTCAATTTGCATTCATTAAGTAACTCTATTAATCCTCCTTTTAAGTACAGCCATAAAGATCTGTATCTTTCTCCTATTCACATTTTACAGATGCACACTCAGAATACAAGGCCTTGCACAATCAATAACCTAAGTATCATATTCTTGGCTTCTAATATTGACAGTCTCAGATTCCATCAGGCTACAGCCTGAGCCGCATTCTGATAACAACATGAAGAGAGTCTGGTTGAGATGAAATGAAATAGTTTATCATTAATGCACACTCAACAGCCATCCATTCTAAACATCTGTATTCATATTTACACTCTACGCATGCTGCACAGACCTCATATTACACTGAAAATGTATAGAGATGAAGTGCGTACACCTTCGCCTGCTCTGTGCTTTAGCAGACATCTGTTTCTATGGTTCCCCTTTAAAAACTAATCATCAAATATTTGTGTTTACAATGAAGAGGCTGTCCTCTCTGCCCCATTTACATTTCTACCTAATTTCAGCTGTGCAGGTAAATATTTGATTCATGAGGCGCTGTCACTTGATTCTGCATGGAAGTTAATGTCACAGTAGAGAGATGTGTCAGCAGCATTCTGACTGTGTGAAGCACAGCAAACAACTTGACTAATCTCGTGTCTGCTGACATTGTGACTGATGATCAGTGTGCTGGTGGCCCACCTGAATGTGGACCATAATCTCCCAGCTCAGGGTGATATTGCCAGTTTCAGCTTTCACTGGAGTGGGCTCATTGCTTTTGCACTAAAAGGAAAAAAAAACTGCAGCTCTCAGATCCATGTGACTGTCATAAAAAAAAAAAATGTTGTGAAAGGGGAAAGCACTGCCAAGGGACCAATTAAAGCTTTAAGAGTTAGGCCCATAAGCAGGCTGATGTTAGAAATGTTTTGATTAAAAGCACATACACACAAAAACAAAACAATAAAAAGCTTGGGTTTTAATTGATTAAGTTAATTTTTAATGTGAAATGAGTTTTATTTCCAGTTGTAAGTTTATCACACCATATTTTTAACCTAAACCTTCCTTTTTGAGAAGCTGTAGTAAGGCTTGATTGAAAAGAGAGGGAGAGCAAAACACTGATGTGACTTATCACATATAGAATTTTTTCTTTACTATAGCACTGCATGATATTCATAGATTAAAGGAGGAGAGTTCCCAGTCTGAAAAAAGCAAATGCTAATGGTATTCCTGGCGCCAGCTACTTTCATCAAGATATCTCAAGTTACTTAATCCCCACCGCACCTATAGGCTGCTATGGCAGGCAGGTTACATGCTGTCTACTGTAAATATGTGCAAGCTGTCAATCTGCAGCTGACCCTGACTGAAAATAAATAGTTCCTTTTATTCAGTATAGCACATCTTAGTGCTGGGAAAAAAAATAACAACAACACAACAACAACAAAAAAACAGGTATTCCCACTGTTGAAGTCCTTTAGCCTGTAGAGCTGATGTGCTCTGTGTTAAAGGGATGGCCTATCCTCCCCAAAGGCATATTGCAAAAGTGCAGGTTTATTTCTCATTCCATCACTGCACTTCACTGAGTCGTCTTGGATCATCATTGAAGCAGACAACCTTCATACCTCCATTACTTCCCTCAGAACTGTTTGTTCCCTTTCAAGAGCTTCTTTTTTATAGGAAAACACAGCCATGGTTCAACGTAATCTAGACGTTTATCAAGAGGCTTTTATTGTATCTTTACTTACCTACCGTGTTTATTGTTTATTTACTGTGAAAGCTGCTGTTGTTGATGTTTGTTTTTTCTGATATCAAAATGGTGCTTCTAGCTAAAGGAGATGATCCAAGTAAGGAAGTGTGAAGACTGCTTTGTTTAAAATGTTTCTCTTTGTCTATTTGTGAAGTACAGTATATTCCATCTTGTGAACTTATAAAAGCTTCTGCCCAGGTCAGTCATACAGATTTTTATCTGAAATGGTGCCTGTTAAATAATGAAATATACAAATCCCGTAATACCACACTACTTTATGAAACTTAATCAACCCATTTCTTTTGAATCATAACTACAAAACTGTGTAGTTTCATAGTTATGATTCAGAGACATAGTAGAAATTTTAAACTAAGCATTTAAAGAGCCTTCATACGCTTATTCTAGCTAATTAGACCCCTGCTCAGGTTGAAATTAAGCAGAGCTATGCCTGGATTAGAAGATCACTAAACTCTGTGAAGCTTTGTATCTTCTAAATGTGTGTTTCCCTCTGGTTTGTATAACCCAAATGTCATGTCTCGTTAACTTGAAAAAAAAAGAAAAAGTAGAACTTTAACAGGGGCAAAAAACTGAAAGGCTGCTTTCACACCACACATTTTGATTTGTTATAGTAGAAAAATTGCAGGTGTTAGTTAAACACTAACTGTAGCTGGGTTGTATTCCAGTGTCTCAGTAAGCCATGACAATGTGAACATGAGCCATCGTGCACAATACCAGGACCCTTAAAATGAATCACCCAAATGAAATGCAGCCATTATTACCTATAGGTATAATTTACGCCTCTGCTTTTGCCACTGTGTCATACCAAAATGTCTACTGTAAAAAAAGCCTATAGGAGGTCAAGACAGATGTCAGTCAAACAGTCTGCATATGCCCACACAGTTGCTAGCAGAGGTCTAATCAGGCAAAATAAGTGAATATACCTGTGTGGGTGTGCAATAGGTGTTAAGGGCATTTAACTTATTCTTGCCTCATTGTTACTGAGAGGTTCTAAGTAATTATTACTCCAATGGTTTTTACCCATTTACTTGTTACAGAATTAAAACCCAAGTAATACCAATTCTCTCTTTGTCATTACCAAGATAATATATGTTTTTTACCTTTTTAATTATAATGGCACCACCCTAGTGTAAGATATTAACCATTTATTATCTTCCCATTACAGAGCTGTAATATAAAGTGGTACCACATCTTTTTTTATTAAAAATGTGCCACAAGTTAATTAAACATGTAGTGGAATATCCCTCCTTGTCACACACTAGAATGTGTGCCTTTTTAAAACGAGGTCAGTGTATAGGGTTACACAGGATAGTGTAGCGTCCTTGAAGCAGTTTGTGGTTCAGTGACTTTCTAGAATATTGTTTGGCACTGAACTGTAGAGGTAAGGCTGACCGCCCTCCAATCACCATCTCAAAAAAAAAAATGAAATACACTCTGTAGTTGGCGCTGGGGATTATGTTTCCACAAAAAAGACAGCATTTGCCACACTCCACACTGCTACAGAATGTCAAGACAGTGGAATTTCATGAATGTATTAGGTGAAGCCCAGTTAGCTGCAGTGCACACTAACCTGCACTGACACTTCTTTTAAAACAACAGCCTTTATGCCTTGCAGGCATAATTAAAAGGAATTTCAACAACAGGTTTTTCGCTAAAGCAATTTTACATACCTCAGCCAGGGTAAAACCTGAGGTATTGAGACTTATATTCATTACTGCTGGGATTAACTTTTATTTTTTCACAGTATTTCAGTGAATAGTAAGCAGTATACACAGGAGACGGGCAGCAAAGATACTGGAGAGTTGGTAGAGAAGATGTTATGACAAAAAAGTTGAAAGTCAAGCAGGAACTGACAACAACACCTCCACACGGCAACCCCCACGCAATGCATGCCTTTTTTATATTAAATGCATTGCTGGTTTATATGGAGTGCCAAGCTGACATTCAGCCTACTTTTGAATTATTGTAATAGTGACGTGTTTGTTGATGTGATTGGCTGCGATGAGCAGGAAAGTAATGAGCCATGTTGGAATCCTTTTCCCATTACTATTTATAGCCAACCTCCCCTTCAACTCCAGCTGAAAATGGTCTACTTCAGGACAATCGAGGTCAAGGAAGGTCCACAGACCTTTGGCTGTCCCAGTCTTCTCTGCTTCCCCATTTAAGATGGACTAATGAGGCAGACAGCTGCTTCCTTGGTTGAAATATCCCTTTAGTGAACTGTACCTGGGAGAGGCTGAGACAATGTCACCTTTACATTCAGGCACATTACAAAAGGAAAACAAAGAACACCTGTGGTACCAAAAGAAAACCTGCAATCATGCAAGATAAGCTTGCTTGCAATTAGATGCTCCCAGGCATATATAGCAAATTCAGCATGAACTCAAGAGCTCAACACAGTTGTTGCCCACTGTTGTCAACCTTTAAGAGGCTGCTCTGGTCAGGCTCATATACACTTTGTCTTCTAACAATTCCCTGCACAGAGAACATTGGTTTTAGACATCTGTTTCAGAAGCTTGGCAGAGTTCAATAAAACACAGGCTGGATAGAAATGCTTCTGCAATGTAATTAGGGGACTTTGCTGAGACGACAAGTACAAATGTGGAATAAGAAGGTAAAATCCAGCAAGGCTGGGTGATTAGGCCTCATTTGGATGTCTTCTGCACACTGTGACGAGCGACTGTTTCAGGGCAAGGCAGTCGCTCGGATCGAAGGCCCACAGTGTCTAGGATTATGTGTCAATTTACCACCCAGCTGCAAGCTCTAGACTCTACAGCAGAACATGACTACCTCTAATTAGGCCATGCTACCAATTAGGGCCCCGCAATAAGGCAGTGAGGAAGGCGCTCTGGGAGAGTAAAACCTACCATTGTTTCCACCAAAAAAAAAACAAAAACCAACAACAACACTGTTTTCCAGCTATAACAGCTGTTGTTCGCTGGAGTCCATGTCAGCCTGACTTCCATTAAAATATCTTTGGTTTAAATCATGAAGACATGAGCATAATTGTCAATAAGACGAGCATTGATTTTGAAGGTGTTAAGTCTGAATGATACATTAAAGTGATTTGATGAACAGACAGTAACAAGCAGTCTAAAACAGTAATCTATTCATGATACAGCTATGACCTCAAACTCTGTTTCATTATTCCACAGGTAGCCAAGGTCAGTTCCCCATAACTCAGAATGTGACGGTGGTGGAGGGGGCCACAGCCAACATGACCTGTCGTGTGGATTACAATGATAACACTTCCCTCCAGTGGTCAAACCCTGCACAACAGACCCTATTCTTTGGGGACAAGAAAGGTGAGTGTATTCCAGGGGAATAATGACTGTAATGACAAAACTATGAGCTATGATAAAGATGTCTTAACCAGATAATATTACTACAAGATAACTCTTCATCTTTTTTTTTTATTTGGAATGTGCAAATTTGCCCGTATGCCTGCCTTGGAGACACATTTTGACTGAATACATGAAAAAGAGAGGATAAGAGGGAAGTGCATTACACGTAATGTCAAAGCAGACTCTTAATGAATTTGTGTCTCCACTGATGTCCCAGGGCACAAACTTAACAGAAATAGACTGTTTTTGAATTGAACTTTTGTAATCGTGCAACACCGGCAGTGTTGTTCACAGCACAGTGACGCCTGTGGATTTGTGAGATGATTGGGCGTAATTAGCATTTTAGCTGCCCTACATTTGTATAACTGTTTGGATGTCACTGAAAAAGAAGCGCACTGTTGCAACCTTGTGAAACAAGCCCGAGCCAGAATGAATTACAATGTGCTCTCACCAGCCAAATCCAATTTAAAGGTGACAAAAGTCTGGAGTTGATAAATTGGAATTGGGGTGAAAGGGAGTATAACAGTGGACTGGTCTTGTAAGGGTTGTGGTGTTAATCTTTCAGTGTTTCTCACAGCATATTACCCATTTCATTTATGCTGTAGCTGCTAATATAATATCATTGGTTCAGTGATTGAAGATTAACCTTCTCTTTGAATAACAAATGATAGGCGAGAGAGACGCCAGAGTGAACCAGCAGAATGAGAGTCAGAGTCTGGTTTGAAGAAATACTTTCTCCCTCGCAAGTGATTGGATTTAGTAATGAGGTCTAAGGTGTTTTATTAGATGAAATTACTTCCAAATACAATTAAACGAAAGTTAACTGAATCTTAAATAGATACTCTTGTGTGAATGTTGTGGACGTGCCCGGAGGATTTGAATTCAGGCAAAAGTCATCGAACCAAAACCATTCCTTTTTTATGGTTATTTTTCAGTTTTCTCTGGTGTACAATAGATAACATTTTAATTCTTGACTTTGCAGAGGCAGTTATGAAAATTATCAAATTATATAAGAAAAAAACTCAGAAATTCTCACCTCCTTGTACTTTAAAAAATGAAACACATGATGAATCATTCAAATCTTATCTTTTGGTTAATTCATTTCGCCTAAATGAAGCCAGTTAACTGTGTTTTGTTCACACTTGTTTGATCCTCCGAATACAAAGCAACAATCTGAATTCACATGTAAATCCAGAATGCTGCAGTTATAAGCATGTAAGGAGAGCTTGGGGTGCACAATATGTATAAACCACTTTGTCCTTCTTGGGCAGCCATTTATATTACATGACAGAATCCTTTTCCAGAACAGTACAGATGACAAAATGAATGTAGTCCACTCAGCAGAGGTTGCCAGGGCTAAGTGTGGGAACACTTCCTCTCCATCTTCTTCTAAACAGCCAAATGAAAAGCTTTATTGGCACAACTAATACGATGCCTGTGAGGCCATCAGGAGAAATGGGAGGCGTGGAACAACACAGGCTTCATGCGAAGAAGAGGGTGGGACACCTGGGAAGAAATCTCTGCTGTGCCAAATCACCAGTTAATTGCTTGGCAGAGGGCTGCAACTGTCCTTCTTCTCCCGTTTGTTGTCCCTTCTTGTAGGAGCCAATGAGAAATGTTATGCTACCTCTCTGTCCGGCAACTAACTGCTCACTGTCTAAACTTAAGAAGTGCTGTTCTCTTCTTCTAATGAACAGGAGGTCATAGACTCTGCTTTTACTCAGCTAACTAGATTAAACAATTATTGCTGCATTTTGTTGTTTTGTGTTTAAGTGTTTTGGTATGTTTTTGCCAGCTTTCTTCTACCTAAGGTAAATCTTTCCTTCTCCTGTGCTCGTTGTGTCTGTCTATTGTCTCTGTTGTCCATCTCTCTGCTTACAACAATACCCTTGGGTGTCCATGACAGCATGGCCATATGTTACCATTTGATGCACATGCAAGTCTCCCCACTCTCTCTTCACAAAGGTAGTTTATCATTGTGCATTTGTAATCCAAAGGAAATTTAGCTATTACAGCTTTAATGTGTGATTCCGGATGCTCAACACATACGAGCAATGATGATAAAAATACATCTGCTTCTCTGTCTTAAATTAGACAAAATGCTCTAGGAGGCATGTTTTGAAATCTACTCTCACTCTTTCCCTCGAGCTCTGTATTAAAGATAAGGGCATTTGTCTGGATGTGTTTGGAGTTTGATATAAAATGGTGAGGAAGGAAAAAAAGAGTATTAAAATGACCTTTTAAATCCCTTTGAACAGCTATGGTGAAGTAAAGGGAAACATCTGTAAAAAAACTTAAGTTCTGTGTTACATCAATTGAGTTTGACAGCTGCTGCATAAAGTAAGACAAAATCTGATCTTTGCCCCAACTATAATTTGTTCCATTTTAATTCAGGTCTGACAAATGAGAATATGAAAAAAGCCCCCAAAGAGTAGCTTTCACAACCAAGGAGAAAAGGGATTTTCTGTCTCTCCTGAATTTTATAGACACTGAGCATAAGTCTTTTTCAGTGTAACAGTAAGAAAAGCAAGGATGTGCATCTTATACATTATTCATACATGAATATCAGTGATGCAGCTTTTACTGATCAATAAGTTGATTGTCTGTGCTTTCTAAAATTTGCGATCTTTATGGTCAAGGCCTGGTTCAGTTAAGACCACTTAAACTGGCCAGATAGGTTACAAAAACATTTTGGTCATGAATGAAAGAAGCAAACTTTTACAGTTGGTAGGGAACAAAATATGAATAAACCATTGATTCCAGTGTTTTAGGTAAAAGATTTTTCTTTGCGAACAATGTCACAAAATAATTAAATAAATAAACAATGGTCATTTAAAACAACACTATGTAACATCAGGAGAAAGAAAGGTACTTGATTGTTGAATCTTGTCCCCGGGTCATTAAACACCGATACCGACATTCAACTACTTGGCTCAACAATTAATTTTTTTTTTTAAATATTGTTACTTTAAAGCTTATTAGCAAATAACGGATATTTTCTGGCATGAATAGTCTCCATAAACAAAACTACTTAATTAACCTTTAGTTAATTTAATTGCAAAATGCAAAAAAAGAAGAATCACAATGATGCATCATTGGTTTATAAACCCACTGCGAGTCCTCAGGTAGGTAAGGCGGAACATTATCCCACCAGTGTATCCTACAAGTTTTGACCTACAAATTGTCTACACAGCAATGTCACGTCTCGTCACAGGCCTGGAAGGAGGATAAGAAATGTGGTTGTGGGTGCAAAGAATATAGGGGGCAGGCAACAGCTCAATAGCTTAATGTATCTTTGGTGAGAGTGTAAACGATAAGAAGGACCTCTATCTCATCCTCTCCCATAAGAGGCTCAGTCAAACCTTGTGGGAGTGTTAACCTTGCTGGATTCCCAAAGCCGCTCCATATGGGTTGGAGTGTCCCTGCACATTTGTCTAAAGATGAACACAGCCCCCTACTTATATCGTGCCAGCTGGTTCCTTGGCATGCTCCTCCCCATCCATTATGTATTTCTTGCCACCTCAGAGGCTTCAGACTACACTATGGCAAAGACCAGCATGCAGATTTCTACACACTACAGCCACAGACCTGAGACAACAAAAATAGATCCTATTAATAGCCAGGCCAACATATCATTAATACATTAGGCCAATTAGCTGGGATTGTTGAAGTTAACGGCACTATGGTGGGCTGCTGCGATGAAGAAATTGATTTGGACCATATGTCTTTTGTAGAATTATCCCTATGTTGCCTGGCTTATGAATTATTATTACTGAGCAGGACAAATGAGAGCAGGGCTGTCCTTTGCTGTCTACATCATGATTTACTTCACATTTTGCTTCTGTGGGAAAAGAATAAAATCTAAGTGGCAATGTTGTAGAGAATGGTAATGACATTCCCAGAGGCATGCAGGATGGAAGCAGAATCTTTTGTCAGATACGGTGAATATGAATAATGCAATTAATGGAAGCTACTGCAGGTTGCTTGTCAAAAGCAGATAACAAATTGCTCATTTGATCCACAGTATGTGTTTGTAGCAGAGATTTGGAGAGGTATACAGCTTATACATACATGCCGTGGCAAATTCTGCATCACTTCTCCCTATCTCAGTTCCATCTCTCAGAAGTTTATGGTTCATCATTCATGACATTTAATTGGGGCATTCAGCCTGGATCATAAAGGTCACAAAGCAAAATTGATCTTAATTGGCTTGTAGTAATCAAAATGCTGTTATGTGCTAAATGAATGCTCTAATGTGAGCATTAAAACATTCATTAGCTTGAGAGAATGAAGGATAATTACCAAGGATGCAATTACTGGAGTGAGCACCAATGAAAGCACATTTAAACATCCATTCTAGTAAACACACAACATTTGATGGCAGGTCTGTTGTAAGCAAGTACAGTACCCCCATCCCAGCCCACCACCATCGGGTTAGATGCCTGTGTGTAACACTGACATTAAGTATCAAATTCAGTTTTTGTTTGTTTTTTTGTTATTTTTGTTATTTTTATTATGTGTTCTTTCTGTTATTGTTGTTACTTGTTTTTATTTATTTGGTATATCCTTTTCCATTGTTGCTTTATAGAAACATTTTGAAAGCAAGAGGAGCAAAGAAAGGGGACGGGGGAGTCGTATTTACAGAACATACAATTTCAGTTAAACGCTCAGTGAGGTTGATTCCATAAATGCCAGGTTTCTCACATTTCTTCAGATACCTTGGCAAAGGAATGACACGTGGAGGGGATTTTAAGGAAAATTTCTCAAACCACAAGTTTATTAAGTGTTTTGTTCACTTTTCAGTCACTTTTTTTTATTTGTGACAGAATGCAAAAAGGGTCTCATGGCCACAGCTAATGTCTTTCTTTAAAGACTAATGGGCTTTTAAGTGTACTGGGTTACCTCCAGCTTCACTGAAATGTGAATCTACCGTTGTGGCTCTTTACATGCTCTGCTATTATCACTAATGTTTAGAGCTGTTGTTGGGTGTACTATGCAAAGCTCTTTGCTGCACTGCACTCTCATGTATAATGTATATTAGCTCTTTAGAATAATGAAAAATATGTTGTTTTTAAATTTCTGCAGAAGTTTGAACCTTGCCTTAAAAGTGTTTTGCCAAGGGTTAAATCATTGTTATGTGTTGTGCTGTAATATGTCTTTGCAAATTCAAAAATGTGTAAAACTGCACTGAAAACCAACATGATTATGTAATCCCTCGGGCAATTGTTTTAATAAAAAATTGAATTTAGAGAGTTCATATGAGAAAAAGGACTCAAAAGCAGAAAAAAATCCCACAGTGTACAATCAAGCTTATGTCAGTGGGCTGAGAAATGAACAGACAAAAATATATTCAGTCTCATTATTCACCACTTGAAGAGGGGATGTAACGTAGCCACTGGGAGAATTCCTCCTTCTTTCCTCCCTCCTTCAAGCACTGAAAATGAGTCCAATTTGAGTAGCATCTGCTCTGTGGGATCTCTGAGAGTGCGGGCAGTAACAATGGCCCTTTGGAACAAGGCCCTTTCCTTCTCTTAATTGCAGCCACATGTGTGGTGGGAAAGAGCCCCCTGCCTGCACCACTAGCCCTGGAACGCGTCCAGAATCGCCCACACAGTCACTGAGCGAGCACAGCCAGCAGCAAACACTCTCTAATTGCAAAGAGTGGAGCCCCTGGCTGGAGAGTGGGGGGTTGCGCCAGGACCCTGTGTTCTCGCTGAAGGACAGCTAGTGCTTTCACATTCCAGGGCTGGCTCAAAGTGGTTACAGGCCATGCAAAAATGGCCAAATGGGGACACTCGGCATAACTGATGTAACATATTTTGGCTGAACCCAGGAGCAATCGGCTTGTTTCCAAGACTAATGGATAAATGTAAAATGTCCTTTTTTATCTGCTCTGTCAGGAGATACTTCATCAGTTTGGATCAGAAACATTGGTTCACATCTGTCTGCTGCTCAGTGGAGTGCAGAAGTGAATGCCATGTCATAAGTGCACTCTCAGTTCCTCTACTTCTAATTTTGCCTGAGACAAAGCTAATATATAGCTACCAATCAGACTTTTAGCTCTTCTCTGACACATGAAAACAGTGCATCATATATCATCAATGCATCTACAGGTTCCTTTTCACAAGTTGATTAAATACTAAAATATTAAATTTATAAATAAACAAATTAACATAGCAGCTGACCAACTGATGACTCATACACAGTGTGTCCTCAGGATATGTAAATGAAACAGTTTTTGCCCTCAATATAAAGTATGTTATAAAAATTACTCTTTAAAAAGACTTTTTTCAAGACCCCTGACCTATTTTTTAGATTGCTGGGTCCTTTGGTAAAATAATTAAGACTGACATTTCTCCCTACAAAAAAAATGAGCAGCTTCTCTTGGCTCCTCCTCTGATACCCCTCCCTCCATGTAGTCCTACTCCACAAATTGACATGTTAAGTGTTGCATGTGAAGTTTTAAACCCTGGCTTGCTGAATCCATGTTTTATGAGACTCTCTTTGGTACACTGCAGTTCAAAGTAGAAATATTTTTTATTGTTTATTTTGATCATGATATGCTTTTTAGCCAAAAAAAGATTAAATATATTTGGACGGGATCTTTATGTGCTGCTTTACATGTTAAAGCAGATTATTTTACACAGTACAGTCAGACAATGAAATGTGAGCAAAATTGACCTTGGATGATAAAACTGAATCTGACAAACTACAGTTCACTTGGGAGTCCTCAGAGTGGTCTTTAACTGACATGGTCGGTGGTGCAAAGGACTGTCAGGGAAACAAGGCAAACATTACTTTGCATCAAAAAGCCATAGCGACAGCATGGCTCGCCCTAAGGGGGAACAGGGGTGTCAGTTTTACTGATTTGAGACAGCCTTGGTAAGGCCTCCATCACAGGAGATGTACTGCACATTAAGCTGCCATGCTACAAGGCTGTAGCATACACAAGGTCAGGGTGCAGATTTATGCTTCCTCCTAAGCAGAATGAACAGCGCAGGAGCTATCTAGGGTTTTGGGGAAATGAACCTTTGAATCACATTGATTTCCTAAAGCACCTGGAAAAAAGCTTTGTCAGCTGCTGGCATTTGGGTCTGATTGTGACGGATCTGCCCACAGCCTGGGCCTCTAGCCTGGATTGGATTCTTGTAGTATGGTTTTCTGGCCAAATGCTGTTTGAGTAATAGATAACACTTGTCTTTGGGTTATTCAAACCTTTGTACATCTCAGTCTATCAAGATGACATTGATTCACATGCTGTGTAATGCCAGTGGATGTCTAACATAAACGCATCAGTCAAGTTCATCTTTTGTTTAACTGTTTAGTTAAGTGTAGTTTCTATGTATTTAAAAGAAAAATGGTGAAAAAAAATTGGAACCACTGTTCTTCCTCTTCTTTATTTTGCAACTATATGCTCAGTGTGTCTCCAACAGTCATTATTTTTGAGGAAATATTGCTAAATTTGCAATAATGGATTTGGGTGGCAATGGTGCACCATAGAAAGCTCTGGATGTATTTTGCCAAAAAGATGACTCACCAGATAGATAGACGGAAGACAAATGGTTCATTCTGCAGTGGTTTTGCGAAGTTTCTATGGGCATTTTGATTTTTGTTTCTTCAGAATTCTTATCAACTTTAAATCTCTCAGGTAAGTTTGCTAAAGTAAACAACTTTTTTTTTTTTATTTATTCACCCACAGACCTTGGGTGGAATATCACTTTAACCAAAAGACTTTTGTTTTCCCGGGCAAATCCATCTTAGGACACAGCCAGAACATTTATCAGCATCTCAGATGTGTTTGTACTGTAGGAACAGGGGGTTAAGAAGAAGAAAAGTCTGTTGTTTCTCCTCGTCTTTTCTCTGTATCCTGCAGAGATAGAGGGATATGGACCAGGGAAAGAACAGTATGTCATTTGTCCAAAGCTTTGATCCTCTCAGCCTGTACTTCCATATCTTTTGAGTTCCTGTACGATGTTTGTTTAGACCCCATCACCTCTCCAATGCATCCATCCACCAAAGGGTTTGCTGTTTTCAACCAGAGCCTCTGGGCATTTTCAAGCTCTGTAGTGAGGATGCTTAACTACAAAGAACATCAGGCAGCTTTGTTTCAGGATGCAGTTTGCTACAGTCAGACTATCAAATGTTTGTATTAAGCCCCGTAGCACATAATAAGCTGGCTCTCTGATGGCACAGCTTGTTATTAAATTTTAATTCTGGCTTGAGGATTGTTTTTATTTATGCTACTCTTTATTCTTGGATAACAAAGAGTCTCTAATAAGAAACTTCTGAGGGCGATCAATATCTGTATAGCCAGTCTTTATTTTTATCTTTTCAGTATGTGTGTGTGTACAAGATAATGATCATCAAATGATGTGGTGTAATTGAGGCTGAAGAACAGCTCTTTTGATAGTGACCTATGTCTGGTAAATCTAATAATCATTACAGCCAATCTAATTCACTGTGTATCACATGTCTGCAGTTTATGTTTATCACTAAAATCAAACAAATGGGAACGGAGCAGGTGATTAATGATTTTCACAGAGATGTTTATCTGATGCCATTTTACACTGACCATTTTGATTAAATCCTAATCAACACCTACCTCTGCTGCATTTGCCAGATTTGCCCCATGTAGCACAATCCAATCGAGTTCAAATTACTTCAGATGAAAGAGCGTTCAGGGAGAGGGCTGGCCAGGCCTAAAGGGAGTGAGGATTAGGAAAGTGCAATTTATTCAATGAAGAGCACTTCTTGCCCTCTGTGGTTGGTCGCTTGTAGGAGCCAGTGATTCTGAATTTGAAATTGTATAAGAGATGACAGGTGCGAGATGACCTTTTTCAGTTTGGCTGCAAGGTTTTCTCAGCTTTATGAGGGAGTTGTCACATCTGAATGAGCTGGGATGAAGGTGTCTGGAAAAAAAACACTGTAAGGATTTATTTCAAGCTGTGTTTATAGAATGCTCACTGTAATCACTATTGTATCATGAATATTATTAATGGTAATGATAATTTTTTATGTAGGTAAAGCAGCTTTTTTTCAAATTGCTATTAATAGGATTGTTATTTTGGATTTTGCATTACATTTGCATCAGAGTTTGGAGACTTGGTTGGAATTAACATCACAAAATATTAAGAATTTTTTAAACTGTATTGACACAAATCACAATGCAGCAACTACATGAAGACACAAATATAAAACAACACATTGAGTGCAAGTACCATAAAGTGTATTCCAGGGTTTTGAATGAGATGTTTAAATTCCTAGGTTTTATTACGTAATTATTTTCTATTTATTTTTTGCACAACAGAAATCATTCAAATAACAGCAAAGTATGATTTCTTCTATTTTTTCATTACGCAATTTGCATTAAAGACTTACTCTTTATGCCTTTGTGTATTTTTTTGTCTTTTCCACAGTTAGTGTAGGTTAAGTGGTTGTGCATGAGGCCAGGGGCATCAATATTCAAAGTGAGAAAAATGTCACAGAGTCAGTTGCTAAAAGTGTAAATCAATCCCTGCAGTGTAAGTGATTACTTAAATAGATATTGTAATCTAGGACTATAAGCTTTTTCTGCCGCTGTGCTTCACTGCATCCTTCTGATGCCTTCTGTGTCCTCGCTGACTGTGGATAAGACTGCCAGACTAGAATGCAAATGTAAATAAAATGCTTCAAGCACTGGCCACCGTACACATTTGCAGCATCTGACAAGTATTTGAAATAACTGAAAGCACAGCGCATTCACCTTTGTCATACTAAAGGTCATCTGAATTACAAATTGGTACTTCTATAAGTTAATTGCCATCACTGTTCTTCTTTTTGTGCACTGCATGATTCCCTGTGTTGTGTGCCCTATGCAGCTCTGAGGGACCACAGAATTGAGCTGGTGCGAGCCTCGTGGCAGGAACTCACCATCAGAATCAGTGACGTCAGCCTGTCAGACGAGGGACAGTACACCTGCTCGCTCTTCACCATGCCTGTCAAGACCACCAAGGCCTTTCTCACTGTTCTTGGTAAGCATGTCTGTTTTAGCCCATTCTTCGCAGGCCAGTTACCTGTGGCTAATTCTTCACTTTCTGACAGCATGAATAACTGCACATTTTGAATGAAGTCTGTTGTGAGCAAGCACATGTTGCTTTGTGGAAACAATAACCTTTTTTTCCTGTATGCTTGTAGTTATACTATGTTTAATTTCCTACAGGCAGTACAGCCACACAAAATTGAGTTTATGTAAGACAGACAGGTGTGTTGAAAGAAATGCAAATATAGTCAAAAAAGCAAACGACAACAAAAATTCTGCTCCTCACACTGTCATCACTTGCAATTCATTTAGACTTCCATTTCTGTGAGATGATCATCAGCCAGACAGGAAGAAAATAGCCACAGTAATCTTGATCTGAGATTTTGGTTAAATTAATTTTGACTTTATTTGATAAACCACAAACTTAAGTATCATTTGTTTGGCTCCCCATTTAGTTTAAGCCATCAGCCATTTTTTTAGACTTGATATTGAGTTTTTATTCCTTTTTTTGGTTTATCATTGATTTTTAGTCTGCCTTAAAGAAAATTAAACTTCTTAAAAGACATACAGAGAATGTTTACTTGGATCTTTTCGCTAAAAGAAGAAGAAGACAGCATGAACATCTCTGGTGAATTGTTGTCAATCACTTAATTAATTTCCACTGTTGCAGGAATACAGCCTATGTCCCCTGCTGAGTTATCACTCAGCTCGTTATATACATGTAGTCAGTATGTTATTTATAATTATATTTCTATGCACCACAGGAGTGCCAGGTAGACCAGAGATCACAGGATTTACCAAGCCTGCCACAGAGGGAGATGTAATCACCCTGACGTGCACCACATTGGGCAGCAAACCAGCTGCCAACATCCGATGGTTCCGCAATGACAAGGAGGTCCAAGGTAAGCATTTGGTGGGGATTTCACAGAGCACTGTATCCTCTGCTACCACTTGTACCTTCTTGGAGACATCATTACTGTCAAGGCGTTCAGCTGCTGCATTTCTTTGTGCTCATATTCATGCATTGTTCCACTGGTCGGGGGTTTAGCAGTGCCATGATTCGCCTGGCTCACAGCCAGTGTTGCTGCTGTCATTGGAAGCTGTCCAAATATTGCTGGACTGCGGCGTAGCTGTCCACATTTCACTACCTGGCCAAGGTGAAGACTAATAGGAGTGCCTCTTATTGATTCTAATTATAAAGTTAAGTGTACATCAGCAACAAGTCCTGCTCAGCATTTAGTTCTCACTCTCAAATAAATGATGTACTCAGCTAGTCTGTTAACAGAAACACAAATCAGTTACACAATACTAAAGGTGATTATCCATAAGGCACATTTTAACTCTAAGGTTTTTTTTCTTGGGTTTTTAGTTGTTTTCTGTTTACAATGCTATAGAAAAGAGAAAAGAGCTAAAGCTAAAAAAGAAGATGTTTGACCTTTTTATTGATAAACTTCTTAATTAAACAACTTTTTTGTCAGATTATTGTACTGTTTTCAACTAAATTAATTTGTGATTAATTAAGAAATCGTTTCATCACTGGTTAAGCATACCATGGCGGAAAATCATGTTTTTCAGTAAGGTATCTGTCTTAACTGTCATAGAAAGGAAGAGTCTCTTAAGCACAAAAACTGCATGCTTATAGTTTGAGACTGGCTGTGTGCTTGATGGCTGTTTTTTACTTGAAGACACACAGTTGTTAATTCATCCCCAAGTTTAAAATCCTCTGCACTACACGTGATAAGTTGATCTTATAGTGTTTCACTTTTTTTCTGCAGGAGACTCTGTAGTACTTGATGTTATCCAAGCAGTAACAATTACATTAAAGAAGTCAGAGAGTACACAAGAGCACACAAAGATGCAAACTCAGAGAGGCTAGATAACTAGTTTTATCCAGACTGAAAAAGAAAACATTGACAGAGACGATGCATTAAGCAGATGGTGCAGTGTAATGTGTGCTTATCACACTATACCGGCAGAAGTTTTCTTTGGTTTCACACTGTGGGCATCACAAGCTTTCACTTTCTTTAGCACTTCTTTTTAAAACTGTCTGAAGCTTTGTTTTTTTGTTTTTGTTTTTTTTTTAAAGCTTTTATCCCTGTATTATTTCTACTTTTTTAAAAAAGCCCAAAAAAAGACAACAACATCAAAAAATTGGAATGGAATGTTTTTCCTCAATTTGATGGCAGGGGTAAGCTGTGTGGAGCTCTTTAATATAATGGAGCCTGCTTCGGAGACTCAGTGTGACAGTTGCTCTTTATTGAAGATTTGCACCAGAGAGCTTTTTCTTGGCGATTCTGTCTGTGTCTGCCCAACATGGCATAATGATTGATGGGAGAGGGGCTGGGATATGAAGTTTTCTTGTTGAAATGACATGCACGTAGATTCCTGAAAGGCCAGTGGAGAGCTGGCACACAGCATCACAACCAGACTTGCTGTCCATCTCAAGAGGCACTGAGATGAGCTCTTTTTTATGTCCTGAGATATACTTTAAAAATAAAACTTTTAAGTTCTCCAGATATGTTTTAAAGTAGACCCATGTAAAAACACTCTGATATGAGTAATATTTTGTTCAATTTTGTCTTCCTACAAAAAGAGATTTTTTTTTTTTTTAATTGGAAGCACGGCTTCTTTTTCACCCTCACTGAGGAAATCTAGAACTATTAACAACAGCTTTCTTGCCCCCACCAGGTTGAAGTGTGAAAGAGCAGTGCATATCAGAATGGCTAACAATTAATGCTAACATAGAGAGATTTATCCATACATGTTTTAGCATCAGTCTGATTCACACTCACTTGAGGAGTCTGTTGAGCACCAAAATTGTCGATGTGCATACTTTTCAAAATTGGAAAGTGTATCTAGTATATCTTCATCTCTTCATTTATTTTTTGTTTATTTTGTTGTCAGCTTTTTAGCTTGTGTGTTAGCAGTGACTATCTCAGCATAAGTAGTTATGGTTATAGTGCTAATGCAGATTTTCACTGTCTGTCTTTCACTCTGCACTGAAGACGGTCATTTGAGCTTAAAACTTGTGTTTCTTAACATTTACACATATGTACATAAGCTAAAATGTCATTAAACAGAGTTCAGGACATGACACAATTTTATTCATGGCTTGCACTTCCATTTTGTATACAAACATATAAATGTGATTTTATCATCCCATTCTCATGTGAGCAAGCATTGCAAAAAAGCTTTTTACATTGCATTTAAATTTGATGTGAAGTATGATGTGTGATGTGGGAATTACATATCTCTAACAAGCATCATGTGCCCCAAGTCTGCCCCAACATGGTATCTAGTATACAAATGTTCTTTTATTAGTTTTACCTGCATACGGCAGGTTTTATTAAGCCGCTTGGGCAAACAGACCTGGTGTGATGCATCTCCAAGTCAAAGAGAGATAAAGAACAAAGCAGACACTGGAGGGCTCGACTTAAAAACTTCATTTCCATGTCAAAGTGTCAAAGAGGAGAAATGTCAATCAGTGCTCAGGATCCAAGTCCTTTATAGGTGCTGCTTTAAAGCTTTCTTTAGCGAGTATGTGCTGGGAGCAGCATGTTTTGCCATTGGTTCTTTTGTGGTAGATCATTGCCGCCAGTGTCTGCTGTCAGTCAAATCTATCCCCACTGGGAGACCAGTCTACAAAGCTCCAGGATGACAGCAGGTGTAATAGCAAAAACATGTCATATTTATTTCATGCTCTGATGATTTGTTTTTCAACAATTTATATTAGAAGCACAAAGCATTACAAACCTCAAAATGCAACTGTCATCCAGTGTCAAATAATTTGTTTGCAGAGTATAGAGCCATACAAATTACCTGTGTCGCTGACTGACAGCTAGGCTTCAAATTGTAATCTATTGAGGAAAAAATCCACCCACAGTCATTCTCTTTGCATACGTAAAGTGGCCTATATATTTCTCTCACAGTGACACAAAGGCACATTCCAATACACAACACCCTCAACATGGTGACTAACTCACCAGGCAAGAGATTAAGACATTTGAGCTTAGTAATAATAATAATGATAATAATAATAATAATAATAATAATAATAATAATGATATTATTATTATTATTGTTGTTGTTGTTGTTGTTGTTGTAAGAAGGAAATTGGTCAAACTGATGAATGTTTGCCCTCTAATCTCCAGAAGGCTGATCATAATAACGGTTTCCATACAGAGTTTTTACTCTGTATTAATAAAAACTTTTAAATGCAAATCAGGGAATCATGTCTTAAGACAACCCCTTTATGTTGTGTCTGACATTTGTTTGAATCCTTGAGTCATGTTGCAGTATTGACAGCATAATGCTATAGTAACTTTGCTATAATCTATATCTAATCTGGAAATCAAATATAGACAGGATGTGTTGGTCAAAAGGCTTCATTTAGTACAAGTGTAACTCCTATCTTATGAATAAGCATTACAACTCAATTATTAGCATAAGGGGAACTGGTTCTGTAGCTGCATAAAAGGAAACATCACAAAAAATCTTGTCATACAGTTCAGAACTTATATCTGTTTGACAATTGCTGTGTTGATTGATGAAGCAACATCAGCAAACTCTTGTGTGTGTGTTGTAATGCATTCTGGGAATAACATCACACCTGAGCTGAGACAAAAACAGACAAAAGTGCTAAACAGAGAGTTTTCTACCACAGCTTTCCCTACTTGTGCTGAGACCTGAACTGGTGGCTCTTCCAAAGTCAGAAATCTCACATAAAAGGGTCATTTGGTTAAACTTAACTTTAAACGTGGAAATTCCGACTTCTCTGTTCAAATAAAACATTAATTTAGTGAACATGATGTGTAAAATGTGATAGAAATTTTAAGCATGTTTCTGTTAATTTTTCAGAATTTTTTCTTTCTTTCTTTTTTCTTTAGGTTTAATATACCAACAAGGACATTATGTTGTTCCGCTGCAAAAGGAATTATCTGCAATAGAAGAAATGTGCTTTGTTTTCAGTATCATAGCATTCAGCAGTAGGGATGATCTATGTGTTGGCCCATGTATTAACATATGGTTTAATAGTGAGATTTTTTTAATCAAGAGTCTAACATCTTTCCCCCTACCTCTGTTACACATTTCTGTGGCACATAATGTTTTTCTAGCTCCCTTGTATACTCACACCCTATGATTTCAGACGAGAGGGGATATTCTGGGCAATATCTGAGAATCGTGCAATTAGCCACATTGCAGGAATAGTATCCAGTATATATTGTAGAACCTCATAGTGTTTTATCACATTTATTTTCTTAAATAGCTTTGGATTATTTTTTGAGAGAGTAACCTGTTTTTCCTCCAACACAACTGTTTATGCATTTAGAATTAGTTAAAAACTTTTGAAAACCAATAGATAGATAGATAGATAGATAGATAGATAGATAGATAGATAGATGTGCGTGGGGTGGTTGCGTGCGTGCATGCGTGCGTGTATGTGTGGCAGTATGATACTTCAGTATTATCTACTCTGCATGAAGAAATTCTGAGCTCAGTGTACATCACACTTGGATTTTATAAGTTGGTGATTTCACATTTTTAGCCATTTGTATTACTTTTTACAGATCCAATGTGACAACAGTAGTTGGATTTGTTAAATCCCATTTGTTAAAAACCATGTTCCCTGGATATACTACTCAGCCCACCACAGTTCCTGTGACAGTGCTGATCTCATGATAATGTATAGATTCATGTGTTGTGAGGAAATGGTCTTGCTTTAATTTGCTATATTTAAAAATTAGTAAGCTTTTTTTTTGTTGTTTGTTTGCTTGTTTTATTAGCCTGAATTTTTTTCTCATGAGTTTTTTGTAATTATTCATTTAATTTCTTTCATATTTGCATCAAGTTCGAACTTGAGGAATCTGTATTTTTACATCAACCGTTTCTGTTCATGGCATTTCATACATCTACTCTAATTCAGAGGAAAAATTATGATTATACTTAGTGCTCACTGACATTTATCTGTCACCTTTGGTTGTTCAAATGAAGAACTAATAAAATTTTATGTTTTGTTATTAATTTAATTACACAACAGTGGAAATACAACTGCAACAAGTAATGATTTACGAGTTTGATAGTACGTTAATTGACAGATAATTAATTTGCAATTATTTGTGTTTTCAGGTGCTTGTTTGACTTATATTTATTTATTTTTATAAGTTTAATTTATTTCTAATAATTTGTAAGTACATTTTCTTGTTAAAACTTACACACCTTTACTTAAATAACATTTACAATGCTATATTTTTACTTGTAATACAGTACTTTTCCTTTTCAGTGTTTGTACTTTTAGTTAGCATAGACTCTGAATAGTTCAATTTCCACAATGATTACTTTTGGTAAAAACTAAAAAACTTAAGCCTCTGGGGGATAAACAAGAATTCATTTTAATTAGGTGTCATAATTACATTTATAAAAGCAATATAAACATATAATCAAAGCTTAATGAAAATCAAACAACACACTACCATTGACAGTTAGTGCTAATGAGTGAATTAAAGCCACCACTCTGTCAACATATTTAAGCATTGTGCTACCAAAACCATATTAATTCAGACTGATAGGAAATCAAATGCATTTGTCATGTCTCACAGGAAAACAACAAAAATGTACCAGTGGAAAGCTTTTACTGCCTCTTTACCCTCCAACTACCAAAGTCTAAATGTAAAATTAAAGACCCTTACAACTGCTAAATGAGGCGTCTGTTTCTTGTGAATCTAAGTTTTTACCATAAGAACTTTCATTAGCAAATTAATTGAGAAATTAGTTCACAGAGTATACCCATAAACATTGGTTGCAAACTGTGTGAGGCAGGAGGATCTTCAAGAGAAAAGTTTGTGAAATAATTTCAGATGTTCAGCATGCATGTGCTGATAGAGAAAGCCTCTGATACCCTGATGAAATAAACAAAGCCTCAATTTTTTATAAAGTTATGCAGGCTGAAGACAACTTGACCCAATGAAAAAGAACAATATAACCTGAAGGCAAGCAAAATTTTGAGTCTCCCAAACCAAATCTAACCAAACTTTATATTAACCTTATGAAAGACGTACATTTTTGAAAATATTGAATCCTGCCACTATAGTTCTTCCTTGTTAAAACAGATGCAAAGGTGCTGATTACAAGAGAGCCCCAACTTGCTGAATCTGCTTGCCTCTTGGGGTTCTAGTTCAAAGCAGGTGAGCCCAGGCGCATTCACATTCTCATGAAAGCTGCTCTGCGTGCTCTCTGGCGATGCTAGCAGCCGCCTTGAAACAGACTGACAGCTTCTCTGTGGCAGCTCTGATGCTGCAGGCGACTTGATGAATGAGAGGAAAAGCTGGAGAGATTTGTGTTTGACACCACAGAGGTACTTACTATACCCCTTCTGTACTTCAGGGCAAAATGCAAGGCCTTTTACTCTCAAATACAAGGCCTCTTACTTTCCAGTTTACTCAAATGATATGTGATGTTTAAAATCAGTGCTTAGAAGTAATCTCATTATGTGATACATTAATCAATATGAGAATGATGTCCTGGGAGCCTTTGAGGTTGGATGTAAAATGGCTAAATTTTTTTTTGTTTGTTTGTTTCTGGCTTCTCCATTTATAGTTATTTAATCCTTTGTCTTCTCCCCTTTGTACTTAGTTTAAAAATTTGACACAAAAGACGCCAGTAATTAATATAAAAAAGCTCCAGAAGGAAGTGCAGACCTCAGTGCATACCAAATTGCTAAGAGGACCGCAAATGAAAGATACCATTTTGCATAATCAGATTTCTCAACTTTCATTTCTACAACAAACTTTATGTAATACTTATGAAGTTAAGCTAAATGATTCAGGGAAACATAACATCTCCTTTAGTTCATAATGTCACAGAACATGGAAACAGAGAAACAAAATATCTAAAAGCTATGACTTTTGCAAAAAAACTGTGGCTTTACTGCAGAGGTAAATGAAATTGCATTTAGAATGTGAGCGTTATTTGATCCATCATCTTAAAACCTTCTGTCCTACAGGCAATTTTGGGGAAAATTGGCTTGATTCCCTTTTTTGTACCTTGATATGAGTTATCCTTACCTTAATAAATATTTATTTTTGTGAAACTTCCAATTTATTATATTTTTGAGAACTGAAGTAGGTCACTACAACAAGATATGTGCAAGAAATTTAAAAAAAAATCGTAATTACTATTTGAAAAATGTGTTGGACATCATATAAGTCACAAGTGGATTAGATCCTTTGTATACAGTGTTTTCCTCCATTCGTCCCTTCCATTTGAGTAGGTCTATCTTTAGATTGTCCATGTGGTTTTGTGTTTGCTGAGCATGGCTTTCTGGTCTCTCTCCCACACTCTCCAATCAAGCGCATCTGCAATGAATCATCTCAATCAACTCAAAAAGCCCCTGCAGCTTTAATCCCCAACTCTTCCATCAATACTCTGCCAAATGTTCAGTTTACCCCGAGGTAAACGTCTAAGCCAGCTATAGTTATTTATTTACCTACTTACTGGTAATTTTTTACTCGTGCTAGTCTAGTTTCAGAATTTAGTAAACTAAGTTAATCACCACTTCCCCAATTTCCTCAATATTTATAGCTCCAAAGTCTTTGTTCTGCTGAGGAGGAGCTCATGCAGTAAGGCAACACACACATTCACCTGAGGGATCTATGTAAAAACAGAGCAGATGAGTGAATTTAATGTGTACTAGTGTTTGCCCCAGACAGCCAAAAGACAGGGCTACCAGTAGCAGAGAGGGAACTGTCTGAACAGTCTTAAAGCCTTTTACAAACTCATTTCACCACCAATGCCTTTTTAGGAAGTTTTCATATTTATGTAATGCTTGTTCCTAATACTTAGCTGGTGCAAGGACATTCTTTGTAAAAGCAAAGCATTCTACATGTTGACTGGTCAGTCAGGAGGATACTTGGTTGAGTTCATTCTGTAATTCTGTTTGTCTAAAGTCTCCTTGATCTCAGGCAGGAAGTACTATCAAGCCAAGTAAACAGACCTGTCATCTCTCCCTACTGAGCATCATGACTTAGGTGAGGTGTTCAGTGAAGATTGTGCCTTGTCTCTGCCACCACCAAGACTTTATGATTGACCTTTCCCTTCTTCTTCTTCTTCTTCTTCTTCTTCTTCTTCTTCTTCTTCTTCTTCTTCTTCTTCTTCTTCCTTACTTTTTTTTATCTCTCTTCACAATCTGTCTCACCAAGGAGAGATAGACAGACTACAGAGAACTAGGACTCTTAGCAGCTGGCATAATTTGGCTCTCCTCGTCTCCTCTGGGGGTGGGATTACTCTTTGTTGCTACAGAAGATCAGACTCCGAGACCATGTCCTGAACAATATGACTATCAAGAATAAGTACCTATTGTCTTTGATCAGTTCTGTTTCTCTGGCCTCTCCAGTGAGCCACGATGTTCACTAAACTGTGAAACACAAACCATCTGCTCTAAAAAAAAAGAGGGGGCGAGTGGAAGGACTACCTTTGATAATTTGCTTAGCCATGTTGAGTATTTAGTGATGCTGTTCAAGTTGTGTTAAGAGTTCCACAGTATTCCAGGCCCTGAACAATTTTGTTAAGGGATTTCCTCCATTGCTTCATCTTTTTGACTAAATCCTCATCTTCTCTTGGAACAATCATGGAGATGTCCTCCATGCCTAACAGGTACTCTAAAGTCTTCTGGAGAAAAAAGTTGATTGTAAAAGTGGAAAAGTGTCAATTCCATTCTAAAATTTAGACTTTTGGGGGGGATTCTTCTAAGAGAAGGTATGTGAAGAATGATCTCCCCGACTCCTACAACAAAAAACTCTGCCAGGTCATTCAGTCTATCACATCATGCAGACATATAGGCCCGCTGTGGTCATCTTTTCCATGTGGGGGTTGCTAACATATTAATTTCTCTCTGAGCTTCAGATTCATTCCCCAGTTTGCCTGTTTCCTGGCACCGCCAGCTTGGTGCTTGTTGCCTGTTTATGTTCTGATCCTTCTACTCACCACCTACCCAGCTCTGTCAAGGACCTACTCAACTACCTGCTCCTCTTCACCTGCTCCATCAACTACTCACCTGCTCTGCTCTATCTGCCTCGCCTGCCCCTTCCAGCCCTACTCCTTGAGACTCTGGTGCAATCAAAACTTATTCCTAAACTCCTAAACTGCACCAACCAGAGTCTGTGTTTTTTTCATTTTCTGGTCCTACACTGAGTATTTAAAACATTCTGTGGCTTGGGTTACACCTTATGTATCTTTTGAAAGTTTAAAAGATACCTTGGTTTGATCCCAGATCATTTATTGCCAACATTTGCTTTAATATGTTTCATGAGTAGTGAGAAACCTGAGTTTCTCTGTGAAAAACCAGAGTTGTTTTCTACATGCCGTGTATTTGTTGAGTTTTGATGCACAGCAATGAATAACAATAAGGTGTAATGTTTTACTTCTGGGAAGAGTTTCTCAGACTGTTTATCATACTCACCTATTAACTTAATGTTATGCCTTTATGGATGAGGTTAATGTCAGGATGATTGGCAAATTTACACACTTGTTAACTTACCTGGCATCCCTAAGTGGGGATTGTATCTGCATGTGCACACTCTACAGGAAGCTAAACTGTCAAAAACCTTTGTCTATTGAGATGATTGTGCAATTGTGTAAAATATTTCAGCATGCATTTAGGATAACATTCTAGTAGGTCAGGGCAGGGTGGCAACCCTTATGATTTTAATCATTATTATAGAACAAAAATTATTGTCATCTGTACAATAGAATATTTCAGCATTTTTTCAAGTCAGTTCATGAAAAACGATCACAGGTGATTTTAGATGTACAGAAGAGGAATCTTTATTGAATATGTTAACTTAAGTAGCAACAGGAAAAATGCATGTAGTAGCAGTTGCAGCAGTAGTACTAGCAGTCTTAGTAGAGTAGTGAAATGTCCAATAAAAATTAGCCCTGTTGCTTGAAACAAAACCAAAGAGAATCAGTGGAGAGGAACAAATGGGACATATCAGCTTAAAATGATATGGGTGATCCAGGTTTCAATGGAAGGAGCTGTTAGTACTTAATAGACCAAGTGATTGAACAATTCGTGTGTGTGTATGTGTGTGAATGTGTGTGTATCTGTGAGTGAAGGAGCAGAGCGAGTACATACCTACGTATTGATTTACTCAGGTTTGAACTGGATGGCAGAAAGTCCAGAGAGACGAAAAGGTGAGCGGGGAGGATGTAGTGCGAGGAGGATCTAAGGGGGTGAGGAGGGTAGCAGCACCATTGAAAAGTCCTTCTGAGGCTGTTGTCAAGTAGTGCCTTTGTCCTTTTTGTCTTGTTCAGGTGCAGTAGCCTCGTAAAGCTGTTTCCACCGTAAAGTGACACTACCACACAAAGCGTTGACAGGGAAACAGCAGCAAATTACAAAAAAAGCCTCCAAGTCAAAGAGGCATCTCTAAATGAAGGCAACCTCACAGGGCAGAGACAAAACAAACCCAAACACAAATCAAGATCTGACACAGTGTAAAACAGTGAATGTTTGGGCATGAACAAGACAAAGAGAAAGAAAGAAAGAAAGAAAGAAAGAAAGAAAGAAAGAAAGAAAGAAAGA
>JAQMCX010000055.1:2803848-2827291 GCA_029814765.1 Acanthurus leucopareius | reverse complement strand
GAGACAAAACAAACCCAAACACAAATCAAGATCTGACACAGTGTAAAACAGTGAATGTTTGTGCATGAACAAGACAAAGAGAAAGAAAGAAAGAAAGAAAGAAAGAAAGAAAGAAAGAAAGAAAGAAAGAAAGAAAGAAAGAAAAGGTGTGACTATAACTATGGAAATCCACCCTGCACTGCCCCGGGAGGGTGTGCCTGTTTGTGTTGACTTCGATGTTTGAGAGACAGTCCTGGAGGAGCAAACACACCCAACCAACCGAGTCAACGCTCGTACTGCTCTCCCTTCACTTTTCACTCTACTTTGACTTGACTTTCAAAGGCCAAGGATTCTCTCCCTCAAAGGAGATGCACAGAAAAACAACAACAACAACAACAACACTGCAGCTGTCTATGTCAGAAAAACAACACCTTGAAAAAATTCCATGTTTCTTACGTTTTACTTTACGTACAAGCTGATGTCTGCTTTTCCCTGTTTCTTTAATTTTTTTTTCATTTTAGTTTTTATTTTTTTCATGAAGGGCTTGCTCAAAATCCAGAACTGCCTCCCAATAATTCTAGTATTTTAAAAGTACGTTGGACCTGTGTTCCTTTTCTGACTCTTTGCAGGCAAAACACAGGTGAATGCCACAGGAAAATCATTCACAGTGAGGAGTAGCCTCCAGTTCCAGGTGGACAAGCGGGACGATGGTGTCGCCTACACCTGCAGTGTGGAGCATGTGTCTCTGTCCAACCCTTACATGACAACTGAGGTCCTGGAGGTCCACTGTGAGTGCTGTCATACACACTGTGTAAAGCTGGATTAGGTTTAAGATTAGCATTGAGAAGAAATACAAGGATTGAGATTACATTTATGTCTGCAGGTTTAGCTTTGCATTTGCTCAGGATTAGTGCAGGATTAGTTTGCAGGTAAGGGATTAGTACCAAAGCAGAACAGGGATATAGGCTAAAGCTAAGAGCTGCCCAATGGGTAAAGAACTAACTACTGTCGCACTTTGTCAGTGTTGGAGTGAAAGCCTGTAACACACAGTGCTGTCATGTAGTGTTGGAATGTTTTGTCTCCTCTTCACAGATGCTCCTCAACTGGAGATCGCACATTCACTGATTATTCCACAGGAAGGGCAGTACCTCAAATTGGAGTGTGTTTCCATAGGCAACCCAATGTAAGTTGGTATTTATTTACAGTTTCAATATTGTGACACAAACTGGCAGGAAAACAGTAATTTGACTTGAAATGTGATTCCTTTTGATGTCTTTCTTTCAAAAACTACTTCTTTGGGTCATTCATTATTTGTCTGCATTCAGAAAATCATTAGCAGTGAAATAAAATGACAATGTATCTATATTTTCTTCTCTAGACCTGAGCCAGTGCTGTGGTCTAAAGATGGAGGAGAGCTGCCAGACACCGAGCGTATGATTGTGGAGGGCAGGGAACTAACCATCACCACACTAAACAAAACAGACAACGGCACATACCGCTGTGAGGCCAGCAACCATCTGGGGACCGGCAGTGCTGAATATATACTGTTTGTATATGGTGGGTACAGAAATAGCTGGTCTTGTTATGGATGATCATTTTTTGCTGCTGCTTCATATCCAAGGCTTTGTGGCACACTGTATCTCAAAGATAGTTGATGTTCATAACAAATACACAAAGCCAGCAGAGGCATTGTCAGTCCGGTAGTATCTTTTCAAGGTTCAGCTCCTTAGCAACAAATTAGCAGCTAACATTTATGGTGTGGGTCTTTGAGAGCATGTTGGACAATTGTACATTTTTTGGGTGTGTTTTTTACCCTACATGGAAGCCATTGGTGTCACATTTCAATTCAATTCACATTTACATTGAAAATTATAACAAAAAATGAATCGTAAATTCATCATCATTGAAATCAAGTTAGTGTACATTTTTGCAAAGCCAAATTATAGTTGTTTCATCATTACATGAGGCAAGTCAAAATAATCAGCTAACTGTTTTTTTAAATACTTCATAGAAATGAAAAGAAACCAACGTGGGCAATGAACAGTAAACCAAATGCAAATGTTTAACATTTTAAAACTTGATGAAAAGTTAGCATTTATCGAGCACTTTTTAACCTTGCTCAGATGAAGCACTTCACAATTTGCTCACTCACACACCCTTGGCAGCGGTCCACTGGGGACCAGTTGGGATTCAGTGTCTTGCTCAAGCACACTTCGACATGTAGATCAAATCATCAACTCCTCCATTACTGAACAAGATGTTTTACCCACTGGAACCACACTGCCACACTTTCTTTATTTAGAATGAGACATCTGTGATCGAAAGTATGTGGGATTTGTATGGAATGGGATACAACTGTTAAAACTTTATTTCCTGTTGATTGATTGCAGATTGCAGTTCTGCCAGTTGGTATTGTGGGAATAGATCAAATAAAAAGAGTGTCTAATAACTGATCACAAATACTGAAATAAGGAAAATAGTTAATTTTCAAGTGTTATAAAATATGTTTATTTCTGTTTTCCAAATATATTATTGAGGCTAATTCCATTTGTAGACAAGCACAAACAGAGCAACAAGGTGGTCTCCTACAGGTCAACACATTTGCAGAGTATTTCCCCAAGAATTTGCCCCTAAATCTTGCTTTGGCATTGTACAGGATAACCTAGTTTACCTCACTATACAAATCTCTGCACAGGTTTAGCTTTTTGCAATTCCTCCTATAAGGAAACAGGAAGAAATGGTTACGGATGCAGAATTTAGCTTCCAAGTACTGCCTGGAGGAGAGATAAGTTAATCCCGAGACAGTACAGTGGCTGAGAGAATAAAGACAGCATGGTGCAGGAAACGGATCATTAAGGCCTCTGCGGCACATGTTTATAACGTTTATCAAATACAGTCAAGTAAAATTACAAAAACAAGAAGAGAATATTAAAATTCAACATGGTTTTATATGTCTCCATTTTTTGCCAATTAAAGAGTCCCACACAAGAGTGCAGTTTGTTTGCGAGTGACTTATCACAGCTCAGACGTTGGACTTATTCAAGCTCACAAGCAGTTAGTGGATGCACAGCAGCTTCTTTGTTCGATTTTAAAGGCAGAGGTTTTTGGAGAGAGAAAGCCCTTCATTGGGGAAAAATGAAGGAAAAGGAGGATGACACATCGGTCCTTTCAGCTTTTGTTAACTCAGTGTCTTCTTTCAGCAGGCTCATTGAACAGAGGTAGACAGCGATGTCAGACTAGTCCATATCATCCTGTTATATCTGGAAGCTATGAATTGGACCAGATTATTATTTTTTTTAATTATTATTTTATAAAAGAAACATTAAAATTTGTTGAATTAAGCTGGGTTGTTAGAAATGTGCATGTATATACCAAGGAGCAGTTTTTCACTTTTGTCAGATTAACAGAGGAAATAGAAAAGCTACAACCCTCAGCAGCCCTTTCACACTAAATCAAAGACTCTGGTTTCATGGGAAGGATGAAAAATTGAGCCGAGTTGGTAAAAGATGTGCGAGACGGGTTCATTTCCACTGATGATGACAGTCATTCTTCAGAGCTACACCGTGTCTGGCTGAATACTTACCGGGTCTCTTCGGATCATCTCAGCCTCTAAGCCTAATTTGCTAATGACAGGAGAGCTGAGACGCAATAAATGTCATTGCTCCGCTGCAATTTATCCCCGTCTGCAATTATACTCTTTAATACACTGTATGAAATAAAGCAAGGAACTAAGAAATATGATAATTACTCAGTGAAAGATGTTAGAGACATGGTAAATAATACTAGTTTTGTTCAGAACAGTTGAGAAATAACTACATCTATTTGTGAAGCTGCAGCCCCTCTTTTCATCCTCTTACACTCACATTTCTCATCAATGTACATTTTCACCTCAACAAGCAAGACACCTGATGAGTTTTACATCCTCTGTTTGTGGTTAATTTACCAACCAATCATCAATTGCTTGAGACTTTAATAGATGTAAGAAATATGAGTCCTTCATGAATGACTCATCCTTTTCCAAAAGATATTGCTGGAATAAATTAGTCAGTTAGAGCTTGAGTCATTATTTAATCATCTTTGCATTTTTTTTCTTTTATTTTTCCTGTATTCACTGAGTTAAAAGACCAGAATTAACCCACTGCACCAGCCTTGTGCAGTTATTGATTTGCGCTGTTTGAGTTTCCTGTAAGGTTTTCCATATTGAGCCTGTTCCCTGGGGAGAGGTTTGCTTTTGCTTTCCGTTGTTCCTGTTTTCATTTAGCAGACGTCATCACCGTAGTGCCTCCATCTTCAGCTCCCTTACCTCCCTCTCTTGCCTCAATCCTACAGTCCCCCAGTGCCGACATTCCCACATCAGGCACATGCAGTCACAGTTGGGTTCGCAGGTACGCTTGCAACCCCTCCATGGCGCCGCCTCAACGCTCCACGCACTCACAAACATGACACTGAACACACAGTTGATGATTGATGAGCTAACAACCAGGCTTTGAGCTAGAAAATAGCTTTGTTTTACTGGATGAATTCAATACTGTGTCTATTTTTCCCTTTCTGCTTCATTTTTATACGCAGCACTGTTGCCTCGGTGGTATTTTTATTAGCATTTCTGATTAGTTTTAGTATTGGTAGCTGACAATATGCAGATAGTGTAGGTGTGTGTCACCACATCAGGTAGTTTGTGTTTGTAAAACATTGCATAAATTTACATCTTTGAATAAGCAGAAAATAGAAAACATAAGAGTGTTTATACTTTGCCTCTTAGGCTGAATGATTTTTACCATTACAACTTAACAATAAGAAAACATGTAATTACATTTGAATTAATGCTGATCAAATCACATGCTGCATCTGTTTGCTTCAGTTCATCTCTCATAATGGAATTGCTGTTGTAGTGTTTGTGTATGACTTTGCCACATTGAGCCTCGTGAGCACTCTGCAGGCAGAACATGCTGAATGGTTGCCATCAAAATAGATTTGGACTTGTGATGAAGAAAACAGAATGGTTGCTTCAGTTTAGGGTGTACTTCACTTTGCCCATGAACCTTAAAGGTGCCCTGTGCAGTTTTCTTTTAAACAAACAAAAGTTATGTTGTGTGTTTGTTATTGAAACACATTATATGTATAATGAAGGTTTGGCAAACATGTTGCATTGCATGCATAATGCAGTTTCAAATATCATTCAAAGTTGTATATTTTTTACATCTCTTTCGTCATAGACTGACTTTTTTATACTTAAGTGCAGGTGAATGACATGTAACCTAATACCTGAATGGTTTAAAGTAGATAAAAGAACCTAAAGGCCTATTCATGTCGGGGTCACTCTTCACAACACACCCAGCATTTGTCTTTAAGGTCTATGCTGCTGCCCTTAAACAATAGTGGTTAACTGAATTCTATATGTGATGATCAAAGCATTAAACATATAATTAAAGAGACTATATCCCTCTGGAGGTAAGTAAGAACATATTTTTGTTGTAATCTCAGTGAACTGACCCATTTAGGATGTGCATTGCTAGTAACACCCCAAAAATCTTAGTATGTACGCTTTTATTCTTCATCTTGTCCTTGTCGATGTATCTTGTGCTGCTCCTCTGGTGAGGAGTAACTCCATGCATTTGGCTCTGACAGCAAGCTTCGCTTTCCGTCACTTCTGCACGCTGTCAAAGTAAAAACTCAGAAAAACAGACCATGTTATTTTCTCAAGTTTCCTTTGAACTTTGTGGTCACCTTTTTTATCACGGTGTTGTTCCCCTCGTCTTCCCTTACTGCTGTCACTGTCTGCAACCATGGCAACAGCCAAAGACTTTCCAGGGCCTACAACAGGTAAATATCCCACTAGACGATCAGTGCAAGCCAGATTTACAGTGTGTGATGCTGGATCTGGATCTAGGTCAGGACACATCACGACCTCCACACAGCATGAGCCAAACCATCACCATGCATGGATGCTCACTCTGCTGACGCCAGCTGCTTTCTCTCCAGCCATGTCACAGGCTGCATAAGTTATCACACAATATGTTTCTGGTTTGGTTTGTCTTTGCACAGTGGAAATGGATGGCTCTGTCTGAGTAGAGCTGGGTTGGAGATTGTATCTGTGCCGTTGTGTAAATATTTGATTTCAGATCATGTGGTTAGAACAGAAATTGAGGGGGATATCCAAAATTATTTGAGGTAACTCTTATACATTTCTGATCACATAATTCAAAAAATATTTCTATTTACCATATTTTTCTTGGTTTTTCATTACTGATTTAGTCAATGGTCATGAGTTGCAGCAATTAGTTTAATATGGTATTTATTTGTAAGATGTAAATATTTTATAAGGTCATAATACTTGTTGTTGTGTCTATGCAAGACAGTATGATAACCAGACTAATGGCAAATTGAGGCATTGTTCTGCTTCTGTGTGCAGCTGAAATATTTTCTGTTTTAATTTTGTGATCATGTGTGCAGTTTTTTAAGTGGAGTCTTAGTTTTTTTAAGAAAGTTGTTTCAACAATGGAAACCATATCTTGTTGCGTTGCATCTCTGTAGTTTGTTTCAAGATTGAGAGATGATATATACTATACATTTACATGTGAATTAAAGCTCAAAAATGGCGTACTTGTTATTTACACACACTTAAAGTTGAAAGCATAAGCAACAATTTGCGCTGTGATACTTTATTTGTGAGCAGTGTGCACCAGCCAAGTGTGATATGAAAAATGCTTATGCCCCTTGTTGACAGTGGAATCACCTTTACCGATCATTATATCCATCCACATGCAACCACACTGTTGTACGAAAACAGTTAATGTGTCAAAGTCTGAAGCACCTGCTTGTGAGACCCCGATAAATTAGTTGTGGTGGTTTTATTCTGCATGGTGTTAAATAAACTGCATGTCTCACAACTTCATCTTTTTTATTTTTAAAGCCCCACAGTTTGGGTCGCTGAAAATGAGGGTTATATTCTGTAATTAGAGGAGTACAACAAGGTTTGTAGGAACATCCCCGCCGTCATTTCCCAGGGTCACTTTGCAAAACTAAGCCCAAGCCATAGCCATTCATCAGCTTGAGATAATGAGAGCATACAAGGTGTACAGTAAAGACATAGCCTCTTACGGTTTATTACAGGACAGACACAAAGGCATGCTCCTGCTTGGGAAACCTTCAGCTCGCTCTCTGCCCAGAGGACACCTCATGTTAAATAACACTTATTTAAAAAATGTGATGCTCAGCGGCAGAATCTAGCAGCGTGCACAGGGAAAACATAAAATGATAGCATATAGAGGCTTTGGCAAAAAAAACCTGAAACATCACTTGGAGCTTCACTTTAGTTTTTGTACAGCACATTGCTGTTGCTAATGCCACATTTTGCCACATTGTGCAGAGATCTGTGTTATTTTCATGGTTACTTCTTTTATTCCTCCACTCATGCACTTCAAAGCACTGATGTCAGGTTGCTCTAAATATGACAGAAGCTCATTTGGGACTGTTGTGCTTTGTGTGTTAAAGCTACATCTTAATTTTTTCAGGATAATAGTATAAGAGAAATATTTTTATTGTTGTATGATAAATGTCTACAGCTACATCTTGCAGATGTTAAATATCTCTCTACTTTTCTCTCCATCTCTGTCTCTGTCTTCTTTCAGATCCTAATGCCTTAGGACAACATGGACCTGACCATGCTTTAATCGGTGGTGTCGTTGCAGTGGTGGTCTTCATCACCTTGTGTCTGATAATAGTTCTTGGGCGATATCTGGCCAGACATAAAGGTAAAAGAGGTCATTTGACCTTCTTGAATAGCAATTTTCTTGCTCAGATCAGGTGTATATGTCTAATGCTTCTCAACATTTCCAGTGAATAACCTGCCTTGAATCTTCATGTCTACAGGGACGTATTTAACACATGAGGCCAAAGGAGCAGAGGATGCCCCTGACGCAGACACAGCCATCATCAATGCTGAGGGAAACCATGTGCATGCAGAGGAAAAGAAAGAGTACTTCATTTAGACTTTTGTTACTCTTTTCCTTTGTTTCATGACAACTTTTAACAGCAGACATGCAATTTTAAGCTGCCTCAGCGTTACTACATGATCTGTTTTGCTTCACTTAATATTCTTTTGTCTTCTCCAGAAAGCTCATGCTTGGATATGCTTGTTTTCAAAGCATCTGCTGACAATATAGCCTTCTCCTTTTGTAACCAATGTAAACCATGTACAATTTGTTCATTTCTGTTTTTGTTTTCGGTGCCTAAATGCTGTACATTTTTCTGCATTTCTTTTACCACTTGTACTATCTTCTTTTTGCTACTTTCTCATACTGTTAAATAACTTTTGCAGAATTCTTAAGATTTAGTGACAAGAATTGTGCTTCAACTCAAGTTTGTGTCAAGTCTTAGCTTCTTCAACTGTTTTACTTTAAGAACAGAATCTGTTCAATACATCCATTTTAAACATCAACATAAGAAAAAATATTTTTAGGATTTAAACAGTGATTTTGGATGTTGCCTTGGTTTTTCCCCATCATGGCAATACTGCATACATTTTAAAAAAATCGTAAAGCAAACCAGACACTTTGACAAAACAAAACATAGAAGCACAATCTTTGTGATTGTCTCTAGATGAAATCAACTCCCTCTTAGTACTGTCTGTATATTTCTGCATTGATTTGCTTTTATTTTTTTGTTCATGCTGTTGATTTGTACCAACAGAGAACAAGTTAGACAATTAAAGCACAAAGTCTGAGGACTAACATGGAGGGAAAACACATCAACTGTTTCTTGTCTCAGGATTCAATATGAGTCTAGATGGAGAGATGTTGCTGGAGACGAGTCGAAGACTTGAGTACACTTGCAGATATCGTCTTGGATGAGGAACTTTAATTTCGATTAGAGATTTGATGTTAGATCCAAACTGAATGATTGGAACCTTGTGGGGGTTCATTATTTATGTTGAATTTTATTGAACAACTATGCTCAATGTGTGGATATTGCTGTAACATAATTTGCTGACGTGAATATTGGTGAACAACATTGTTGAATCTTGGGATCCCTGACATATTACAATTTGTATATTAGCATATACAGTATTTAAATTATTCCACAAGTCTTATTTTTTCCATTTATCTAACAAGAGGTTGTTTTGCCAGATGGCATGTAAATAATGTATAATTATTCAATTTTAGTAAAAGATAAGACACTGGTTATAGCTTTTGATTTGAGGTTTTATTAGTTTATGTTATTTATGTTATTGTTTTCCTGCTTATGAAGATTTTTTCAAACAGGGATTCTAACAAATTGCTTAAAATGTAAAAAACAAACAAAAAAAACAAAACAAAACAAACAAAAAAAGGTTAAAATATATGTATTTATTATTATGATTGATTGACATTTATTATAATGATACTATATTGATTGATATTATTGCTGTTACTAAAGTAGTTGTCTGTCATTATCTTTTCCATTTTTTAATTCTGTAACTTGTCATAAAAAACAATACAAGGATCACCGTTATGGCCTTTGAGTTTGCTGCAAACAGTACTAATGACATGTTTAGGCATTGGTGAATCAGACATCCCTTCTATGTATATAGTCACTGTATCAAAGACATTACACCACATTGCCAATGCTCATACATGTTATTTTGTTAGTTCAATATGATGCTATAAATAACTCATTTTGTACAAAGTTTTAATCGCTGTAATTAATTTGCTTTTTATGGGGGATGTGTGAGGTTTGCTTTTTTCTCAGTATTGATATTCATTTTTCAACTATGCCACTGTAAAAAAAAAAACAGGAAAAGAAAAAAGAGAGACAAAGCGCGGATTAAAATATGAACAACTTGAAACTGTCATTTTGTTGTGACTGGGTTTTACTTGAAAATGCACTTAAGAATAGCACTTTGTGCTTGTGACTTACAGAGCTATTACCCACCGTCACAATATCAGTCTGCATATTTACAGTTATATAAAAGAGAGCGTATATTGATGGACAGTGCTATGACCAAAGTTGCATTGTCATTGCTATTCCATGCAACTGTTGCATATTACTCAGCCTTTAGTATTAATAATATATGCAAAGTGTTGAAGGATTAAAAAACCATGAAGCTCCTCAGGAAGATTGCCCGAGGCCCTCAGCTCTGCTCATGATTTGTGCATTAATACAGGGTGACAAAGGGAAGACTGGAGTCTCCCCGAATTCCTCCCTCGTCTCACTGGAGCTGAGCTCAATATGCCTGAAGTGGCTTCATGAAACTACCCTCAGATGTCAAAACAGCAGGCTGCTGCTGCCCTTGTTTTAACAAACTTCACAGAGAAAGTAGGCTGGGCAACAAAGAGGCAAACTTTGTGATTTGACATTATGGCCAAAGATGTTAGGTTTCAACTGATTGCTTTAACGGGAGATAAAATGATGACACTTGGGATAAAATTTTATCGATCCCTGTGGGGAAATGATATCATTAGAAAAAAGCAAACAGTAATAGCATCTAACAGGAATAACAACAAATGGAATAGATTCATACCAAAAAACATGGCAAATAAGAAGAAAACAGAAAACAGAAAAAAGAGTGAAGCAGCAGTAGAGTGAAAACAACTGTGCTGTTTATATATATGCAGATGTTGCCTTTGCAGTGGTGCAAAATATGGAGAAAGAGTAACACTGATTTACAGATTGGTACAGGTATTATTAGCATGTATGTCTTCTTAATTATAATGAGGATTACTTCAGGATAAATATGTGCTCTAGGTAAGGATTAGTATGCATAAAAATAATTCTATGCAAATCAAGTAGTTGTAAAAAAAAACATGGATGTATGATGGACATATGGAAGCTTCAAAAAGTATTCCACGAACATAATGTGCAAATGTGTGTCATATCCACATTTTCACAACAAGGCCATATGTGTGGACATAAAGTGTAATGGTTTATGGACAAGCATTATAAAACTACACATTATCAGATTTATATCTGACTAAAGCAAATGTTGATTAGATTACTCTACATTTAGTTGTTATATGGAGACTACATGTACATTAAACCCCACCAATTTAGAAAAGTAAAAGAAAGCACCTTTTATAGCCCATTATCACTGCTTCAGTGACGCAGAGGAAGTTTCAGAAATTTGAGCGTAGATATAATGGCCTTGTGCAGATTACCAAGCTCATATTAAATACCTCAACATCCTTAAAGAGGGAGATCTCGTTCCAGGACATGGGGCCCGAGTCATTATGATCCTCCATTCTTCAGTTTCCTTTGACCTTGAGCATAATGTTGCTTCCCAACAGACTAATGTTGCCATTATCAACACACTGTCCGGCCAACCATCTGCCTGCTTCACACAACGCCTCACTCTCCCTCTCCTCTCGCAGAAGACGGTTCCCAATGCTCACTTCATAATCATTACTACCAAAAGCCCAGCCAGTTCAAATAAACATCAGCTCCCACTATCACACTGCTTTGCCTTATTAAAAGCTTGGTGCTTCGTTAAGCTATGTAAATTGAGATAGACTGTCTTGAATAATTCTTGGCAGAAAATAATGCTAAGAATTCATCATAATTTAGTAATTGGATATCGAGAGGGGGGAACACTCATGTGCAATCGTAAATAGTGAGTTGGAAAATGGATTTTCTCTTTACCCTTGAAATGTGGGAGCCATACCGTGGGCAATGTAACAATCTCAGCATGACCTCTGAGGAGGCCTTGTAAGTCTTAGTAAACTGAAGAAACTGATCCCCACTGTACCCTCTAGGCAGGGTCCATATCAGTCCTCCAGCTCACAATAAGCTCTTATCATAGCAGAACAGACGTCTCTAACAAAATCCTTCAGGGGCGAATCGATATCTTTTAAAAACATTATTACACTTAAACATATTAGGTCTACAGCACAATTCTGATTTTGCAATCTTGAACATTAATTCTTGGGTGAACAGTCCTTGTAGTTGAATTACTAATCCTGCACAATTATATAGTATTTACCTTTTTTGTAGCATTAACATCAAAAGTCTGGTAGTAAAGTTAAGTTCTTTTTTTACAGTAACTTGGACCAGACTGTTATCAACACAGTTTGCTTTTTCTCTTTCATACCACAGTACTGCTGTAGATTAGTGACAACTGGGGGAGCCTTAGCAAGATTGTGCATAAAAAGCCCTCCAACCCTGACACAAATAGTGGTCCTTCTTTTGGATTAACAGCACAACGTTTTATGCAAAAGTAACAGTAATTCCACTTGTTTTCACTATCCAAGCATGTAAATTGCCTTGTGTAATTCGCTGGGTGATTTGTTGAGGAAGTAAAAGGATAAAAGGATTTCAAAGATAGAGTGGGATTGCAAAGCAAATGCAGTATGCTAAACAGAACTGATGTAAAGTGTTTGTTCTCAAGATCTTTTCTTATTTACAGATTTTTTTTTTTTGTATTTATGATACTGTGAGGTAAACCAGTGATTCCTCCAAACCTTGATTCAATACTGTATTTACCAATTATACTTACATGAATATTTACAAGAATTTCCCATGGAAAAAAATAATATAACTATGCTTTTCATCTATGCTCTGTACTAAAAGTTGAACTACAAAGAGCATACAGGTAAGGATGAAATTCACAGTTTTGCGGTCAAAATGTAAAAGAATTCTGTTATTCTTGCCCTTAGAAGCCTAGGGTTTCATTGACTATATTTTTTTTTCATTCACTGCTCATTCTAATAGACAGTTGGGTAGAATAATAACACTATAATAACACTACTGCCACCTTTTTGAAATAACTCATTGCAGAAAAAGATCATGATGATAACAACTAGCATTACAGGAAAACTCCTAAAACATCATGAAGTTGTTAAATTAGCTAAAGGCTAAAGGTTAGCTTAATATGAATTACTTTTATATAAGTTTAAAGAGCACATTTTCATGAAGAGTTAACCCAGGTGGAGCACAGCTGAGCCCTCTGCAGCCCCTTTTGACCTTTAGCAGTAACATTCACGCCTCATCTATGTGGCTGCTGAATCAGAGCACAGTAGGATATTGTCTTGAGATGTGTTTTGCCTAATCATATTTGATGAGATTAAACAGATCACTCACACTTCCACTTGTGACAGGGGCGAGAGGAAGTTAGAAGGAGTCAAATGATGTGGAACAAAGAACATGAGCTTGTGTATCCCCCTGGATGCATCACCATGCCATTAGTCTAGATGAATGTGTACAGTCAAATACAATTCCCTTGTTTGCTGCATGATGGCTTCCACTTTGTGAAGCAGCAGCTCTGCTGTTGGAAACAGGTCACATGCAGGCCCATGGATTGATGATTGAAACAGGGCTACCCACTGTATTTTAAACCCATTCATCCACGCTGACTCGCATTCTCTGTGGTGCATCTTTAAATAGCCTGCCCTGGGATTGTCTGTCTGCCATTTGATTTATTCTATATTATATTTTTAGATCTAATTAAAACAAACTTTTCTGTATTGTTTGGTGGAATTTTGAATTGTGCAGGCCCAGGAGAGTACATAAAGGGAAGCCTTGTCTTGGATAGTCTTTTGGGGGAAGAAAAGCTAGTACCTGTGGCATAAGGTATGCAATAAATAGTGTGCCATCTGTTTGGATTTGAGCACTTGAGATTCTTCCAAGGAATTCACCGGAGACTTAATTAAAGTTGGAATATCAGTGAGTGGGAGACTGATGTTCTTCCAATAAAATGACAGCTATGGAAACCTTAGCATTAGTTTGATGACAGAGATTAATTTTTCTTTAGAGTGAAAACACAGTGCTGTTTACACAGTGCTCTTTATTAATGTGTCAATCCATAGAGATTATCATAACGTATCACGTTTATTCTTTTCCAATGGCTTTTTGTAGCCCTTCAATCTATTAAAGTACTTTAACCTTTTTAAAATGCTAGTTTCATTTATCTTTGCAGGGCCTGCCATTTACAGCTAATGTGCACATCTAATGGAAACACAAGAAATGATGTACATTCACACAGGAAATATCATGTTAAATGTGGAAGAGATTTGCTTGTGGATGAATGGATAATTAGCCAGTTAATGGGTGGATAGCATGCTACTAGTTTTGAGAGAGATAACAGTTATTCTCATATTTTTAGCAAAAGCAACAATACCTAACTTTTGCTGCATGTTCTGTTGGAAGAACTTGACAATTTTTTAAACTCTCTAGTTTAAACATTTATATCCACTGTCAAAAACTGTCACCTCTGTAGTGAGGAGCCTGATTGTCTTTTATTATTACAGTCCTTTTGATTTCATCACTGATGTAAAAAAGATGATGATTTTTAGGTTTTTATAAATGTCTCTCCTAATCTAAAGGTAAAAACTGAATAATGCCCTAAATCCATGAGTTTGTTAGTCATTAGTTTTCTGATTGGTGCAGCAGTACATATGACTTAAAAATATTAAAAAATCACAACAACAAATTTACTGAATTATTTATGTCCCATTAAGTCTATTATATGAATGCTTCTTTTCAATTAAAAAACACTCTCATACACAAACAGAATATTAATGTGTAAACACTGTATTGAAAAGGGTTCTGACAAATTGCTGTGCCTGCAGAATGGCAGATGTCTTGATGTGGGTGGACATTACACATTGGCATCAGCCTCACTGTTATCAAGGTCCTCCCGTCCCTCCTGCTGATGTCTTTATTTTTCAGTAGGCACAGGATGTCATTAGGTTTAATTGCTTGTATTTTATAATAGCATTAGTAACAAAACATATGCTTTGCCTCAGTTTACTGCTGTTTGCACCATGCTGTTATCTTTTCCATAAAACATTGCATATACATATAGCCCATTACCTATGGATAAAAAAAATCATAATAAAATTTAATTTATAAAAAATATTTTAGTTTAGAATATCTAAGTTTGAAAAAAATAAATGAGAACTTCACTAAGCACATTGTTTAAAATATAGTGTAGAAGGTAGTTGGAATGGTTGCTAAAGCCAGCAGTTTATAGTGGTTTCAAGCAGAGACCAGTGTTGTTGATTTATAAAACACCCATAGTTTATTAAGTAGTGTAACTGTGCAGTTGAGTTTCTCTCTCTAAAACAATTCATTTCTGCCAGACTCAATGACCCCAACAGTTAGTTTTACATGTTTCATTCCAAGCATGAACCAGTGTTGGCAAATCTAGCAAAACAAATTCAGAGAAAAGTTCACTTCTCACTTCACTTTAGAGTAGTTTACAGAAAAATAGAGTATTCCTGATATTCTCTCTCAAATAAGTTTAAAATATAAAAGAAATCATCTCTTAGAAAATAAATCTGCTCTGATCTGATTGCACACAAGTGCTCTCAAAACCCTAATAGAACTCATATCTGTGTTTAAGTACCTTGTAAAGATGAATCAAACTTAAAAATTGATCAAAGAGTGACACAGCACATTGCAAGCATATGTCAAAGATCTGCTCCTGATATAGGGTCGGAGCTGGTAAAGAGCGCATGCAAAAAGAGGGGAAGGACCAGAGGGATTGCTGAGGCTTGAATACTTCCAGAGCAGTGTGCCAGTTGTCTTTATGATGCCAGTCAGAGTGATGGTGAGCCTCAGGGATTACTCCAGACAGACAGCTCAGTAAGACAACTGATTAAATAGTAGTGAGAAGAGAGAAAATGTTTAATTCAGCCATGTTTAGTATTCATGGGATGGACAGCCATACAAGAGTTCACCTTGAAGGGCCATCAGGAAAGAAAGTCCAGAATCCCAAAGAGCTGGCAGGCCAAGTTTCTACAAAGCACTTGGAAACACAACTGATTGTGTTTTTAATTGCTTTAATTATCAAGTTTACTTTGGCTGAATTGGAATTGGTAATGCAACACCTTGCGAATTAACCGACTGATATGCTGCAAAAAGGAGTTTGTGTTCACAGCTCCTCTGACATCATGATGCATTTAACAACAAAAAGTAGTAAATAAGTACATCTATCATACATTCAGTTCACTACAACAATGCATTACAGTTAACTTTAATGTGCTTGTGTGTATGCTTCACGGCACTGTATGTGATATATGATTACTTCACAAAAAAATGGACATGATTGGCAGCTTTAAGAGGTTATGTTTTACAATAGCAACAATTGACTGTTTATTTCACCACAGTTATTACATCACACTACAACTTAATGCTCTGTAATAATTTGTGGAGAAGCAGATTCAATGTGCTACACCTAAGCAAGACAGTTTTGTAAGTGTTTATCCAGATAAAGGCTGTTCAGTTTGAACTGTAGATTATTTGCAAAAATCTCAAAGAACAATAAATATTGTTTATGTCTGGTACAGAACAATGTGGGATAAAGCCACTGTGGTGTAGTGGGGTGTTTTAGGACTTTGAAGATTTCTAAGCATAAGTTTGGAAATTCTTCATCATAATACTCTCAAAACCTTCTGTTCAGTGTTTGCAGCTTCAAGTAATTCAAAACAATATTATATTAGCTTGGCTCTGTGAAAGAGTGCCAGCTATAGAGACATGATGAAATCCCTGTGTTGAAATACCTCACTGTGACGTTCAAAACTAATTCAATTATATGCATCACCAGTTCAATAGACCTACAGAATTGGGTTATTGTCTGAAATAATGAAAAAAAGAAAAATACCAGTAAATCATGTGTGAATGAAGTTTAATGTAAAAATGATTTTCACAAAGAGTTGCCAAAATGGGCTTCAAGAACGGGGGGATATGATTTCTGCAGTCATTTGCCAAGCTATTTACTCTGCATCAATCATAGAACCTATGCATTTTCAGAGGTAGCCTACTCCTACAGATAATATGGTCGAACCACTTGGCTTTATGTCTCCCTAAGCCCCACCTTCAACACTTCTAAAGGTATATAATATGTAATAAATAATCAATAGCAAGAGTGTTAATTATTTCTCAGCAATTTTAACTCTTCCTGTGAAGACATATTCTATATCATTACATAAAGGAGTGTCATGTTATTAGGCTACTGATGATATACATAATATTACATAATATACATAATAAAATGAAACACTGAGTGTTAATAATACACATATGATAATCCTGTGTGAATAATACATTGCCTTCTAAATCCTTTTCATTCTAACTTAATTATAGTAGGTGGTGAAATGAACCTTTAAAGCACTACAGCCTAACATTTTAAGATTAAAATGTCCTCAAACATCTATTCATTTTACTGAATTCTGTACTTAAATTGTCACAAATGTTTCCAATGACGTTCAAACCCAGAGAAATTCATTATTATATTCATAGTAAAGGTTCATTTCATTGTGTTGTCTGTGGCTATATTGCAGGGTTAACACCAGTCAGAGGGGGAGGAGGAAAGCTGACAAATAGACTTAGGTTTTCATCTGCAATGGGTGCTGCTTAACAATGAAATGAACAAATCCCATGAAACCACATTACTTTAGGATGCCATCAAACTACGTTTTTTGTTTTCACTGTTATGATACAGAGACCTCTAGCAGCAGAATCACTTTCTGTGCTTTAAGCCTTGGTCAACTGTCATAAAACAGAAAAATTGATTGAGCATAATGTTGGGGGTTTTTTTCTCAGAAATAAGGATTATTCTAAAAATTGTACAATATTTTTTATAATAAATGGGCTGGCTTATTGCATCAAACAGACAGTGAAAATACATCTATAGAAAAGTAATATGGCTTCATGAGCTTCAAATATATGAAATGTTGTCTGTAAATAAAAAGTCTCCAACAGCCAAGCTGATTGGTTCACAAAGTGATGTGTATTATTTTCCTTCAGTTCTTTCATGATTTAGCTGCTCAATATCAGCCAGTAAGTCAACAGTGGAGATAAAATTATGCAACAGTCTCACTAAAAACCATTTAGGTAAGGCCCTATTTCCTGCTTTCATTTACTGTAAGAACATTAAAATGCCACAGAGCAATGAAAGTCTGTGTGGCAAATAATTATATAAATGTGAATTTAAAGCTATTTTAATTGCCTTGTAACTTTTGGGCCATTGTAATTAATTAAATCAGCTCATCTGATGTAAATGTAAAAATCTAGTTTAAGCTGTTTATTGTTGCTTTAACCTCATTGTCAAAATCATATTCAAAATACAAAGTTCTTAAAATGAAAGACAATAGAAGAATAAGTACAAGAATAATGTAATAATAATAATAATAATTTGTACACTCTTTTTTTTCTATCAGTAATATGCAAGTGCTGAAGAAGAACACAGCAGTTAAATAACAAGAAGATAATATAACTCCAAATGAGTGGTCTACACTCAGCTTATTATGGGACTGTGTGCTTGTATTCACCAAGTATGTAGTGTTCATGACTTGCACTACGGCAGTAAATGCAGTATGGGTAAATTTTACTGCTCCATTGATCATAAAACATACTAGAGACTAAAAACAACATGTCAAGTATTTTTACATCTGGCAGGTAGATATCAGCCAGAACCTCTGATGGAGGCAGAATGTGTCTATGACTAAGATATGTTGCCATTTTCCTCTCAGCTATTCATAGTCATATCTCGAAGCACAAATTCCTCATGGCTTTGGTTAGACGTGCAGTCCTTTTTGCTGATGTCAGGATTATATGCTGGAACATCATAAGTGCCACTCATCACTTCACTTACCAAAGGAATGAAGGAAGAGGACATTCAGAGTGTGCAATAGTAAGCAAAGAACACTCAAAGGTTTTCTAGTGAGCCGTAAGTCAAAAATTCCTCGACACATTTCCTCTGAATTAGCCCTTTGGCATTTTCAAGTCAATCTTTAGCACATGTAATCTGCTGTTCTCTTTGTCTGCTTCTGTATAGTTATAGCAGGCTGTGAATGACTGAAGAGACCCACCGGAAATAATGAAAGAAAGAATCAATGAAGCATCTTTGAAGTCATCTATGCATGGAATGAAACAAATAGGTGTTGAGGAAAAACAAATCCTTTATTTAAAAGAACCTTTATGTTATATTCAACTGATTTCTCACAAAAGATGGCAATTTATACAACACTTGCCATTGTTTTATTAGAACTGTGAAATTATGTACATCATTAAATTGAATCTTGCAAATAAACTCAGACAAGAGACATTCTTTGATTCATGTCAGTTCATTTGATGATGTATTGATTGATGTCCAGCTGATCCAAACTATACTCAGATGAGTCTAGAGATACTCAAGAGTATTACAGTAGTCATACTGATTGATGGGATCCTTAACATATTTTTTTAATTCAGCAATGCACACAGATTATACAATTAACTCAGTTATTTGACTAATTTGTGTATTAAGGTGTTGCTTTATAAACCCTTTGGTGCTTGTGTTTGATTTATCTTTGTTTAATCCCTCAGTGTTTAAAGAATTCCTTAAAATATCAATTGAGTGTTCTGCAGTCCCTTTTAAGTGATAAATCTGTCAAGAGCCATAGACTCACTGAATAGTGGATGTGTGCTCATCTAGAAGTTAACGTAATATTAAGCCAGTTTCAGTTGCAAAAACTCTGGCTTTTTAGAGGGGGCAGTGATGAAGGCTTCAAGTGATTCATTCAGCCTCTATCCACTGTAAAAATGACTCTGAAAAAGTGATGTTAGACCCAGAAACACGAATGAGTGGGTTAAAGAGGTTGCTCGACCTGATTTAGAGTATCTAGTCCTGGGGGACAAGCTAGAGTTGTGGGTGCACCTGGGGAGTTGAGCTCTCTTCTGTAGGCACATGGACAGGAGCCTCTGTGATGATTCTTCTGACAAGAATCCACTGTCTGGGGACAAAGCGAGACCCCGTAACAGTAGGAGGAGCAGTACAGCGCCAGGACCACCAGCTGACCAAGATTCCCCAGGGAATAGAGGAACCAAGACTCATTCAGGATTAGCAACCCCTACTGAGAGCCATCCCTGGATCAGGTATCTGTTCAGCTGTAAGCAATTCTAGAGTACATACTTAAAAAAGTGAAATCATTGTTAAAGAAAGGCAACAATGAGAAAATTTAGAGGACTGTTGGCTATTACAGAGCTTATACAAAAACCTCCCTGCTGTTGTAAGACACACTGACCAGACATAAAGCTTTTTATTAAATTTGTTAGGTTTAATTTTGCAGGGTTGATTCATGAAAATTAAATACTGAAAAAACAAACAAACAAACAAACAAAATATTTGTTGTATCAGGTTTTAACGTAAACATTCAGGAATAGCATAACTGAGGTTGCTATGATTTCCAACTCATGATAATATCATGCTGCCATCTACTGGATAGTTCAGACCATGCAGGCTGGCAAGTACATTTATTTCAATGCCTATACCTACTGAACATTTGTTTTTGGTTTTCTCTTAAAGTTGTCCATCTTTGTGATCTCAATTCATCATATAACTTTGTGTGGATCTGGACTTCACCATCAGTATTTTTTTACAAAGTCTGAGTCTAAAAACTCCCTCAAAAGGTTCAAACTCCTCTGAAGAGCTAATTATTAGTAGTATTTTTAAGTAGAACATATAAAGGACATTGTGCCATGTCAAGAACTGCAGATACATCATATGAGTGCGTACTGTATGCAAGGCATGCACTTCGTTCCAATGTTATATTTGTAATGATTTCACCCTCACACAACACAAGAGGAACAAAATCCATGTAAATATCCATCTCAGTCTTTATAGTGGGTGTTTAAAAATTTGATTCATGTTGAATCAAAAAATGTTCTAATTGCTTACGTGTAATCCACAGTTACTCATAATTTATCTACAAATGATCATTCAAAGAAATTGAGGAGAGATTTTCCATGGTAGTTTTATCTAGAGTTCAATATGAGGAAAATAAACAGATTTCATAAACAGATACCAAGAATACTGTTGACTATGTTGTCCAATTAATGTGGCATTAGACCTGAAAATCCTATAATAATCTAGCAGTAATACACAGCATTGCCATTTGAGGAAAGAAACACCTAGGGCAAGGTGTGATCTGCAGCACATGTTGGAGTATTAAAATTGCAAATATAACTCAGGTCCTTGAGAAATCTCTTGGAAAAAAAAATGTTTTAATGCTTCTTTTTAAAATATATGCCTAAAAGCTAACAAGAAAAACAACTCTCTTTGAAACTACAGAAATGTTCTCTTTGCCTTTTATCCCAATGATGTCCCAGATGTGCAACATCTGTTAAAATGGTTCATTTTCTTTATTTATCAGGCACAATCAGTTTTGTGTGCTTGTATGTGAGACAAGAAAAGCTAAAACAATACTGAATAAATTTCCTTTTTTAAAAAGAAACACTTATTTTCAGGTGACTTCAGTGACAAGGCACCAGTCAAATAGCTATGTATATTTACTCTCTAGGTCAGGCCACTACCTCCCTTCAATGCCAAAATACATCTGAAAGACGTCACAACAGCCTTTCTCATTTAAAAACTGGTAGAGCTGCCCAAGGTCCATGTGATTACCTCTGTTCCCATGGGGGTCAAACATTGCCTCTTCAAAGCCTGTGAATTTGCGCAGGGAGTCTATACTTTGAACAGTCCCGCTGTCCTCGCCCTGACGATCAAGGGGAATATCCTCTCTATGTCGAATCATGATCTTCTTCCATGTCAGAACCTTCACTCTGTGAAATGGGAAAAAGTTTGGAAAATAATAAACCTTGCACCTCAGCAGGCTTCTGACTGTGACATCAGCTGCTAAAAATAACAACACTCAAAATACCTGGACCAGAACTCCTCACAGGCAGATTGAGGACCCTCCACGCACACAATACCAGGCTTCCCTGGCATGCTGAATCCTGACAGGCCCAGCTCCTTGGACCACTCCAAGATGTTTTTCCTCTTCATCTTGTTGTAGATGTGGTGACTGTAAATCCACAGTCGGCTGAACATTTCTGGTAGTCGTGGAGAGTCAGACTCTTTCTTGGGAGTCGGTGCTGCTAATAAGTTCTTATTAATTAAGAGCTGCAGGTTGTCTTTCACCCAGTCCAGAGCAGAGAGCACACACACTTCCCCGCAGCAGTTTTCCATGAGGTATGTGTTGAGATCTGTGTGGAGCTGTGTTTGCTGGGCCCTGCTGAGACCAGCACACCTAGGGCACGAATAAAACATGCTGTAAGAAGGAGTTAGAGTGATTCAAGGCCTTTGGAACTGGGGGTTGTGATCTTTGGGAGCAAAAATTTTGTGGAAATCTTGAAAAAGCTTATCTACACTACAGCATAGCACAAAATAACCATAACAGGTCTTCTTGAATTGTATTGGCTTCAAAATCAATATGAAAGATTACGCCTAATAAAACATTTCCTGGTAGCAAATAACAAGGTATGTTTTTACTATTTTTGCAGTGACTGGCATATGTATAATTTACTATAAACTAGTTTAGGTTTAATAATGTTTATAATGAAATTTACAATGAGAGTTTTGTTGCATACTACAGTGGGCAAGAGAATAAACCAAGAACTGTAAAATTAGTCTTCTTACACAAGCTGCAATTTAGACCTCTCATGGACAGACATACAGCAAACTGTATGTCTGTCTATTCAAGCTGCAACCATGCAGATTTCTTTACTTTCAACAGGGCCATAACAGTTGAGAATGGCCTAGTACTTTCTTTCACAGTCACATAAATTGTTTATATTTGTGCCATTGGCCTGCTGCTCATCTGTTTTCTAATATTTAATTTTTACACTACACTTCACCAATTACACTGTTGTCCTAAGCTTTTTCTTTAGCTCTTGGCAGTTCAGGCTGCAGGGTTTATGGGATAAAAACTTTTCTCAACACAATGGCAAAGATAAAATGTGCATGCTTGAGATATTAACAATTGTTTGATATCAAAGTTTGTAATATGTTACAGAATGTATATGTGTATATGTATATTTTATATTGCAAGAATTGATCTGGAAAATTAGCTCTTAAGCACATGACCTCCAAATGGAAAGTTTTTTTGGCAAAGCCTGCAATTGCAACATAGATGAGTTTCTGCCACAGACTGTATATAAATTTGCATACACAATCAATGGCTTTAACTGGCTTCCCAAACATGGGTTTTACATTGAAAGGCAAAATACAAGATGTTTAGGCATAAACAGAAAACATAGGCTGTAGAAATATAAAATATGAGCATGAATAAATTGCAATAACTTAACCAAGGTGGCAAAGTAAAACATACACTACACATAACACACAGCAATCAGAAACATTAGCACAGTGAAATAAAGATCCCATCACACCTCTATCCCTATCACTCTATCACAGGTGTAAGGACTCTGGCTACTGCATTCTGAAGGCAAGGAAGGTTGATTTATTTGGCTTAATTCATCTCCGATACAATATCAAATGATGAAATGCTGTTCCAGTGATACTTCTAATGTGATTTCCCTAATCGTCATAATTGCATAAGTAGTTCCAAAGTTTCTTAATGCTCACTGGTTTTTTTTTGTTTGTTGTTTTGTTTTGTTTTGTTTTGTGTTTTTTTTTTGGGGGGGGGGGGGGGCCCTGTGCTATCGACGGTTTAATGTTTTTCAATTGTGGATAAAATTCTGGATGCTCTTCTTTATAGTTGAGTGCATCAAA
>JAQMCX010000055.1:2743300-2803748 GCA_029814765.1 Acanthurus leucopareius | reverse complement strand
CCCCCCCCCCCCCCCCCCCCCCCCCCCCCCCCCCCCCCCCCCCCCCCCCCCCCCCCCCCCCCCCCCCCCCCCGGCACGGGGAAAATAATGCTTTATCTTTGACATTTAGGACCAGTTTTAAGTATTTAGGTCTTGTCTTTAGTAAGCTGTACAAATTACTAGTTCTGGTAAAAAGTTATCCACTGATTATTATCACTAGTGCAGTTTACTGGTTTGTTAAAAGGACTGAGGTCACCAAACAAAAGTGAAATGTAAAATTGTGTGCATTTAAATTGTGAAACACTGAGGCTGTATCAAATGTAATATTTTAACATTTTCATGTTTTTGTTTCTTATGTTTCTGAAATATTGTACAAAGTGAAAGCTTGTGCAGATTGAGGAGCAGTGAGCTGAGGACTGACCCTTGTGGAACCTCTAAGAAAATTTTGACCTCTGCTATTGTGTTGCTGTTATGTTGGATACCGATTATGTGCACAGTTTATTATTGTGAACTAAGTTATTTAGTTTTAGATCTGTTTTCCATATCTAAATAGTCTAACAACATCACCACACAAAAGAAGGAGAAAATGACTTACCTGACTGTTATCTCTGGTAATACACTGGGATATTCGGATGGGTACGTACAGGAAAGAATGACATCCGTCTAAATGGAGCGACATATAAAAGTTTAGGAAATATTTAAATCACAGTGACATGCCATGAATGCTGGTTGTTTGGTTACCCTCACCATGCTTGCAGTGTCCAACTTTTGTTTGATTAGAAACTGAGGTCTGGATGGTGGAGGGCTGCCTGTTGAATCTGAGCACTCCACATAGTCCCTGAGCTCAGCTAATGCCAGCTGGTCTGTCATCTCGAGCTCCTCCTGGGTGGGAAACATGCTGGTCAGCAGCTCTATCTCTGCAAGCTGAGACTCTGCCCACTCCAAGTAAGACATGCTGATGAACACAAACGATATTGACCACTGATGTACATCGACAATTGCTGTTTTAAACAGCTTTTTGTCTCCGCTTTTAACGATATTATCGGTTTAAGTAACGCAACGTGTCAGTGTTTACCACTCCGCTGACATGGGTCATAGCGTTCACACAAGTAGTTAAATGTAACACGCCTGAGGTTTTGTCAAATGTGTTAAACTGATAGAATATATTTTAACAAGACAGATATACGGCTGGATGATCAAGAAGAGTGTTCAAAATCCTGAACGGCTGCAGCAATAGCCCCGTCAGTACTGTAACGGCTAGCGTGGAACACGGCTTTGTTTCAACTCGGACTGTTTAAAGCGACGCACACAGGAAACACACGTATCTAACAGCAGAAACACCGACACCACCACATTGTGTTCCTCAGTTGTCTGTATGTGTCAGCTGGGATTTTTCTGCCAAATCAGCGCAGTAATTTTTGATGTGAATTTAAAACTTTACAGGACTATTTTCTTACCTAAAGTCTTACATTTCATGGCTACACTTAGTAAACAAAGTGAACTATGATCGGATGTGTGAATTCATCCACACAAAGTAAACGAAACTGAAAACTGAAGGTTTTAGGCTCCATTTGTGACAGTAAGTTGACTCGACAATGAGGGTGGTCATGAAGTAAAACCTTACATTATTTGCTTGCTTTTGCGCTGAATGTACTAGCACCAGATGTGTGAAACAGCACTATAATCTGATGCAACAAGCTAATAGCCAAAGCTAACGTTACTTCAGATAACTGCTGTGTCTGAATAATTGTAATCTAATTTTGCTTAATGTTAGGAGAAAATGGGAAAGAAAAGAGGTAAAGACAAGAGTTCCAGAGAAACAGATGACATTGACCTGACAGGTACATCTATGATCATTTTCAAGGCATATAACAACCTGTAGATGGCCCAGAGCGACTTGAACATTGTGTTTTATTTTGATTTTTTGATTTTTCTAATCTTTATAGGGCCATCGTGTAGACATATTAAGAAAGGAACTGACCAAACACTTCTGAAGAAACTATCCGGGAATTCTGACTGGATGAGCTGCCAGGATTGTAAGCATGAAGATAATAAAGAAAATATCAGCACTACACTGCCACAGGAGTCTGAAGGAGAACAAGAACCAGAAGTCATATGGATGTGCTTGAAATGCGGCCATAGAGTGAGTTTATTTAACCCATTTGTCATTTTAGATTTTGACAGTTTGTATAGAGACTTTTTGCCAAAAGACCAGATTTGTCTTTTCTACCAGGGATGTGGACGAAACTCTGAGAACCAGCATGCTATCAAACATTATGAGACCCCTCGGTCGGATCCACATTGCCTGGTAATCAGTTTGGATTTCTGGAGTGTGTGGTGAGTATGTTGCTTTGCTGTGTTAATCACAGAGAAATGAGTTGTGTTTGGAACAAGAAGTACTTTTTCATTTCATTTTTTCTGTTGTGTCTGTCACCATACTTCAAGGTGTTACATATGTGATGATGAAGTCCAGTACTCCAGAACAGGACATTTGGCTCAGCTGGTGACCAGTCTGAAAAAACAACTTTCTGCTGATCCCGTAAAGAGACCACAGAAAAGTAGGTTTCATTGGAAAGTCTAGCACCACTGTGTAATATTTATTTATTTATTTTTGATATATTTTAAAATTGTATATATTGTATTGTATCATCAGAATAACATGTCTTTATAATTATGTTCTTTTTGGTTACTTAGGAGTGAAGGAGGACGACAGCATTCCAGACGTTGAGCAGAGGACAGAGACTGCAAAAGGAGAGGAAAGGGAGGACAAGGAAAACAAAGAAAACAAGGACCACCAAAAGAAAAATACCATGAAAGATGGTGTTGGAAAACCACAAAAGTCAGTCCCATCTGAGGAAAATGGTTGTGTCTCAGTAAAGGGATTGAGCAACCTGGGAAACACGTGTTTCTTTAATGCAGTCATTCAGGTTAGATTGTGCTTTCTAGGATAACAGTCTGAAGATAATATTCTCAATTCTAGCTATTACTAATTACTGTGAATGTCTTTTCCAGAATCTTTCTCAAACACAGCTCTTAAGACAGACTCTCAACAAAGTGACACAAGAGAAAATGACTCTTGACATCAAACCCGTTGCCTCCTCAGAACTGGTGTGTTGCCATTGTTCTTCTTTGAATTCTTTTAACTGCAAAGGTGGGAGGATTATCCTGCCTAAAATACAAATTTTTTTACTGAAGAAGACTTGTTTCTATTATGATTGCAGGAGCCTATTGGAGTAGAGCTGGACCAGCCTGGATCCCTGACTTTGGCTATGTGTCAACTACTGAATGAGATTAAGGAATCCAAGAAGGGTGTGGTAACACCACGGGAGTTGTTCACACAAGTTTGTAAAAAGTGCGTGTGGCAGTGTCAAGATTCTACTTAAAATAGTACTTTTCAGCCTTATTGTATTAAGAAGTGTTCATTGTCTTGTCTCTTCTCTGCAGGGCTGCAAGGTTCAAAGGATTTCAGCAGCAAGATAGCCAGGAGCTGTTGCGCTATCTTCTGGATGGGATGCGAGCTGAGGAGATCAAAGTATGAACTAATTTTTAAACAAATCTCTCTATATATGTCCCACAGGTGAAAAAAATTACACTTGAAATGGATCTTTTTTTAATGTTCACAGACCTAGGGGCACCAAGTCATTCAAGCTCTAAATTTAGTTACAAATTGAGTATGGTACATGTGAAATAGCATTTTCTTTTCTCCAATAATAGCCTAAGAGATTTTGCTTTCTCAGAGAGTGACTTCAATAGATTTACATGGTGCAGAGTTTTTTTTAAAAGCACTATTGTAGTGCTCAGACACAGAAATGATTGAAATTCTATGAAAGTGTTATGCATCTTATATCTGCAAGGTCTCTTCATAGTTTATTAAAATTTTATTTTAGCCATGTACTTTTAAACATTACATTTGTCTCTATAGAGAGTAAGCTCAGGGGTCATGGCAGCATTGAAAGAATCTAGAAAAGGCACAGATGGAGAGCAGCTGAAAACACTAGTTAAAGGTAAGTAACGAGGCTTCAAATAAAAGATTTTGTAGTCAGTCTCATGAGCAAAAGAAGAAAAAGTTGCATCCTACTAAGCTATACAACCTCTGCACACCAGTAGCTAAATGTGGACATCTAACATTGAATTTCTGATTTCAGAGTATGAGAAGAATGGATCTCCCAAAAACTTTGTCGACCATGTTTTTGGTGGGGAAATGACCAGCACTATAATGTGTCAGCAGTGTAAAACGGTATGTGTTCTTAACAAACACTTTGGATAATCTCATCAGTGTTGTGTAGCTGTCAAATAAGTGGCCTCTACTTTGTACTTGCAGGTGTCGGTAGTCACAGAGATGTTTTTGGATCTTTCCCTTCCTGTTTCTGATGAGGTAAAAACTCTTGTATGTTTACCTGACATTTAGTTCAGACATTATTTGTCCTTGTTTTATTTTTGTTGCATGCATGTGTCCTCTTGTGAACATTTCTTATAGGCATACAGAAAGAAGAACCAGAAAAAAGGAGTTCAAAACACCAGTGAGTCAAGTCAGGCAGGTAGAAACAGCCCTAATTTGACCAATGTAAATGATGACATTCCCACTGGAGCTGGCAGCAAGTACCAGCAGAAGAAAGCAAAGAAGCAGGCAAAGAAGCAAGCAAAGGTACTTTTACTGGGTGTTTTTTAATCCTTTTATTTAGTTAATTTATTCATTTGATTGATGACCATTGAATCATTGAGCAAACTAAGTAGTCTGCATTGTTTCCTTGTCTTTACCTACAGCATCAAAAGAGGCAGCAGAAGCTTGACGGAAGAGTCACTTTGGACAGTCTTGCATCTTCAAGCCCAACAGAGAGTGAACAGACAGATCCCACTGCAGATGCAAAGGATGAGGAAAATGCTGACATTGAAAAACATGAAGGAGCCTCACTAAGTGAAGATAATCATGCACAAATTAGTGCGTCGAAACAGGACCAGAGGGAACTTGGCATGGCCCAGGACGAGGTGGAAAAAGAAGATGAAGAAGATTCAGTGATTGACTGTGACTCACCAGCTACATCATCAGTCAGCAACCGTTTTACAATCTTATCAGAGGAGGAGCAGTACTCAAAGGACAGTATCATAGACGATGACAAAACATCTGATATGGATCAGGGAGGAGAAGAAGACTCACAGCTAGTGAGTGAAATGGAGAAAGTAACCCTGGATGATGCCTTCATAGAAGACACTGATTCTGTGGAACAAGTCATGGAGAGTGAAGATGAGGCACTGGAGGCTAAAGAATACACTGTGGTAAATCAGGACCCTGAGCTGGCCTTCCAAACTCTTGCTGCCAGGATGGCACCTGAGAAACAAGAATGTTCAGTGCAGTCATGCCTTTTTCAGTTCACAGAAGTGGAAACCCTCACACAGAACAACAGCCTGCTTTGTGTCACTTGCACTAAACGGCAGTCAAACAAAGACAAATCTATAGGTATAAGATTTTTCTATAATTATATTTGACCAAATGTTTATTTGTTTTTGTTTTTGTTGATATTGTGCAAGCTTAATTCGTGTCACTGCTTTGTTATCTCTATGTACATTATTTACATTTAAAGATCACAGAATTTCATTGCATTTATTTTTGCTTTGTTTAGGATCCAAAAAGAATATCTATACTAATGCCTTGAAGCAAATGCTGATCTCCTCTCCTCCACCTGTGCTTACCCTTCATTTGAAGAGATTTCAACAGGTGAGAAAAACGTAGAATTTTTTTAACTTTTTACACTCTTGATTCTACATGACTGTCTCTCAAGCTGTTTTGCATACACAGATGATGGATCACACTGAAAAACTTCCTTCTATGGAACTTTAATGACATTACTTTCATTGTTTTTTTTTTCTCTAGAATGGATACAGTATTTGTAAGGTGAACAGACATGTCCAGTTTCCTCTTATACTGGATCTAGCTCCTTTTTGTGGGGTTAAATGCAAGGTAAATATTGTGATTAATAGCTTTTTCAATATTACCATTATCTATATAGGTCTATTTGTAAATGTATCATTGTTTTTCTATAGCCTGACTGCTTACCGAATTTTGTTTCCAAACAGGACATTACAGAGGGAGCTACTCAGATTTTGTACAGCTTGTACGGTATTGTAGAGCACAGTGGAACAATGAGGTCAGGTCATTACACAGCTTATGTAAAAGTACGACCTGAGTGCCCTAAACCCTCATCCAATGGACTTGCAGAAGGAGGTAGTAATATCTGTGAATGGCAGTTACAAAAATAATAACTCTGGTTCTTATATTTGAAGTATCTCAGCTAACTCATTACTTTCCTTCAGGAGATGCGCAGACACCCAGAGGATCGTGGTTCCATATCAGCGACACAAGCGTTCAGCCTGTGAGCGAGAGTAAAGTCCAGAGTTGCCAAGCCTACCTCCTTTTCTATGAAAAAATCCACTAATGGAACTATGCCTCACTACTCAGGAAATCCAAACAAACCAACCTGCTGCTGCTTCTGCTTCACAGTATGAGGGATTTTAAAGAGTTCACCAACCTTGACCCATTTCGAAAGCAACTCAAATTGGACTGTGATGAAGATGAATTGACATTGTTGATATTGTCATCATATTGGTGTCACGAAATGTTTCAAGTATTAAGCAGAACAGCTGTATGTTTCTCACACTCATTTGAATAAGGCAATATGTGCTATGACATTGAGGATGGACATTGAACAGACTGTGATATTTGGTTTGTACACATAACATAAATCAGTTTCATGATAAATTAAAGCTGGGGAAACGTGATTTGTAAAAATTATTTATATTTCTATTTTTTATTCAATGTCATGTAATGAAGTGCTACAGAAAGAGGAAAGTTTCTCGTGTCATGTGTACAGGCTTTTTTTTATTATTTTTTGAAACCCTTTCACTGAGCATGCGCAGACAGCACTAACAGCCTCTGGTCCAAAGTGTCACATGACGATAGGAAAGCCTGGCTGGCTCCGGATGGCCAGAAACATCTCTAGCCAAAATTTACCAATGGCAGTGTTATCAAGCTGACATGGCAGGTCAGTGGACATTTGGCCTTTTGAATGAATAGGAAAGGTTAAGTTTTTGAGGATTTTGTGGTTTTTACGGTCAACAACAGGAAGACGTTTCCGCGGTTACGTTACAGTAACAACGTTAGTAATAGCTAATGTTTTGGCCTTTCGTTACCTAAAAGCTTTCAAGTTTATATAATATCGAACATTAAATAAATATCTGGATAAAATGTAGTCAGTCGTTAGTAACGGACATGCTTGTCCATAACTTATGATATTTTTTCTTTACCTATGCCTGTCTGCCAGGCCCAGCTGGGTAACTTGTATAAACATGAATCAGCATTTTAAAGTCGCAGCAGATGGTACGTGACTAATAATTAAATTAATCATGGCAACATTAACTTACCGAACAGCTAACGGTCAGCTAATTCATTTAATGTCTAGCTAGTTTAGCTAGTCTTCTATGTCTGTCAGCACGATATGAACAGCATAAGACACTGTATTTCCACTTGACACATTATGGATTCAGCCAAAACCAATTGATTATTTCCGTTATTGAGAAGTTACGGTCAAGTCCTTTGCATAAGGAGAAATCATTTGCCATTCCGCTCACCTTATCTGCTGCTCATAACATTAATATTTCTTAAATAACTGAAGTCCTAAATGTAAGATGAAAAGACAGTAGAATAGGTATATTTAAAGTTCTTTACATGACCCCAGAACTGGCTTCAGTAATTTGGAAGTATGTCTAAAGTACCAAGAAGAACCACCATGCATGACTGAATTATCAGTATGAAAATGTGCTTGAATGTAACTGTGCAACACAGGACTGCAAAATTGTTCAACCTGCTAAATACTACTGCATTATTGGTTTATCAGTTAATTCTCTGATTGTAAAATGTTAAAAAAATGCCCAAGTCCAAGATGAAATCTTCAATTGTCTTGTTTCAACCTACAAAAAAAATTCAAAACCTGAAGTTATTCATTTAAATATCATAATCAAGTAAAGGAAACCAGAGTATTCAAGAAGCAGGAACCCATTAACTTTTTCATGTTTCTTCATGTTTGCTTTAAAAAACTCAAGCCAGTATCAAAATACTTGCAGATTAAGTTTCTGACAGGTGACTGGCCAAACATTTACGATTTATATCAGTAAGAATCCACACTAGTTTATTTTGAATGGACTGACCCAGTGGATATAGACTGTAGATATGAGCCTAACATTGGTGGAGTATTTCAATAAGTATTGTCCTCCCTTTCTGCAATCTGCATGTTATCGTTTTTTATGGACCTCTTTGCTGTATCCTGTGCCTACCGCCGCCCAAGATTATTGTTAATGTTTTAGAGAAATGCAAACAATCTTGGACATTTCTTCCTGCAGTAGCAGAATTATAATAACTGTAGCCTGACCTTTCTCCAGCACTTGCATAGCACTGTGGTTATAATTCTGTCTATACAAGACTATATTTTGACAAACTCTGTGTTGAAACCATGGTGCTTTTTTGATTTTTTTCTCTGTTACACAGGCTGAGTTTGTAAGAACCATGACTCTCCAAGCTCCTCGCACGTCAGTGTTTACATTTCAGTCTGCGGTACACAGCGCCCATGTTCTCAAGTGTCTGAATGACCAGAGGCAGCAGGACGTCCTGTGTGATGTTACAGTGGTGGTGGGAAGTAGAAGTTTTCGGGCCCACTGCTCTGTCTTGGCTTCCTGCAGCGAGTACTTTCACAGCAGGCTCATGAATGTCACCAGACAGAATCCTATCATCACCTTGTCTGATGAGGTTGGTGTCCTCTTGTTCCAGCTGAGGGATTTGGGGGGAAAAAAAAAAAAAAAAAAACTGTCACTGAAAATTATTTGGTCTCCGCATGAATGTATTGTCAGTTAAAACTATTTTACCAATCAAATAGTTATCAGTGTGTGCCACTGTTAAAATTTAGCCGCTCTAATTCAAATTTATGAGTGATGATAGTGATAAACAAGGAAGCTCTGTACTTGAGCACACTTATTATAAAACAAGTACATTAAAGCAATATTACATGGAAGGGTTTGCTTTAACCTCATTTGAGCACGACAGTGATGTGGTCCGAACTGATGCGCATGTGCCTTGGTCCACAAGCACTAAAGTCACTGAAGTGCTCAGATGACATTAAAACTTATCCTTAAGTGTAATATTGCAATTATACAACTATTATCAATAGAATAAAATGTATAATGATAATGCATTCATGTTGAGGGGAAATTGCTCTTAAAATTAAGTTTTTTGCAAGTGTCCTTCCCATTTCCGGAAATAAATGGGGTCTGACTAATAATTGAAATACAATCAGTCACATCATTGACAATACAGCAAATAATCCGAGCCTTACTAAAAAATAAAAAATAAAAACATAGCAACAGAAAGGATTTTCTAGTCCCAGATGAGTAAATTCTGAGCTGACATCAATGTTTTTTTGAGGTCTTGATATTTCCCAAATTAAAGAAATACTGCACAAATAAATGCAAAAATGTTTACGTTTATCAACCACGTTATAACAAAGATGCTTTTTTTTTTTCCTCACACAGATATAGCTTCTACAACTGCAAACTTGGCATGTAATTTAGGTTATAGTGCTATGTCACAGATGCAGCTGATGGAAGAAGCCAAACATTTCAGTAACTCCAGACTATTAAAAAGCCCCAAAGTTGCAAAAAACCAAAGTAATATATATCAGGTTGCTTGGTCAGAACTATTTGTTGTAAAATTTAGACGTAGAAGTCATAATTCATGCCAAATTAAAAGAGTTATCAATCAAAGAGACTGAAAGGCTTTTCTTTAAGATTTGTCATGATAAATGTAGACATGGCAATTTTTCTTCTCTTTCCAGCAGTAGATCACTGTGTAGCATGACAGTTAATTCAGCAGCCCTTTCAATGCCCCTCACGATTGTGCACATAAGCATCACAATGTCTGTGACAACAGTATATCTGTCAGACCTGAGGAGAAAACTTCAAGCCTTGTTAATTTGGCAGATGTGTTTGTACTAACTGAGCTTTATATTGTTAGTAATCATTTCTGTGAGGTAGTCTAGTAGCACTTTCATTGAAAAACATGTCATTGATTTCAGGATAGTCTTATGGATCTGAATAACCCAGATCCCTTTATTAGCTGGTCATCTTTCAATCATGGTTATAAAATGTACAATCAAAAAATGTGGGTACTAAATAAGGCAAAAACAGTACCATATTTACATCCGGTCGCAATATTTGTGTTGTGAGCAAGAAACTTGCATGAAGTTTGGCTCACACAGGGCCCTTCAACTGAGAAAAATTTAATGTCTGCTCTCTGCTTAAGTTTCAAGTCCATGGTGAAATTGTAAATGTGCACTTACAAGTTGTCACAAAAAGCCACACAGGTGTAACACAGGTGCTGATATTGATCAAGTGATGTAACCTGGAATAGTTACTCAAAACAGTATTACTAGCACTTGTTACATGCACATTATTGTGCAGTGCTCCACTGGTGCGCAACAAGAACAGTCTTCAAACTTTTGATTGCAACTTGTATTTTGGCATTTTTAGTGCTGTGTATTTCATGGTGTTTAAACAAATTACTTAATCTGTTTTCCCCACAGGTCACTGTGGAGGGCTTTGAACCTTTGCTGCAATTTGCCTACACATCAAAGCTGCCCTTCACCAAAGAAAACATTCATGCCATTCACTGCAGTGCTGAGATTTTAGGATTTCATAATTTGGAGTCAGCATGCTTTGATTTCCTCATCCCAAAGTTTTCTGAAGGCAAAAGAACATCACAGGAGGTCAGGCAAAGCGCCTATTGTCGAAGTCAGGATCCCAGTGCCAATTTTGGCTCCAGTGTAGGGAGCAGCCAGTCAGAATCATTCGAGCTACACAGCTCAGTGCCTTCTAGTGGTGATGAACAAGCAAACTTCCCATCACAGTGTCCTCAGAGCACACAGATTCAGACAAACAGTAGGGAAGAACACTTCTGTTTGGAGAACTGCGGGCCACAAATGGCCCCCTTATCTCTGGAGTTGTCAGCAAATGGCGTGTGCCCCATGCTGTCTTTGCCATGCTCAGACTCTGACAAAGCAGATCATCCCTCTCAGTTCTGTGAAAGAGACATTTTAGAGATAGGAGATGTGTGTAATCAAAGTGAGTTGAGTTTGACAGACTGTGGCTTACCCTGTGAGCTGTCAACCCCAGGGGAAATTAATACGTCAGAAGTCATTGAGCCAGCAGGCAGTGATGTTAAACACACTGTTGAGACACTTGGGGCTGAAACCAACTGTAACCCAAATTCATGTCCACTCGACACACCAGGGGCTGGAGATTGCGATGAGTTATTAGATCAGAGTAAGGTTGGCCTCGAACAGAGGATGACAGGTGATCTCCCAGACCCTACACTAACTGCTCTAGGCCAAGAAGAGGGATTTGGGGAGAGGAGCAGTGTGGAAAGGGAGGTAGCTGAACATCTGGCAAAAGGATTTTGGTCTGACCTATGCCCATCTCAGGCTCAACCAAACCCCTTGGATCCGATGGACCAAAACAATATATCAAAAGCGTCAGACTTTCATTGGCTAAAGCAGCTGGACTTAAGCTCCACTGTAGGAGACTGTCCCTTCCTGAAGCACCTTGAGACGGATGATAACCCAACTCCACGCACCGACAGCCTATCCCAGTCAGAGAAGAGCCCGTACATGTCTTCCTCATTCAACTCTGGGGACGACTCAGAACTGGACACCGATGGAGACACTGAGGCCAACAACAAGCGAGCGGCAGAGGTCATCGTGATAACCGGCTGATTTTGGGTAATTAATTATTTAAGATATTTAGTGACATAAATCTAACTTGTAAATCCTGTACTCCATAGATTCAACTTCCATTCCCAGCTGAGCAGATCTCAGGGCTAAGCCGGAGTGCCTTCCAGCAGCTTTTGAGACACCATAACCTGACCCAAGAACAGCTGGAGTTTGTCCATGATGTCCGCAGACGGAGTAAAAACCGTGTTGCTGCACAGCGCTGTCGAAAGAGGAAACTAGATGGCATACACCAGTTGGAATGTGAAATCAAACGATTAGTAAGTTGCCCTTACTATGTTTGGTATTCTCAACATGTCAGACATCTTTCATTTAACTCTGGGACCTTTATTGTCCTCTAGTGGTAGCCAGTATGAAGCACAGCAGTGTGAGTAGGAGTATCTTTTTCTTCCAAAACAATTTTTTCAGCACAGCCCCCAGCCCTCCCTTAAAGTGTTGTCTGTTTAACATAACAAAATAGAATTGTAATGCTAACAATAGAAGTTAGTATGCTGGGTAATTTGAACACAAGAGAAACCATCTTAAAAAGAAGGGGGGAAGTAGTATAACAAAATAATAAATAATATAACAAAAAAAATCCTACCATAATTATATAAAAAACACACAACTCAACATAACAATGTGACCACATGACTATAGTCCACTATGCATGCTAAATAAGTTTAACAAATAAACAAAGTAATAAAAAAAAAATCAGTGCTCATCTTGAATCTATGACAGTAAATTCTACTGATCAAAATCTTGGGTAAGTTATGGAGTCCGATTTAAATTTCGACAGCTACATAAACACAATTACAAAATTAGCCCATCACCATTCTTTCTATAAAAAATGCAAGAATTAATCAATCCAAACTATATACGTCAATACCCATTCAATAATCTTTTTTTTTTCTTTTTTTTTCTTTTTTTTTTTCTTTTTCAGGAGGCTTGACTATTTGAACAGTGTCTTTACAGGTCTTGGTAAAATTTAATCAGACAGCTGCAGGTTTTCCAGAATGTTGCTACTAGAAAAGATGGATTCAAAATCCTATTGTCTATAAAACACTGAATTGTCTCCTGCCTAAATATATCTATGGTTTACTTGTATGTTACAAGCATTTGGACCCCTCAGGTCATCTGGGTCAGACTTACTCAGTGTTTTCAGGATCAAAACCAAACACAGTGAAGTGGCTCTATTTTTTAATGCTCCCCAGCTGTGAAATAAGCTTCCTGAATATCCAAGGTGTACCACAGCTGTTAGCTCATTTAAACATTACTCTTTATCATGGCTTTCAATGTGTAAGTTATTTTCAATCCTAAGTTCTTTTGGTAATTTACCTGCTTTTGGTTTTAATATCTTTAAAATGCAATTTCTGTTGATTTTTCTTTGTCTTTTTTGTTTTTAATTGTAATTTAAATGCATTTTTTTAAGGTCTGTTTTTATCTATTTTATGCCCCTTTAGAGTCTTTTGAATTCCTTCATGTCATAGTGGTGCCATATAAGTAACCATACCAGAGGAAGTGAATGAGCTTTACTGTCATTGTTTCTACAGAAAAGTGAGAAAGATCGGCTGCTGCAGGAGCAAACTGAGCTACAGCAAAACCTGGATGATATTCGAGAGAGTCTGTGTGGGTTATGTAAAAATGTCAACATTGAGTCTAGCTCTGATCAGGACCACTTGCAGCTTCTTGCCAAGCTCTCCTCGCCAGACTTACCCATCTCTTCTCCTAACCTTGTGGGTAAAGATGAGGAGTCCCAGATCATTATCAAAATGGTAAGTTGTTCTTCAGGGTGTGACCCAAACCAGGAGCCTGCAGACTCTGTTGAAACTGCTGCATCACAGGTTAGCACACGGACAGAGGAGACTGGTTCTCCACAGAGCTGCCCTGATCCAGCATCTTTGCTCAATGCCTGTCTGGACATTGACAATATACTGTAACCCCCTTTCAGGATAGATATGCTCTCTTTGTTTTTCACTGAATTTATGTCTGATATTGATATCTTAAAGAGACAGAGAAATTTCACATTTCCTTCACTGTATTTCTAAAATGCATTTTACTGTAGTTAAAAAAAAGAGTCCAGTATTCATCATTTTGATAGTGCAAACCAATTTTCAGGTAAGTCCTAAATGCTGGTGCATTAGGATGACCTCTCCTGTTACTAAGTTTGTTTTTCTCAGGGAAACTCAACCTGACTGTTTTTGATGCATTAAGTAATTGTCACTGCACACTAACTCCTCGTGCTGCAAAGAGACATTCAGACATGAGAATAAGACATTTCTTTCATTTTTAGGCTAGTGTATGTATCACTTTGATCTTGACACATACTGTATTATTCCATTACTATGCTGTTTCTTTGATTAAATATGCAAAGCACTAACAGAATCATTATTGTAGATTATGAGGAAATGTTCATGCTAATATAAATTCTTAACAGCATTACTTAATTTTTATGTGGTTTGACTGAATTTATGAGGAAAGGTTTCAGTGTGTTTGAAAGTGTTACAGGGGAACAAAAGAAATTGTTATATTTGAAGCAAACGTGCCTTATGCAGTAGTATTATATGAATACAGAAAATTGAAGGCAATCTTTGTATGTCCTTGTCTCAAGCAATGTTGCACATTAACCTAGAGCCCCTATTGATGGCTTTATCTTTTGTTTAGCTCTGTCCTTGTGTTCAGTATTTTTATTAAATTCTTTAATGAATGACAGATTTAAATAAAAACTTTTTTTTTTTTACTATTCAGTGTTTTATTTTTGTCCAGCTAGCAAGAATAAGGAATATTTTCACCTTCTGTTGATACACAGTACCACAGTTTGGCCAGTAGATGGAAGTGCTATTCCGTTGGCCTCAAAAGCTCTGCTGACCCTATTTGACTGACTAGGACACTGTGACAGTTTAAAATGATTTATTTTACCTTAAGGCTTGAGTTGAAAAACTTTTGTAAACTTCTAGCCATTGCTAATGTGTGTCTGTTTGTTTAGCATTGGTGGACACACTTCACAGCCACAGCTGCTTTATGTTACTTGAAATAAAATTACTTTCACTTTTTTTGAAGATGTCTTAAGGAAAAACTCAGCGCATTTCTACCAAAACACAAACTTTTAATGGATAACACTACTTCCCATATCAAACAGTTGGAACTGAACAGTCACAATGCATCAGAGTAAAGTATTAGAAAGTATCATGAGGAAGACTGTAGATTAGACTTAAATAAATCTGAAATTAAAGCAGACTTAATTGATGATGATAGGCGTTAAGAGTGAAGGTTTCCAAAGGCTCTGCAGACAGGAAGGTCAGGTGTATTTGATGGCCATTTGTGTAACCCTGTAATGTATAAGACTTAACGAGATGCAGGGCTGAAGATGCCATTGCCTAAGAAAAATATATCACCTTCAAGATGTAACAATTGTAAATTAGTGAAAAATAATATAAAAAGTTATCTAAATGTTATAAATCATTATGTTTGCCATTCTGAACACACTTCTTTGTGTTGCCTCGAAATGCTGATTTCAGTTTTTTAGGAGTCAAGTATCTTACAGAATGGACATTTATTTACAAGTCTACATAACTATGTTAAGAGGCTGTGGATTTGGCACAAGGGATAAGCTGTTCAGTCATTAAAACAGTTGTACTCGTAACTGAAAAAGGAAAGCAAGCCACCTGAGATGTGTATTACATTACACATTAACAGATGATATAAAAGAAAATAGAATTGATAACAATTTTTACTTTGTCATTTGCTGAAATAATAGTTAAAATGCAGCAGATTTTTGTAAGAGGCATTGCACAAAATAGCATATCTGCACACACAGGTCCAGATCCAAATATGCTGCTGTAGATACTTTAGGTACCAGTAGGTGGTGTAGGTTAGACTGGCAGCCAGCTTGCCCTCATTCATGAAAAAGTGTAGCACACAGAAGTATAACACAAATCACAGATATGCAGGAAACAAAGGCTCTTAATGCTCCTCTCTGATAAAAGAAATGTTTTGGCTACGAGCTGAAGCACGTTAGGACTCTCTGCAAAGACTTTTAAATGACTCTTTCAAAAAAGTTTATATCATCCCCATCAGTCTATAAAAGTCAGAGAAAACAGTCGCAATGTTTTGTAATATTTTACCCCCTTTTTGCATTCCAGCAGATGAAGAAGATTAACCAGAAAATGAAGAAGCTTATTTGTCACAATGTTTTTGTCTTATATAAATTTCCTACTTTTCTGAGTGTGGACTGTGCCTGCTTTATTGTGTGGCGTTCTTCCAAATAGCTGCCATAGCACTTGGGGACAATGAAAAGAAAAGCAATCTCATTGCTTTTCCCTAAAAGAATCCTCAAGGTTAAAGTGGTAATTACACCACAAGCCTGAAGCGACTAATAAAACTCGCACCTATCTTTGAGAGGTTAACTTACACAAGCACACAGACACACAAAGCTGTGACTCTAAACTCAACAAGTGGCGTTGCATCTAAAAGTCAGAAGGATTAGATGGTGGTAATGCCACAGAGATAAGATATTATCTCCCTGTGCTGCCATGACACACATCTGTGGAAAATCCTCAAGTTGATGTTTGTCAAAACTAGCCTCACCTTCAAATGCTTAAGTATTATAGATTGGACCCATTTCTGAATTTTAAAAAATTAGGATTCTTCCCCAGTATTTGCCTCTTTTATACAGAGTCAGGATTTTGGAGCATTGTAGCGCAAAAAGTAAGATTATCCTCTTTTGCAAGCTAGACAGGAAGAGAATCTTGATTTGAGGAGGAATCAGCTGTGCGGCATGGCAAGGTCAGAGGCCCGTAATCCGCGGCCTCATTCATGCCAGATTAAAAACCTGCTCTGAGTTCTGATTAAGAACGCAGGGTTAGAAGATTAAAGACCAGCAAACAAAATGAAAGCAGTTTAAGCCCAATCCTGGAATTCATCAGAATACCAAAACCTTAAACTGTCATTACAACGTGAGATTAATGCAAAGCCCCCCTGAACTCTGTATCTGTCTTGATATATTTTCTGTGCCAGAGCCTATATTTCCTTTTTTACCAAAAATCTGGATGACCCCTTATTTTCTTCTGTCATTTCTTTCCTTACTTGTCTCTTTCATACAAATTATTTTTTAATCATAATGAAATGTTGGCAGTATGAATCGGCAGAAGTTACTGTTTATACCGTATTTTCCGCACTATAAGGCGCATCGGATTATAAGGCGCACTGTTGGTTTTTGAGAAAATTAAAGGCTTTTAGGTGCGCCTTATAGTGCGGAAAATACGGTACAATAACTATCCCTTTGCTTCAGTTTTGTTCTCTTTTGTCCAGCAACACGTTTTTTATTTTTTTAAGGGTTTATGCATGTCCCTTTCACTTACTTTTCACATTGATTCCAGTCATTATCCTCTGACAGACAGACTCCCCAGTACTTAGGTAGCAAGGATTAGGAAACCGAAGCTGAGGGGGAAAACAAGGATTAGAAATTAAAACATCTGGAAGTTAGCTTGCTTGCAAAATTGCTAAAGGAGAGAATATATATGTGCTAATAGAATTGACAAACATGATTCAGTGTGGCACTCATGGAGCTGACTGGGCTTTTGCTGCAGGCAGACAGTGACTTATTCTTTTAGTGCCATAGATATGAATGTTATTCATACTTGTTAAACAAGCAGCAACAGTTACAGAGTTGCGGTTGCTAAAATTGCCACTTCCATTTTGAGACAAAAAAAAAAATCCCGTAGCACATAATTTTTGAACAAACATTATGTAAATTCCCTGATATGAAAATACTGGTCTTCACCTCAACAAACACAAGATATGTCTATTATCTTTCAGGTTCCTTCTTATATATCGCAAAATACATCATGTCTTAAATAAATAAAAATGATGGCACTGCACTGACTTCTTGCATTGACTTCTAAATGCAGACATCCATACAGTATTGGAAATTTTTTTCTAACAGTGGTCAAAATCCTAGAGAAAGACACTTACACTTGTACAATCAATTGCAGCATAAGGTCCATGACCTTCTTGCGACACAACATAAATCTTATAAGCTGTTGAGCTACTGTATCCTAACTGATTACATGCTGCAACTTCATTTTGGGGGTATAGCTGAGAAGGGGGCTGTATCCCATTGACAGGATTATATAAATGAGGACCATAATACTGTAATCTCCCAGAGAAATGAGAGAAACCAGGGGACATGCCGACCCCCACAAGATAGCACCCTGGTCTGCAGCTGTCAGATTAACAATCAGCTTGCTCTATGGTAACAGATTACATTCACACTTGTTTTCTTGTCTTAGCAGTCCTCACTATGTCGCTTTATATCACGAGAAGCATGAGGAAAAGTGCTCATACAGAACAAGATTTTCAAAGAGGTCATTCAGTATCAGAGAATGAGTGCTTCAGTAGTCATGGGGAAATTGTCAGAGTTTTTCAGTGTCAAGAGCCAACTCGAAATCAAGAATAATACCTGCAATTCCAACAAGTGCATTGGTTTTTAATTAACTTTGCTGCTGTGAGTCAGATTCAGCATAGTCACTTTCTAACAAAGTCACATACTGTAGTTCAATCATACATTTGGTGTGAGCTGGTGTCAATAGAGTCCAACAGAGAGAAATTTCAAGTGGTTTTCTAAATTATATGTGGCAGCTGAACAGCAATAATACCTAATGTCCACAGTTAATAGCAAGATCCTCAGTTGCTGATGTACTTGTGCAAAACAACAATATGTGTTGTCAAATGTAGTCAAAAATGACCAACTTGTGCAATGCAGTGGAAGCACTTGTGTGATGGTTGTAGTGCTGCACACATCTCTTTGTTTTCTGTTTACACAATTGAAAACCTTTTTAACAAAGATATGGGATTCATCTTTATCAAAAAATGTATAGAACAGTACAAAACTCAAATTATTTTAAAAATCTTGAAGTTTAGTCTGGGCCTTTTCCTAAGGTGTGTTCTTTCAGGGCAAAGAAACATGCTGTGTAGTTTTGCTGTCCATTTTATTTGGATTTGTCTCTTCATTGTTGTGTGACACTTCAAAAAAAGTATCTAGGTCTTCCATCACAGCACTGAGAGGAATCAGCTGGATGTATCTGATAAAACTGGAGAAGCAAAGTGTGTTTTGAAAAAAGAAGGGACACAACTCTATAGAGTTGTCCAGTCAAAACTGTTTAAACTTCAATCTTACACAAATTGTGCCAGGACAGTTAAAACACAACTTTCTTTTAGAATCTGTTCTTCTGTGATACAGTTCATTCAAAAAAACCTGCAATGTCATAATAAACCTGCAGTGCTTACAGTTGATACTATGTTGACAATGAATGCAACACTAAGATTGGATATTAAATATTTGGGCTTTCATAATCAAACTGGCAAACCCAAACTGTTTTGAAAAGATGCTGTAATGCAAGAAATATCTTAAAAATCATCCATGTAATAATCACGTTCACCTTTTCAGTTTTTGCAAATTGACTCACTGCCCTGTAGCACTAGACAAACAGCTTCCTAAAAACAACCATTTTTTAGGTAATGGTTGTTGTTCTTGATCCCCACTGACCTGTCCTTAGTCATAGGCATAATTATTTCAACCTGACATTTTGTCATCTTAATCTTGAATGTGAGACAAATCCTATAATTCAGAGACAAAACAGGCGAGGCTCAGTATTACCTGTCAGATTTGGAGGAAGAAAATTTTCATTTACTTCTGCAGGATTTTATAATCTGCGACAGGGCCCGTACACTCTTAAACCCATAGTATTTATTTTGTGTTTGCAATCCACTACGCAATGAGGATGTTATTTATATGCCTAAGCCTGAGTGACTTGAATATGGGCCTGATCAGAGGCTGAAAGCAGGCAAAGAGAAAGGGGATTCAAGGACAGAGGAAGTCACTGGTGGGGTTCTGGCTCACATCATTAGTGATGACTGAAGTGACCACATGCTTTAGCACTCCAGAGGCCAGCTCTCCCATTATATGTTTCTCTTTATCTTAACTGCTCCAGGATTGGTTACTTTACTTTGTGTGTGTAGGTAAACCATTTTACCTGACAGTTTTAAATGCACAACTGTATGTTTTGCTTTACACCAGTGGTGAAAAAAATGTGAATGTGGCAAGTCTAATGAAAGCAGAGTCTATGTAAGTAAAAATGAGATATTCAGTGGAGTGTGTCAGAATACAAAAGTATTACATGTAATAATGCAGGTTTTCTATTGCAAGCTGACAGCAATAACAAGCAAACCCAAGATTATTTAACTGAAAATCCCTGTCTTTTGATAACATGAAAGTATTTCATTAAATTGTTCCCCAGCAATGTTTTTTAAATGAATGTATGGAAGAGAACTCCAAAGTGTCACACCAATCAAATATGCAAAATGGGACATACACAGTTTAAAAGACATAATTGTTTCACACAACTTAGGCCTTCCTGATGTCACCCTTTTTTTCAAATCAAAAGTTTGTAATAAGGTTGTGCATGAAAAAGGAAGCAATTCAAACCAAAACAAGAAACAAAAGGTTAAAGGATGTAATCTTCTCACATAACTTTAGTCTTTCTGAAACAATTTTGACATGACAAAACTTAGACAGTACATGCATGTTTACGAACTTCATATGATACAAAAGCAAAAGAAAAAAAATCTATAGACATAAAGCAACTGATGGCCTGAGTGTCAAGCAACTTGAATAAAATCTTGAGGAGCACTCATTCATAAACAAATTGGAAACAACCATAATTGAATAAATCAATATTTTTTTTTAAATACATGAGTACATACAAAAGTGATAAGAAGTAGTGTTATGTTAAAGTTTCTGTGCGCTATAAATATGAAAAATGGCAAACATTTTATGACAGAATATTCTCAAACCTACTGCAGTTTTTGAAATTTCCATGGCAAACGTCCCAAAAAGGTTCCATCTTCCATCACTTATCCACAATATAATAGCATGACGAGGACATTGTTTTCACACAAAACAAATTTACAATGTTACAGTTTTTTGCAAAAAACAGCAAGGCCAAGATGGTCGAGTCATGACGTCAGAAATCAACATACTTCCGCATAAAATGTATTCTTTCATTTAAGACTAAAATAATCATGTGCTCTACATCAAAACTACTGAAAACACTAACTGCTTTAAAAAGTATTTCTGTTTTGATTGTAACAATGCAGTTCAACACATTCAGGCTTCAAATTCTTGTGGGCCCAGCGATTACCGTAGTTCTTTGAAGACAACAATGACAATGCAAAAGTGTAGTAGGTTCATAACAGTCTTCCATCGAGTCTCCTAGTGTATTAATACTTGTTGTGCCATTCACACTGACCAACACTTACCTCTTCAATGTCCAAGTTTTTTCTGGATTTGTAAATAAACTCTCCAATTGCTACAAAAACTGAGAGGACTAGTCCAGCCGCCAGTACAATAAAAATGCCACCTATGTTCTCCACACCCAGAGCACTGGCCTCTTTGCTGTCCTCCTCTGGGCAGCCATTCCCTCTCCACCATTTCTCCTTCATCATGTGCAGCTTCCCTTCCTCCTGAAGCTGCAGGATGGCGATGGTAACCTTGTCCCTGTAAGGGGAGCCTACAGCAAGGAAACACAAGCAGGATTAAAAAAAACAATGTTATTACCACTACCAGCAACATAACCTTTTGGTTTGTTGTTTTAAGACTTGTAGGGGGCATTTATTGGTTCTCATTGTTACTGTTACTTGTTACTCATCTATCTTACCAATCGGGGTTCCCACTCCATAGCCCTTTGAATCTATCAAGCCGCCAATCTGTGTAAGGTTGCAGTTACGCTGGCTGATGTACTCAATGCTGGTGGACTCCATCAGAAGAGCGTAGTCTGTGGTCAGAACCCTCTGAATCCCCTCACGGTTGTTCTTCACCAGAGCTGTGTTTTTACGGCTGCTCATGAATGCCCACATTTTCTCATAAGTTGAGATCTTAGATTTCTGTTCAAGAATCAAAATTGTGATTAATGGAAGTTTATATAAGAATGCATCTTGACAGTCGACACAGCAACAACAACAACACAGAGGTTTACACAAAGCATATAATGTTTATATATGGTTGTGTGTGGCTGAAACGTGGTCAATGCTTGTTTCTAATTTTTCAAATGTCACGGTATACAAAGGCTATCTGCTGACTGGAGAAATCATCCTGATGCATGGCAGGAAATTGCGATGTGACATATGGACAAATCTGATCCCATTTTCTCTGCACATTCAGATAAACAGGTTGCTGTCCTACAGGCAAAACAATAAATCCTAATCTTATGGAAAAGTTTTTGTTAAGCTGCATTTAGAAGGAAGTTTCCAAGATACTAACCTTTAACCCTAATGTTTATCTGCCAACCCAGCAGCAGATGTCTTGTTACTCTAAGGACTGAGGACTGATGGCTCAAGGGTAAAACTTGTCAAGCTAATTAAAAATCAAAAGTGGTCTTCTTGTTTGCATCACTTCCTCCATTGGTATACAGTTACTTTCCCATTTACTGTAGAGTAGAAAAGAATTTTACCTTAAAAAAGGTCATGGTGGAGCCGTCTCTTACAGCACCATACTCGATTTTGGTTTGCTTGGCTAAGTCATCTGCAGAGTCAATTGGAGAGTCCATTCTCTCCACAGTGAGGAAGGCAGCCAAGTTAGCAGTGTATGAGGAGATTATGATTAACGTAAAGAACCACCATATTCCACCAACTATCCTTGTAGAAAGAGCCTTAGGCATCAGTTCAGATCCTGCAAGATAAGTACACAAGGTATATTATAAATTCTACAAACAAATACATCATGGAGTATCAACAACTACAGTATTCAACAAGAATACACTGTCGCCAAGTAAATTTGGTTCATTTTAAGGAAAAATATCTCATTACACATAAAATAAGACACATTTGTCAAACAAGTAACATTTATGTGAGATAGAGTGACTTGATTTCACATATCTTATTTTGCATCAAGTCTTAGCAAATGCTTTATTCCATTGGCCTCTCGTATTTAACTTATAACAATCAAAAACACCTTATATTCATTTTTTAAAAATTTCTTAAGTAGAATTTTCACAGTGTATCAATGACACAGACTAATTCATTTTTTTTCTCAATAGAAAGAAAATTATTTACACCAATGTCATGGTTGAATCTGCTTTACTAAAGAGGAATTTCAGGTATGAAATCCTATAATGCAGAGACAAAACAGACATGAAAGCAGGAATAAAAGCAGCATAAAATTACAATACACCAATAATTGCAGTAAGTATACCTTGCTGCATAAGTGCTCCAACTCCAAACCAGACACTGTTTATTAGGGTGAAGTTGTTTTCGACCACATCTGAGTCTGGGTTACAAGGGTGAGGATTGTACCACTCATAGGGGGTGAACCTGAAGGTGAAGAGGTTACGATAAACAATAAAAATCATTAACATGATGATATGATGATGCTATTTTTATTACAGGACACATAAAAAATGACTGTGGTCAGTTACTGCAGCAGGGTTCAATAAATCAATAGGTCTTTGTTGCTGCCCAAATTATTTGATTGCTATTCAGAAATCCAACTGTCCTACTGCATCCAGAGGTTAAAATTTTAAAACTTAAGTTATAGATGATGGTTTTTACATACACGCCAATCTTTTGGTTCCACTTTTTAACATTGGCTTATTGCTTGTTAGATATTGTATGTAAAGAGAGTGACTCCTAAAACTAAACCAGGAGAACTAGTTTAATTTCTACTACCTGCTGCTAAATGGCCTACATATATAGTTGAGCTTGTTTATGTTAATTGGTAAAATGTGATTATGAACTAAATCAATTGAATGTTTTTCTTCAAAAAGCAAATTACCTGGCAATAACAAACAGCACACAGCTGACGCCAAGGCATGCCAGCAGCACGTACATCCAGATATCAGGAGACAGAGGGTTGAGGAAGGAGAATACTCCTGGATTGGTGCCGTTGGGTTTGTGGTAGAGGATGCTAATCCCCAGTGTCATAAAGGGCTTGGAGAAATCTATCACTTTTTCCCTCACGTATGTGATAGTGAGAGGGGCCACAGCAAGATCAGCCACCTTGCACAGAGCAAAAACATAAGGGAGAGCCACAGAAACAGATGAAACTGCCGATCATTGGCTTTTCTTTGACCTGATATTATGAATTGGTACTCACATGGTCAATGAGTTCTCGCACCATGCCGTTCCACTCTCCCTTGTCATTCTGAGCTCCATATTTGCCATCAGACACCAGTTTTACCTCATAAGAAAAGCCCAAAATGTTGGAGAGCTCTTTGAGCAGGTCCAGGCAGTAGCCCTCAAAGCGATCATTTCCATACAAGGGTTTATCAGATTTCTTATACATGACATAAGGATTTTCCTGCAAAAAGGCACATTACAGACTTCATTAGTTTTATGAAGACAAATGCTCCACAATAAAGATTTTACTTCTATTCATACCAAAATAGTTGTGACAATGAGGGTCCTGTTGGCCATTGAGTCGGTCACATTTGTGGATGAGTCCTTGTTGTTGTCTGTTAGATTAAGGCCTGTTTGGGAGTTCCAAACGCCAATCTGTAAAATAATTTAAAAACCAATAACCTTATCATCTGGAAATTAAAAGGGACATAGTTGTCTGAGCCACAGTCACATGATTGAGGTAATGAATGAAAAGGAAGGAAAAGAAACATGTACGAGGAAGCAGAAAAATCATAATGGCAGATCAAACAAAGATGCGAGAGTGTGGGAGGAGAAAAGGAAAAAACATAAAAACACTATATTTTAAATCTAAAATGTCCAGTTCAGAAATGTTGAACATTTCTTCCCACCATTACCTATTACTTACTTATTCATATTTATATTATTTACTTTATTATTTATTTTGTAAGGGAAACATCACATGGGGCAGCAGGTAGAATAAAGGACTCAACAGTATCAATATTCCTTTAGTCTGCCAAGGCAGGTGAGTACAGACCTTTTTCCACACTTTATTCAGGCGGTTGTTGCCTGCGATTGTCTTGCAGAAATAATAAAGAGAAAGCATTTTAATCACATAACCCAGAACTAATAAATAAATAAATAAATAAAAAGTAAACGATGTTTGTGAGTTTTGATTTCCACAAAACAAATGAAGAAAATAATAATAAATAATGGTTACAGCTCCTATCTTATTTAATTTCACTCTTTACTTCCAACAGTTTCTAACTAAGGTTTAATTTCTTTGTAGTGAAGAGATCTGTCAGTAACAGATAACAGGCCCGTTAATGTAAAAATAGAGAGCACAATTGTCAATGTGATTAAAGCAACATCCACAAACTTCTGAGCTTAAACTGACAGCTTCAACTATTTGCAAAACCTATATGTCAAAAACAGTTACAGGCATAATTGGGACTCCAGATTCAGGATACTGTATATTTGTTTCAGCATTGGCTCTGTTTGTTTATATTTTTCCCACTGCAGTCAGCTCTGCTTGAATATCTACAATAACAACCATAACAATAACAGTATAGACACAGGTCAGACAGTTCACCTTCTCCAAGCCATCTTCCTTTAGGCTGATGACATCTAAATCAAATTCTTTCCGCAGGCCGTCGGTCTTGTTTATAATTATTTGTCCTGTCAAGCCGTTCCATTGTGCCTGTGGCAGAGAGAGGGCAGAAAACAAAAGAAATGAATGCTCCAGTCTTTATTGTCATATACTTACATGGAAAGTCAAACAGAAGCCTGGGCAAAAAAATTAAAACAATACTTAGAAAATGAATAATTGATGAGTGCTATATTAAGCAAAGAACATTGACAAAGGCAAACTGAATCTTAATGGGCATCTTTGCATCGGCTGAAATATTAAGCGACTAAACATGGTGGACGGTGATGTGAGCGGAGCAGGCAGGCATGGCCTCTGTCTGAGCAGGGAGCAGTGGGTGTTCAGCACAGCTCAGAGATATTTGAATGCAGTTGATAATAAAGCGGGCACAGCTGAATAACAGTCAGGTTAAATCTCTATTACGAAAGACTGAGAGAAATGAGCTGCATCTCGGCTCTGGGCACAGAGGAAGCTCAGAGGCCAGTTTTGCTATGTGAAGATGGCATATCTACAAATCAATATGCCAACAGTAAACTTGCACCGTTCAGCCCATCACATTTCATGATTTCAAATGTTTCTATCTTCAAATCAAAGTACCAAATCACACACTTCGAATCAAAGTCAAATAAAAGTTCTGATAAAATAATTTAAGGGGCAATTCGGCCAAAAGCTCAATTCTTCAATTCTCCGTATATTAAAACTTTGTAAGAGACATATGGAAACAGTAGTTCTCCAAATTTCTATCTACTGCTTTTGCATTCCTCCATAATGACAACAATCTAATCACAGACTGATCAAAAGGCTTCAATTTTTAAAACAAAAGCATGCTGCTGCACCCTTATTTACATACTGTCACTGTAAAAAGTAGGTTACTTGTGATAATCTCTAAAACTGAACAGTTTTTTTTTCCTTCTGCACAAATGCAAGAAAGTTGATGTTCTTTGGCATAAAGTAGGTTCCAGTAAACACAACAAGACCTCTGTAATACTGTAAACTTAACAGTAATAAAATGTTTCTATATTTGAAAAAGAGACATTCAAGCCAAAATAATAGCCAAACACATTTGGGAAATAAATGGTGGAAGAGCTGTGTGACCTGTGTTTCAAATTACTTGTTGAGAATGACACACACCAACTGCCACTGAGCACAGGGTACTTAAAGAAAAAGCTCCAAACAACCTCAAATCATTCTGAAACTGACTGTATAAATGCCTTTTTGATGTCTCAGGAGGATTTTTTGTTTGAAATCAACTAAAGGTGTGTTAAAAGATGCTAAACAACACTGGGCCTTTGTGTTTCATCATCTTGTTCTTACAGCTTATAAATCGAAACTTACATCAGTCCGTTTGTAAGTGGAAATAATTCTCCTGTATGTGGCATGTGGCAACGCCCACACAAGATTCAAGATTAAACTTGAGGAACATTATCCTCGTCATGAAGTTTCCGCCTTCAGTTTTCTAATGCAAAGATCCTCTGCATCTATAGGAGGTTACAGTGTATCACTTGGTGATGTTGCTCTCTGATTAGACTGCTTCACACAGTCTTATTGCACATATCTGTGGGACCTACTTGACCCCTAAGTCCAGATTTATTCCTGTCATTAAGTCTCCGTTTAAATCCTCACCAATCACGAGTGTCTCTGTCTCGACCATGTGTTGGTGTCATTACTGTACATGTAGTGATGACATGGATCTTCTCAGATTGAAGAATCCAGATGATAAAGAGGAATGAGATTGAAACACACCACTGAAACCTCGCTGAGCATCCAAGAACATGCCGGATGGACAATCAGCATCACTGAGTGAAACTCATTTGCTGTCTCCCCTCCTCCCTCAGGCCTTTGTCCACCACTCCCACTAACAGTCCTGCTCTGTGTGTACGCTGGTAAATTTAGGAGAACAGTTCAAGTGCACAAGGCTTAACCTCATTTTCTTGAGCTGGGAGTTCCTTAAGAAACTTTTTTTTTTTCTGCAAAACTTAACTTTTAGCATTAAATATGTGATACAGCAATGATTCCTGCAGGGCAAATTGTCTTCTATGCCTTCCCTCCCCCATGAGAGCAGAGTGCAGGCTGAGCTACAGAGCAGCACCTCTGGATACAGAGTCTTGCTGAAGGGCCCTTTAGATAACACAGTTATAAAATATGATCTTACAGGACTGTATCAGTATGTAGCATGCTTTAACCAATTTAACTTAAACTCTCTATACTATCATTATTTTTTTTAAAGTATTTTACACAACCTAGACAGCCAATGTTCTCTGTACAAAACCTTAATTTACCTTGGAGACTGCAGAGAGAAAAAAGTTTATTGTAAGATATCCACCACACTGAACATCATGTCTGATTTGATTCTTGTCAAAGTTACACAGTTACTGTGTGATAATTTAGAGCAGACTTTTTCTGATCTCTAGACTTTATATAATTGTCCACCAGACTGTAACAGAAACAGGGAGAAAGATGACAGAAAGTCCATGAAAGGCATGTAAAAGAAAAAGAGACACTGGAAATTCTTTCACTAACAATAGTGTTAATATGATCTCATGACAAAACAAAGTCTGTGTTTTAACAGTGAATTACGTTCCAATGCACAACTTTTAATAGCTCTGACAGTGTAAGGTGTCATAAAAACCTGAGTCTCAAGAAGCTTCAATCAGGGAGACAGTCTTTGTTCTACTCGTTCAAATTTACTCTCACTAACTCTTTCCTCATAATCTGCTGACTGTGGGTGTTTATTCTCCCATTTAAAGCAACAGATTCTACAAAAATTCTCATCAGCTAATTTTATCATTGCTGTGCAACTTTAAATATGTTCTCCTCTCCGCTGCTGTCAGCTGTCTTTTCGGTGCAAATCATCCCAACCCTCCTCCATCCTTTATAACTCCACTTTCATCACTTCAAGGTCTGAGCTCACCAGCATCCTGCTACTCATCTTATCCATCCAGTTTAAAGAAATTAGACATTTTGGAAAAAGTGCTCTTTTCATTTTTAGGGGCTTTATTAACCTCTTAAGATATAACAATGTTATAATGGAGTCTAATGGCTAAAGACTATTCACATGTCTCAACTTTAGTGTTCATGTTAATAAAATATTTGTTCACTCTAAATAAACCTTCTCCTGATTGAAAGACTCTAATTATCTGGAGTGAAGACTCCGAAGAGATTAAATATAAAGTGCGATGGAGGTTATCACTGGATTAACATGTACATATGATGCCAGTGAATGATTTCCACTAAGAAACATGTGGTCTTTACTTTGAGACTATATCTATAGAGAAGTACAGAGGACTGAAAGCTCGAATGCTTCATCACATGGTGCAACAACAATCACCTGAAGCTCAACATCAGTAAAATCAATGAGTTTGAAATATGGATGTTGCTGCAAAGACACTAAAAGTTCCAAAGGTAAATGCTTCACACACATCTGGAAACTCTGCAGTACAAAATATCTTAACAATAAGCACAATTTTCATGGTGGGCACCAAAGATTAGTGTCATCCACTCCAATTCAGTGTAAGATGAAATGTGAAATGGGGTTGCAGTCTTCTCTTCTGTTTCTGTGGTGTTGAATAAAGGCCAGAAAAGTGTTTTTGCAGAACAATATAATGTAAAAGTGGAGTTCATCATTCATTTTTGGATATTAAATTAGACATTTAAGTGATAAAATTGTATCAAACTTAGCCCAGTAAGTCTTGACCTGTGGCCAAAAAGGTACTCTAAACAGTCACCTTGACCTTTAAATTATTACCAACAAATTTTTATCAGTTAAACCTGGAATCCAGTTGGGCATTTGTGACAAATTTGAAGAAATTCCCTGAAGGATTCCTGAGATATTGCATTCACAAGAACAGAACGGAGAGACGACACAAAACCCATAAAGCTGCAGTCGGCTGTCACCCACATAATGACATTTTCACTCACAAACTGATTTTGACAGAATAATAAAATGAATGGATGCTTGGTTTCTATCAGTTCCACAGCATCAGTTTCAAGACTTTGCCCTGCTTTCCTGCCACTTCAGACGCTGCTCTTCCCCCACCCTCCAGCTGTTGTCCTCAGCTCTTCACATCTGTCCCCAGTCATTAGAGCGCCACCTGCCCACACACACCTGCCCCTTGTTCTCCTGATCTTTTCTCAGTGCCTGCCTGATTGTCTTTTGTGCTTTTGCTGAACCTTCACACTGACAGCTAACAGATGAACTTGCATATGGTAAGCTTTAAAAAAAATATTTTGCTGGTAGCATAAAGTACAATTGATTTGTAGTAAACAACCTAAAACATGGGAAGAAAACACCAGCATGATCCTTTGAAATTAATGCACTGCAACAAACACAATATCTGAGAAGAAATAGGACATGTTTATTGAATAGAAGACAGAACGCAGAACAATGCTCTGTTAATCACCACTGGAGAAGGAGCTCATGTTTTATATGTCAGTGTGTTTATGTAATGCTGATCACTCGTCTAATCCAGACAATATCTGCAGAGGCTACACAGCCCAAAACTTCTTCATTAATCACTCTGCTCTCTGGGCTCTTTGGCATTGTCTGTACCCTTCAATATTGTGTCCCCACTCGTAATTGAAAAGCTCATTTGTCAAACATCTAATTAGTGGCTGCAATATTACAAGAGAGCCTATCAAATTCAAATTAATATATCTTGGCAGAGCAGAGAAAACTCGCTACCACAATTAAACTGGGATCATTTCCACTGGAAGGACAGTGTGTTTTCAAAGTGTCTGTGTTTGCTTAATTCTCTTTGTGTTCCTGTTCTGTCTGCTGCAAGATCAAAAGTTCATACAGAGTTTAATACTTTTTTTTTTACCCATTTTTAACTATCAAGGATCTACATAGCAGGACACTTACCGTGGCACTCTTCAACTTAAAAAAAATTGTGAAATTCATATAATACAATTTTTTTTAAAGTATGAAGTTTTTTATCATCTTATCCTGTTTCGATTGAAAGGTTCATTTAAAAATCTGCCACTCACAACAGTCAGCTGTGATCAACAGCCATCTGACAACCTGTTAATCAAATAAACCTCAGACAAGCATCACATGACGTCAATCCATATCTCCTGAGAAAAACTGGTTTAAATATTATTGTCACACACACACACGTCCCTCGTTCATCACAATCACATCTGATCTCCTAACTCTATTGTTTCTGCTCCTGCACCCAAGGAAATGAGACGAGGCAGCAGGCTGTGAAACGGATGGATGGGTGGAGGAAGAGGGGCTGGTGTCACACGTTCATAAAGCAAACTCACATCTTTGAGCATGTTCATGAAGCGTGATCCAAAGCGCCAGGGTTTGTGTCGGTGGCACTGAAGGGAGCTGACAGTGATCTGGGAGGTGCGTTGCGAGGCAGCAGCCACCATGTAGACGGCGTCGTACATCAGAGCTGCTTCAGTCTGAAAGAGAAACACAGGCCGTCACCACCCATCAGCCGGGATCACAAATCATGTCGAGCACTTATCACATCATGCACAGCACCATATGGCTCCTAAGAGCACACCCGAAAAACTGCAGCACCAGTTTTAGAAGCTGTATGGAGGGCAATCAAACTGAAACCAACAACCAGCCACAGTGAACATGATTTGGCGAGCAATTTTATTCAAAGTACCTTTTCTGATTGTACACACAATCAGAAAGCAACAAGATGAATTGCTGTATTCTGACTCAAGTGCAAGCAAAGAACAACTCTGATTAATTCTGTGTACAGATCGTACACAGTGTACTAAAAAAGCTACATGTTTATACAGATATGTTTGTATGTTTGTTCCTTCAGCCCTTCAGAAAAAGTAAAGAACTGGGAAGCGTCAGTGCTGACTCAGATCGTCTGGTCTTGCCATGCACAAACATAAACATCCAATGACAAACTGTGGTCGACTTTTCTCAGCTGACAATCACAGACTCTCCATATATTTTCTGTTTATCTCTTAACTTTACTGGGCTTTAGGTAACCTGTTGTGTATGTTGCTTCTATGTGAACCTTTAACATGAGTGACTGCAGTAGTAAATCAAAGTAAACTCACTGTCATCATCCCCTCCATCATTCCAGTCTCAGCTTTGGAGGGAGCCTGCAGTCGCTCCATGGCCCACCTCTCCACCACCGAGGCCACCTGAGGGCTGTCTGTGTTGAGCAGTCTGAACCCCGTCATGTTGACCCCACTGTAGCGGTACGGCTCCAGGTCGAGAGCGAACAGATCCTGTAGAAGTGCAACAACATCAGAATTAATGTGCAGAATTAATTCTGTCAAAAGTCGCCAAAAGTAGATGTGACTTAGTCAGCAAGGGTAAAGGGACACGCAGCTAAAACAGTGAAACAAAACAAGGTATAATACCATGGAATTATGCCAAGGGCACAGAAAACATCCAGCAATCTTATTATAAAACAAACCACAGACGTTTGAGTTCATCTGCATAATCTTTGCATAACTGAATCGCCAGGTGAATACACACATCTAAGCTTGCATAGGATGAAAGGACACTTAATTAAGACAGTAGAACGGTGTGTAATTACGTGGGATGTTAACAAAGTACTTATCCATCAGGTTTCTCAATCCAGTTTCAAAGGAAAACCTCAAGAGTCAAAGTTCCTATGCAACTTTGTTGAATAGTATAATTTTCATGTGTTCTTTAAATGTAGAATTACACAAGCGTGGCTTGTTAAGAGTTTTCTTACCAGTGTGGTGAAGAAGAAGTGGTAGTATTCAGTCATCATCCCCATGGATAAGATCTAAACATAATGAGAGAGGAAGCAGTGGTACATTTATGCAAGGCTTTTGCTCAAGTCAGGATACATCATTTTTCTCCTTATGCCATCCAACCCTTTCAGTACCAATGGGACTCTTGCAAATTAAACATTTCATCTATTTTTTGATTTGCCTTATTTCTGAATTGTTTGTATGACTTTCATAAAAAAATTATTCAAGTCAGTATATATCACAATTTGCTCATGTTGCCTTAATTTTCCCAGTTAATCCCTTGTGCAGTTTTTCTTTCTAAATGTGTGTGTCTGACTGGAAAATAAGTTCTGCTTGGACTTGGAAATGAAGATAGAATTTTTTAAGGGGATAAAGTTTGACTTATCTTGCACATAGCGAATATTAAACCAAAAGCAATGCAGACACACCAAAACAACAAAGACTATTCAACACTGAAAAATTCTAATTGGATTCCTGGAAGCACATTGCATTTGGGTTTCAAGTTATGGCATGAACCCTGAGGACAGAAACCTCTGCTCAGTGTAGACTTACTAGTATTTCTTTGTTTTACTCACCTGCTTGAGAACATCAGCTGATGTTTGATAAGAACAGTCAAAGATGACATAGAACTCCTTCCCCTTCTTCATCTCTTTCAACAGAGGACGAGCATCTTTGCTTCCTGTTGGCAGCTGGCGGATCTTAATTTTAATGCTGTATCTGGATGGAGCTTTGATCAACTCTTGCAAACGAATCAGCCCTTTAAATAAAAGACACAAAGACCAGCGTTAGACTCAACAACCACACCTGAACAACAGCCCCACTCTTAGTAGGCATTTATCTGAAAATATTCACAAATTTAAATGTTATTTTATGGTTTAGTGTAAGAAAGTGCTTGTGTTTTGGTTGTTTCGATCTTGAAATATTAGTAAGTTGGTCTGAAAATATGGTAAGCCTTTAACTCATCAACTCATTAACCAAGTCCCCAAAATAAACGTCAGTTCTGGAAGATTAAATGCAATTGTAGCACATACAATGTAAATTATTGTGCCAGCATCCTAAAACAACGTAACCTATGAGGTTTAGAAGTTGTCACCATCACCAACTCCCTTAATGCTGTGATTGACGGGCCAAGAAGTGGAATCAGACCCGCCATTGTTTTTAAGTCGTTTATATTAAAGTGCTCAGATATATCCAGTGATGCAGTTTATAAAAAATTAGGCTGAGAATCTCAACAGAAAACAGCCTTAGCTTTTAACACAAAAGCCCCCATGAGAGACATATTTGACTTTAAGCTAACGTTGACCCTGTGGTGGTAACCCAACAATTGCTTGCTAGCAAGCTCGCCTGACCCTCGTAAGTTCGTATTTCCAGTGTTCGTCTCATAAACATTTTTTTGCTGCAAATATCAGCGACAGCTTTAATGTATATGGTTACCACAACAGTTGACATAAGCATTCCATAACGCTTTCTACCAATTAGGTAAATTACGGTAATTGTGTCAATATATTTGGAAAGTCTCACCGGAAGTGTTAGCATTCATTAAAGTCTACATTGACGCTAACATGACTAATTTCTTGTTGCAATACCAAATATGACCACTGGAGGGCACTGAATTCACTGCTTTAAATACGATTAAATACACCAGCGTATGTTGGTTTATAGACTCGTGTTTTGCTTTGTTTTGTTTCGTTTTTAATCAGATTGCATACGTATAAACGTCGATTTTTACCATACATTTATTTATGATAGAGAATAAATAATGATTATAATAATGATTATAATAATTTTAAAGATAAAAAGTACTGTATGTGAATGTTATAAAATTGCTACTTAAATTGTTCATCTATCTATCTATCTATCTATCTATCTATCTATCTATCTATCTATCTATCTATTCCCACGAACCTCTTACAGTTCACCTGTTGTCAGGGAGTAACTGGAAAAAATCATTTTGGTAAACTGAAAATGTAAAACTCCACTTAATAATGTGAAGGTGTAGTCTGTGACCACTTTTAACAAAAGTCGACATCATTCATTTATAATAGCTGTATTTGTTTCTAATGGATCGTTTATTTTGTAAATATTAACCGGAAACCTAAGTATCTACTCATGTAAGTACGTATGTATGTACTGACGTAAATTGACTAATTTATTGATGCAGGTCCCCTGTGTGACCACTAGAGGGCAGATAACATACAAATATACGATAAAAATCTACACTGTTAGCGTACGTTAACAGGGGTCGAGGGTCACGAGTAAGGAAGCACAGCGCATTATTTTTGGTAAACTACATGTAAACCCCACCGAAGATGAAGTTAAAATTTCTATCTTTTGCAATAAGAGGAAAATCAATAACTTTTCCGTTTGTTTTCTGGTTGCTTAAGGTAATTTAAGGGATGTGCTAGCATTAGCTAACGATACAAATTTAAATGTTGCAGCTCCTCCCCTTGAGACAGACCACTGCACAGCGACAAACACCTAGACCTTATTAAACCAAGAACGTTTACACAGGATATTCAAACATTACAATTTGTGAAATAAGACGTTAAAGATGAATGATTTGCTAAAACTGTTCATTTTAGGGATGCTACGAATTAACAATAAATCCTCGGTAACCTCAAACTCTTAATGTAGGCCTGCTTTATTAAAGCAAACTGATTGAGGGTAACATTGTAAACTTTTACATTGATTTATCAGCAATTTATATTGAAATTTTTAATATTTTTTTTTGTGTATATCCCTCCCTGTGGTATTTTAGGTCGCTCTTAGCTATTCTGCCAGCAGTTTAAAAATATTTCTTAGTTTTACTATTTCTTCAGTTGATTGGAAAAAGGTATTTATTGCCCTCTCGTGGTCAAGGTCGGAACCGCAAGAGATTATACTTGCCAAGTGAATTGACTGCGAATATGATAATATAGCTACACTTCCGAAAAAAGACTTTCAAAATAAAATAATCAAAATGCCAGTTTAGAAATAATGCCTGGAACTAATGCGTGAAAATACGTCTGCACTCGATGCAGGTGTAAGGAGGCCTTGTTAGTGTTTGGTGTTTGATCTTGCTGGGTTGATACATGATGTCAAAGATGCCTCTGTTGAAGAAAGTCATGAGCGTTACAACAGTGAACTGACTGATTTTCGAGCCAAAGCGTTACATCATTAGCATGACACTGTTTACCAATCGTCGATCTAGCTATGTCGGCGGAGTTTGTGGATATCAGCTCTGGGAAAACTTGATAGAGGAACTCGTTCCAGCTGCAGCTCCATGCCAACCACACAAATAATAGTTGGAGCTTTGACGCTCCAGTGAAACAATTAACTCAGTCATTTTCTCGAGCACGATTACTGCGTGAACACCGAGGACACTGCGGTAATTACATTGAGTGAACACCGTGACTGTCTCCACATTAAAGCTGCTGTCATTGACGGCGGAGGAGTCTGGACTGATGACAAGACTCCACGTGAGTTTGCAGACACAAGACGCTCATCTGAAGGTTAGACACGTGTTCTTGTGGTACTTCTCCCCATTGCGTCACCGTTTTTAGAATGGTTTTGGTTCCTTCTTTCTTTCTTTGTAGAGATTTTATAAAAATCTATTGATCATCATTTCTGTGACAGTTTTTATTTCCGTAAACTGCAGCTCTCGTGGTCTTTTTTGCAGAGTCCTTGGTGCTCAGTGTTTGGTGTAAAGGTTGATGTCATTTATGTTTGAGTAGATGTGATTGGTCGCCCTTATTGATGAGCAAGGGTTCCTTAATTTAACTATTCGAAACTCTAACTATGACAAACTTGAAGTAGTGGACTGAATGTCATGTCAGGTTTCTATGCAGCTGGCCTTCACACCGGCCTTCAATGTGATTACAGTCTCATTTGGTAAATGGTGATGGTTTGATTTTTGTGTCTGCAGACAGTTGCAGGTGAATTTAAATGCGTTTTGTTATAATGTGCAATAAATCAGTGTTGTAAAACCAAAAAGCTTCAGTTGAAAACTTAGAAAGTCGGTGGGTTGAACTTAAACATTGTTTACACTCTGAACATCTTTGGCATGGCTGTATGATAAATTAATATGTAGTGTAAACTTTTTTTTAGATTTAATTAGTAATTTAATTAGATTAGTAATTTATTTATAAATTTGTTAATCAATAAGATCATAATATATTTAAGGAAAGTGAAAAATTCCTTTCACAGTTTCCAGAGCTCAGATTACCATCTTCCTTTTTTTTTTCTTACCAGCAGACTAAAAGACAAAGGCTTTGACTTTACAGAGATAAAAAGCGGAAAAATTCTTACATTTAAAAAAACAGAAACAAAATTTTAAAACCATATTATTGTGTTAGATGGTTTCAGAGTATCTAATCCATAACCAACATCACCATCAAAAAGCTACATTACCTTTGAACTTTACAGTAGAAACAATGGAAATACAAAAGAAGACGACTATCAAGCTGCCAGCTGAAGGGTGAGAGCATCATTATAGTTTTATAATTTTGAGATTTTTACTGCTTTGCACAGAAAGTGGGCCTGTTCAGAGCCGTAGAGAAGCATTTTGAATGAAGAGGTCAAAAGATCAGTGATGTCATTTCTAAAGAAAGATAAAGTCTCACCATCTCTGGATGCTGGCCTCTGTTTCCACTAGTTTAAGCTTGACAACAGGCCTAGATTCTCCCATATTTTTCCTTCTGCAAAGCAATTTTTTGTATATTGGGATTCTATGCATATTTTTTTAAGATAAATGACCAATACTGGTATGAAAAAAATATATTTTGGCACTTTTTTATAGGATAAATAAAACAATGAGAATTCTGTGTATTTAAAGCCTACAACACACCTTAGATTTTGATCATAGCAGACTTGTAGGATCTGTTAATCAGATATATGAATCCGGATCAATATTTTGACTCCTGATAATTAAATGATGATCGACTGCTATTTTGACTTCTAAATCGTGCTCTGCTGACAGAAAACTCTTTTGAGTATTAAATGAAACTGGCAGCCACCAGGGGGCTATTAAGATGTTTTGGGATCAGACCCCTTCACATTTCACCCTGCAGGGTCAGTTCAGAGCAGAGGAGACACAACAGAGAGCAAACGAGCAAATCAAACTCAGATGTCTGGAACATAAACTGAAAACCCAGTCCCTCGGAATGTTTTGTACATATTAATTGTGACTATTTCAGATTTAGAGCAGGAGATTTTAAGGATGAGCAGGTCATATGCAAAGAGTGCATGACAGCTCAGTCTGCACCTCAAAGCAACTCCACTAACTTCCACCACGTAATGAAAAACTCTGCTGCAAGTACTGGCACATCGAATGCATGAGGGTCAGGAAGAATAATGTCCTCTGTGCCAAACATGACCCCTCTGAGTCCCCGTCCTCCTCCAGCATCAGCGCAGACGTCAGTAACAGCGATGCTGTACAGCGTGTTAATCATTGAAAGCATTGCTGTGATGTTTTGGTTTTGATAAATGTTCAATGTACAATTCTATTTGAAACCTGTAGCACAACAGTAAGATAAAAGCAGTGTTCGGTTTATTTAAATGTGAATGTGCAATTAAATCATTTTGTCCCTCAAATCAATGAATAGACATGATCTTAATTTTCATCAAAATAATTAGCATCATTTTGGCTGTAATCAAGCATTCCCACACAGTATTTACACACACACACAGAGTATATAACTGAATTCATCATTTTTGTAAATCCACCCACATGGCCAGAGTTTTTAAATGTGTATGATGTAGTTTTAAGATGGAGGTCTTCCTGCTTGCAGCTGTTTTTTAATGCTTTACTCCTGTTATGATACAACACTATATTTCCCCTGTTGTCATATCTAATCGTGACTCACCAGTTGCATCCTCGTAGACAACAGTGACCGTCTTCCACTTGTAGAACTGCACTATGTCCAGCACAGCTCTGCTTATGGAGGTGTATTCAGGATAGAGGTTAATATAAAAGCTGTCTTTGTTGTCCACAGACGGGTGTTTCCAGCGTGTCTGGATGTGAGGGACTTCCAGGGCGTTACAGATTGACTGGACAGCACTCACAGATGAGCTGTGTGAGGGGCCAAATACGGCCCCGACACCCAAAGCCAACTGGTCGCAGGCTGAAATAATAGAAACAGAGAGTGGAGAGGGAAATATCTCGTGAGGGACACTTGAGTAAAAATCAGTCTCTTTCATGGAATCTTTAGCACAAAAAGCTTTCAGAATCAGATGAGAGCATCCTTACCTCTTCTCGAGGCCTCGAAACTGTCAAATAGGTTTATTCTCTGGATGTCGTAGGTCAGCGTGGTGTTTGGCATTAAGGTCCGGTTCCTGTTTATGTTAGTTACAGCAAATTTAAAGGCCAGTTCTTCAACACTGATGGGCTCATTTTCAAGCGTCTCAAAGATGCCCCCTGTAGGAAGGAAAAAGACGGGGAGGCAACAGAATAAGTCAGAGGTCATTAATCGAGTGACTTCACTAAAAGTAATTTATCACCTCCATTATATCCATTTTTGTTTTGTTTAGCATTTGTCAAATTTGAAGGATAACATGACTGAATCCTGACAGTTGCATTAATGTGGCCCAACTTTCTATGTTCTCCCTTTACCACATATTGTTTATAAAGAGACTGGATTGAGGATTTAATCTCATTCAGAGAAAAGCTTGACCTTTACTGACTTCACCCTGTTTGCGCAGCTCAAATTTTACAAACAGACACAATAGCTAGTGCAGTGATTTGGTTAGGAAGACACATTCAGTTCATTTACAGACCAGCTTCACAGCTAATGCATTTAATGAGTTAACGTGTCCATAATACATTTAAAAACATCTAAAAGCATCACATCTCATCATTTTGCTCTCCCTTTGAATAGTCATTCACTGCAGTACAACAGATGAACAGTTGCACCCATTTGTCTAATCGTTTTCAATTTACTGCTCTAGACAACAGTCACCTTCGATTAAATCATACTTAAACATTGAGCCACCAGCTCAGGATTTATAGTATCGTATTCAAGCCCCCAAACAGATTGTAATTAACTATAAACAGGTTAAAGTCTGTCTGCTTAGACTGCCAAAGCACTCGTCTCTAAATGTTTCTTTATAGTCGCCTTCCTCATTTTCAACTGAACGTTCTGCTGCTTTGATGTTTAATGAAACTGGGCTCTGTATTAGAGCTCCTGGAGGTTTCATTTATCCCATACCAATGTTCTCTACCATAAAAGCAGGGCCATACCAATGTGAAGTTTACTGAGTTTTTCGAACAAAGCTTCAAATATCTGTCATCGTGTTTTATGACGCCTTCAACCTTTTGACCCCAAAAGCCCCAAAAACAAAAGGTGAATTTCATTTTGGCCCTGCATGGCTCACACAAGTTTGACCGCTGGATCATTTGAGGACTGAAGTGAAGATAAATCCTCTTTTTAATCCAAAAACTTTAATAAACTCTGAGCTCTCCTCCAGCTGATAAACGCCCCAGATCAGGCCAGAATGGTGTGACTTCGGGTGTTTATTCCTCCAGAAGCTTCGGTCTACCCCCCCGACTCTCTCACAGGAGCAGTTATCATCAGCAGCTGTCTGCAGGCGTCTGTCCCTCAGCTCTGCCCCTCCAATACTCAAAGCCCCATCATAAGCACGATAGCCTATGCAATCGAAAAATGTTTTAAAAATTTGCATGTCAGTATTTTGATTGAAGCGTCAAACTATTCTGCCCCAAATAGTTTGATAGAGGAGTTTTTTTTTCTGTTCCTTGTTATAAACAAAGAATATTTACCAGCAGTGATTGTGTGCATGTGTGTGTTAGTGTATCGGTGCGTGTAGAACCTTTCCTAAGCACTAGCTTCTGGCCACACAGCCAGCTACTCAGTCTGCTACTTTATTTTATTAATTTATGATTGTAGCTAGACATCATGCAAGAATGGCCCGGCATATGGAATGGATATAGCAGGATTCACCTTTTCCACCAAACTCACCTTTCTCGCGTCTCTCATCCCAATGCAGGACGGTCACTATTGTTATTGTGAAATTTTCTTGTAATTCTGTGCTAATACAACATTGTTCAAAGTGTAAACTACAATATAAGCAAAAAATCTGTGGCTTTTCAGATTCATTCTAAAGGCAGTGAAGATGCAAAGTTAACCTCTGAAGTGCCGTTTCAAAAGAGAAGCTGCATTATTGTCCCTCCATATTGTAGTGGAAGTGACGGAAGGCTCAGAGGCTTAATGATGCTGCAGTGGATTATCATCGTCCACTCTCTTCATGTATGAACTGCATTTTATACATTTTAAGCTGAAGCATTTTTCAGTTGACTAAAACAGAGTCAAAAGCCACGCAAAAGGGATTTCCTCGTTATTTATTTCAAGTACCAACCTGCACCTGAAGGCAGTGTAATGTTGTGCCTTTAGGAACACAACCTCATTTACTTCTTCTGTTTATGCAACTGACAATAGTTTTCATGATCAACTGATTTGTGTTATTTTCTAAAATTTCTAAATACCACAGTTTTCCGGAGCCCTTAAGTTACCGTCTCCAGAATCTTGCAAAGTTCTGCAAACTTGCTTGATAAGATCTGAGCAGTTAATAGATCATCTAATATGTCAAAGTGATTATTTCTGATCCGTAGAAAATAATAATGACTAGCAAATATCAGAGTTAATGAAAGGCAACCAACTGTGAATTAAAATACTTTATCAATCAGATAAGAAGAAATGACAAACATATCATACACAAACATCTTCAGCCAGCGTGCAACACAGGAACTGTCTGCTGCCTTTTCTGCCTCTTCGTGTAAAACTCCTTCGTTTATTTGCAGCCTGACAACTGCTGCTTCACATTTCTCCCCACACAGGGCAAGTTGTTAAACTCTGACCGACGCTTTCAAAATTAGCTGCAACCAAAAACTGACAAAATTTAATTTCAAGATACATTTTCCTTACAGTCTCTACAATCTCTCCTCAGCTGACTGTGTGTGCCAGAGCCATGGGGAGGGGGTTGTTTCAGACTTTAGAAGATCATCCTGAAAACCATCCAACTCTTAATCCACCGCGCTGCTCCAGAACGAGTCTAGCATGCCACAGCCAGCAATATGAATATATATTACTCAAGCCAGGCACGAGAGTTTCACACAGCATTTTTTTATTTCTGTTACATAAAGAGCAGCATGAATAACATCAGGATTAAGGGCAGAAAAATGGTGGATTGTCACCACCTGCATATAAGATGGACAGACTGGCGTGAGATTCAGTGTCCGTGCCGAAAATGCACCCGAATATCAACTTCATCCAAGTCAAATGGAAATCATTTTAAACATCTGGGCCTTCAAGGATAGGATTTCTACAAATAATACAGACAAGGTTAAAAGTTTGTTCTCTCTGCACTGTCACACACAGGTGCCGACAGCAACAAGGCCAGCTCTGGACGTAAAAAGAAAAAGAGAGAGAGAGTTTTCAAGTTTACCACATACATATGATTTATTTCAAACAGAATAAAGCCCAAAGAGGATATTTATAAAAAGCTCTGCCATTTTCAGGATTCTTGATCAATAGTTTGATTAAACATGAGCAGAAATCATAAAGATTCCATTTCAATTCTGCGGTGGTTTGCAAATGACCTCACTTCAACACTGAGGCTACAGATGGCAATAGGTCATTGCACTCTCTAACAGTCTTTGAAGAATTGCCTGTGAAATTGTGATTGATTTGGAAGGAGAGGGGCCTTTTAAAAAGCTCCCCTTGAGACCTTGATTGTGAATGACCTTTTTCTTTGGTGTAGCATAGCCTCAAACCCCAAACTGAGAGAGCCTTGTCTGGACTCCCTGGTCACTAAGAGCATGCTTGAAAGTGCCAATCCTAATTATGGTTACCAAGCCTCAGTGAGCAGCTGCTACGACCTGTTAAATTTCTTAATTTTATCCAGTGGAATATAAAATTCTCCAACCAAAATACATTAACATTCTCCCAAATTTGCCAAGGAAATGTATCCATCACAGCATCTTTGCTGTGACCTTTTCCTCCAAAGTGTTTTTTTAATGTAAAATGGGGGACAAAAACAAGATTTATAATCTGGTCTTGATGTTTGTTTATTACATGTACAGAGGCTGTAGCAAATTTTGTGGCCCCTGTTTAGGATTTAACATTAAAATAATCAATCTGGCAGCATCATAGCATCATTTCCAATCAGTGGTTTTGTTTTCTATATACTTTAACAGGGCTGTGAATAAAGATGGTCCAGTTTGTGCGTAGGCAAAAATAGCTGCTGCTATGTAAATTTCCTGATTTCCATTTTTTGTAGCTGAAGTCTAATCATAAGCATAATAACATGCATCCATTCAAATACTCAAAATGCAGCCAAAATATGTATTGCATGCAGTCAACTTTGCATAATGACTGTAGAGCAATAACAGTGCACCACTTGCTGACCTGTTAGCGGCTGTCAAACATCTAACATCTGGGTAGGCTGAACAGAGACAGATACAAACATATGTCTTTCCTCGCAGGATTTTATATTCAAAGTGAACTATATGATCTATTTACTTGAACTGTCAGACAACTTTAAATTTGTCAGGCAAATGTATCTATTTTATTGCACCATTAACTTTCCCTTTTTTGAAGCTTGGTTAAAAGGCAAATCCCACTGTGAAAAAAAAAAATCTCTCTCCACTCATTTCCACCTGAGATAAGATCTTAAATTTGTCCTTTTAAAGTATAATGAGTTTTTTTGATACTGTTGGGATTTGGTGTTTTGGCAGTTTGTCTGCAATTGTGCTCGAAGAGCACTGGTCCAAGTAAACAGTGCCAAGGTCCAAATCTGTAAGAACGCCACTGGAATAAATTTATACTGTTTAAATTAGCCAAGCTCTTTGTTTAAGATGTTTTTGGATGACACATATTATCAATTTACCTGAGAGGTTTAAACACTGCATCAGGAACTGGCTGATCCATCTGTTAGCTTAGTTATTGTACAGCAGAGTGATAAAGCTCACCTATAATCACTCAGTTATCATCATACCCATGAGCAGCATCAAGCATCTTGATATCTGTGGCCAGGCAGCGTTAGCTCATGGGATGGCATATAAATAGCTTGCAACTTGTAAGTGCATTTCACATGTCATGTCTTCTCATTTTGTTAGTTGTGGATAGGCAGGAAGGGACAAAGTCAGGCGATCTTAACTGATATTTCTTTCTCTAAAATATCCATACATAAATGACAAAACAAAATCTTATGAGCACAGTCGAACTCGCGTTAATCACACATGGAAATCCGTTTGTTGATTTGTAGTCCATTTGAGGGGTCAACTGCACGCTCTGATTTGCTAATGGTTGAAACCTTCATCAACGTTCAGCTCCCTGCACAGCAAAAATGCTTAACTCACACATAATTTAGACTAAGCTCACACAAGGCTTTTAAGAGATATTAGCAAATAAAATGAGGATGGGCATGGAATAAAGATGAGACGAGTAATGTAATACCTAAAGTATAACCTTTACATTTGATCCCAAATGTGAAGTACTTAGTAGAGTTCTTTTTTGATATGAGCCTCCAGCAGTTATGAGGCTGTCGGAGAACCTTTATTAATGTTACACAATAAGTGAAAGTGTACTTTTCCTAATTTTCCATTCCTCTCATTGGCAAGACTAATGAGAGGTGGAATGGGAGCACAAATATATGAAAAAAGAAATACTAATGACACTTCTACTTCTATTTGGGGTTAAGGATATCAGGATGAGGAAGTGGTTGTAAAGCTTGAATGAACATGCGCTGTTTTCCGAAATGACAAAAATTTACAAAACAAAATCAGTAAGAACAGCTTTTAAAGATCTGGTGAAAAGACTCATATCAATATTTCAGTCCTACAAAAAATTTTAGTTGTCCACAAATTTATATGCATCTGGCCCCTGGAGTGGAGCAGCAACTAAATTGTACTTCTTTTTGGGAAATTGGTTTCAAATTAGTTAAGATACTCTTGTGATTGAAAACTGAGGCAGAAAGTTACAGACCTATTGCTACATGCATTTCAATTAAAAGAGCACAAAGAACACTATGTGCAGATCATCAGAAATATAATTATATTTGTTTCTACCCCAGGCTTTAAGAACTGTGGCCCAATGAGACTGAGTCAACGTTGGTGTGTAGATTGTTTTTCTCAATCTTTTATGCAGTCAATTTTTAAATTAAGCAGCTTAAAATTATTCAATTTTCTAAGATATATGTAAATCAAACAACTTTAAATGTAGAACTTACTACATAACAATCCATCTCTTTGCATGGTGAAAAAGCATCACCACACCTGTCACAACCTAATCAATGTTTCACTCTGGAGCCTAGCTCAAGACGTATATTGATATTTGACTTTTACAAAGCTTATTACAATTTATGGACCCATATTCATCCATATATTTACATAAATAAAGGAACTCCTTCAATTAGGTAATTAAATCATTATGACCAAGACCTACACTGAGTAAGACTAATTAAACAAACCTGTCTGTGGTCAAACCATGTGATATGGCACACATTAGGCATTTTAGCAGTACAGTTTTGATTACTCAACTACCATCACAAATGTGATATATCTTCAAATTAACAGTAAAAATTAAAAGGAAAAAAAGTGAAGAGATTTGTGGGGGGTTTTTTGGCAGAACTATGTCCTAACCATGCTATGTCTAAAACAATGTCAATATTGTGTTATAATAATTTTAATAGTACAATATGACTTGAATATGTAAGACATAAATGTATCTTTGACAAATAAATCAATCACATATTGCCTTTGCATTATAATGGTATGTCCCGTAAACAGTCCTGCCTAAGCACAAGCTTTTTAGCAGCACTGTCTTGTTGCTGTAACTCCAAAATGGGTCATGGGATCATTGCTCAGGGCTTCTTTAAATTCTGCATTTTTACATTTTGCAGAAGCAGATAAACCAGCACTTTAAATTGCCTTCATTTTCAGTACTGATGCATATAAGATTTCGAGTAAGAATCTTTCACTTTTTGTTTGTAGATGAAGATCAAGCAGAAACCCCCTGACAAGCTGGTCTTTGGAGAAACTTGTGCTTAGTCAATCCCTAAAATGCAACCATCCACATTAACTCCTTACATACACAATAACACCTATGAGCGTCTATATACACCTTTACATTGAAGAAGCTATAAGAAGCATTGCTTTCTTTTGTTAATTATGTTGACCCCAGTGGACAAAAGCCTCTGTGTTTTCACTGCCACGTGTTTTAAGGTTCTTAAAATGTCCTATGATTGTATTGTTTTGAAAGTAAGTGAAAGAAAGATCCAACATATTTTTTGTTATTTTTGTCTTTTTATAAGATAGCAGCTTGCACAATGCTTAACAGTGAGGTAATATTCTGTGTCTGTTTTCGGCTAAGATTCATAACTGCAATATGACAATGAGAAAACAAACACAGTTACTGATCATACACCTAGGTTACATGCAATCCCACATCCAAGAGTCTGGTTGCTTGTAATAGTATTTTTGTGGAGCTAAAACTAAAGTTATCAACATTTTATAGAATGTTATGCTTATCCTTTATAATAATAATTAGCCAACAGCAGGATGCCATTTGGTGGAAAGAGCAACTTAAAATGGCACATTATAAACCAGTTGTTCTTCTGCTGTCTTGCATTAATATGCTGCCTGCCTGGTAGCTGACATTAAAGAGACTTTTCATTGATGGTTATTATCTGCATATGTTGGTCACATAGAGGCACTGGTATTGAATTAAGAGTTTTTCTATAACGAGTCTAAAGTTCTTCGTAGTGAGTGTAAAACCCAGCTTCTGTTGTATGGAAAGCCTTCGTCCTTGATGTTTAAGCATCGCAGAGTTTACTATTTTCTATCAGGGCTTTGTGATTAATGTAATTTATTAAGAAGGAGGAATGCAAGTTCTTACTATGGCCACCATTAATTGCTTTCCAATATAATTTTAAGGATCACTGAGCTTCCATCTCATCTTTAATAGGCCAGACAATGCTGTGGGGTGATGCATGCTAGGAGGTCACAAAAACAAAAGATTCTGCTTGTGCTTCAGGCAAATGCTGATAAACCCTTAGGCTATTCTTTTTATAGACTGGTGTTCTTGCCTTCAGTGCAGGGAGCAAGAAAAATAGCAGGGATCATATTTAGGCAGCTGGTTGGACCTTTTTAAATCCAGAAACCAAGAGCAAGAGGTCAGTGTTAAGAAACTGATCTTTAGATCTGGATTGTAATCTGCAATTTTTTTGTCTCTGTGCAGTTATCACATGAAGGGAAGTCTTTAAGGCAGAGGAAAACAATGACGTAGTGTTTTGCTTTTTCCCCTCTCCCCATCCTGGGCCAGTTCCCAGTGAGACCCTCCACCCCCACCTCAACAACACCACCAGCACCACTCCAACCTGGGCCTGTGCCAGACTGTGAATGAATGAGAAGGTCCTAACCAGTCTACTATCGTCGTTTGATGTGGAGCACTGTGGTTTCTCTGTTTGTTGGGTAGCTGTTTGCGACCCACCACCAAAACATTTAGACTGAGAGAAAGGAAATCAGGATTTAAACCTGTATCAAATCCACATAAATTTTGAAGCTACTGCATTACTTTTAAACCTGGGAAGATTATTACATATAGGGACATTTCTCTTGCTGGTAGTAATCCCACCTTTCACGTTATATGGTTTGATTTAAAAATAAAAAAATCAAATATCACTAGTACATAAAGCACGCAAGCAATAGGAAACAGGTATTTAGCAAACAGCAAAACAGAATAGAAGCCAAGCAACATGCTACTGCTTCTGTGCTGTCCCCAATGATGAGATTTGGTCTCTGCCTAAGTACCATATTTGGGGAAGAGACTTTCTGCATAAAGAAGATTAGTGTTAGTTGTTTAAGGGCTTCGGGGAGAAGATTTACCATTATTACCAACCCCAGTGAAAAAGTGGAAGCCAGTCACAATCTGATGCCAACACTTGCCAAGACAGGGAAATGTTAATTGAACCAAGCCACACACCATATGGGAGAGATTATGATGTGTGTGGGTCATGAAGAGAATGACAAAGATTAGGTGGCCTCGGAGAGTGATAGATGATTTACTGAGATTAACAATATAGAGCACAGATCAGGACTGTCAGAACGGGGAGGTTGCGCTGGCCTATTAGCCTTTAAAGTTATGCAATGCCACAAGTCTAATTGTTAAAGTCTTTAGAAGTAGAGGAAACATAGTTGCCCTGGGCATTGAGCAGAGCTGAGAGTCCTGAGGTCTAAATTAAAAAAGTCATTTTTGTGATGCAATTTTCGAACTCATTAGAGGAATAGTGTATAACCAATGAGAGATGAGAAGACCACATTAATTTGCTAGCAAACACCGTCTCATTGTTACAAAGTTACATCAGAAATCAAAGGAAAGGATAGTCGGAGCAAGAGCTTTGTTTGTCTCATTACAAGTGCAGAGTGAAGTTGAAAGCAGAGTTCTTGTCAACTCTCAAAGGCCTAGCAGACAACTCTGGACTTAGATCCACAATCACAAATGTCATTACTGATCAGCATACATATGCAACAGGACCAAATAACTTTGGAGTTTGTTTGGTAGAAGAGAAAACACATATTATAAAGTCTCACAGACACTGACCACCATTTTTTCTTTAAGCCTTGACAATCTGACATTCCTCTGCGCCAAAGACTTTATCATGTCAACAGTGCATGCTGTCAGATGCAGCAACAGGGCAACTCATCTGCCTCTGACCTGCGCTGTCAACATGGAGGAAAAGAGAGAGAGAGAAAGAGAGAGAAAGAGAGAGAAAGAGAGAGAGAGACTTTGGTATTAGCCAACCAAAGTGGATTAACATGATTCTAATGAAAACCAATAGAGTTGTTTAATGTGGGCAACCCAGCACGGTGTCCTTAGTACCCTCTTTATGAAAAAAGAAAATACGAATCCTGTGGTGAAACTTAAAAGCACACCATGGACATCATAGCAACATGAAACATCTCTACAGGATTATTTTTTTTATTTTTTTTTTTGTGACTCAATATAAGCTCCTATTAAAAGCTGTATGCTAGATATCACAGGATACTCATCACCCAGGACTTTAAGTTTTGTAGCAGATTCAAAGTTTTTGTTGACAGTGCAAAAATTCAAGTGTTGTCCTGTACCTATTAACTTACCAGCAGCATCAGAGTTGCACAGTTGCTATGAATGGACAATCCTTGCATGACATCTACATGTATAATCTCTGCATTTGTTATCCTGGCTGTCTTTAGTTAAGTATAAGCAATGGCAAATTCTCCATAGGCATTTTGAGAAATTTAGAGAAACATATTGTATGATATTGCTTCAAAAGGTCTTTTTAAAATTATTACAGTACTTAAAGATAAGGTATGTTCTTAATTCCAAAGGGAGCCTGGGTCTTGTTATCATAAAATAGAAAACTAAAAAAAGTTGATGAGAGAATACTGGCAGTCTGTGCATTAATACTCAACAGAGATGACATAGAAAACAATAAGACAGTCTTACCACTTACCAATTCTCAGGACTTGCTGCCAAGTGAGCCAAAACTCTGCCATAAAGTAAAGCAGTGAAAATAACAGTCCCTTCCTTTTCGCCATGGTCCTCCCTCCAGAATCGAATTTAACATTGATATCAGTTTTTCTGCCCTTGGTAATTCATGCTGATAACTTGCCAGTCCCTGTATCCGTAACGAAAATAAACTGGCATCCGACCCACATCCATCCCTCACACATTGTGATGAGAAAAAAACAACAACAAAAACACACACTCCACTTGCAGCTGTCACTGATCAAAAGAACTCCCGTTTTCCCATTCTAAAATCCTTTATGTGCCAGTAAGGTTTCGCTTCCCATATTCACTGTCCAGACATCCCTCTTATCATTTTTTTTTTCTGGTGCACACTTGAATTGTAGGATGCAACTGAGGTGGAGGACCGTGCGCTGTGCTCCTCCTGTCAAGCGTGCACTAACAGAAAATGGTATTTCTGTTTTCAACTTCCAAAATAAAAGAACTGATGTCTGCCATCAACAGTCGGAAAAAATTAACACTCACAAATAAGAAAAGTCTTTATTTATTAAAGCCATTAAATTTGTATTTTAAACAAACAAACAAACAAAAAAAAATTCCATATCCAATACAACTTGGCTGCAAACTGTCTCACTAGTTTTTGCAAATACAGGATTAATTTCCTGTTCAATACTGACATAGAATACTTACTTGTTGTATTAATCTAACTGTTGATCAACCTTTTACTCAGGCTGTGCCTAATAATTGTAAATTATTCAATGTTAATATTTTTTCCCTACATATAGAAAATTACAATTTTCAATTATGATTCCGATTTCCCAGTCCCCTGTACAATGGTCACCTCAATATTAAAGTAAAATATTTAAATATCTTTTTTTGCATCTGTTGATACAAAATTGATGTGAAAATGTATGTGCTTTTATTATGAAAGAAAGCCTGCCTTATTTCCGAACACACTCCCACTGTCTTTGGCTGACTTGACACAGCTGAGCGTCCCTCCCGTGCAGAAGCTCAATTGAGGGCACAGCCAAGCCACTAATCCACAAACATGGATACGTCCTGAAGATTAACTTCAAATCTGGCAACATTCGACCTCGACAACGTCTTTGCTTTGGTACACCGAGGAATGATTAAATCTTTGCTCCAGTCCTGATGGAAACGCAAATCTAATCTTCAAACTGGTCTGTGACGCTCCCTTGAAGATTAACTACCTCAAACTGTTTATCTGACACAGTCTCATAGTAAAATAAAATGTGATCACATTACCTTAACCCACTTTGCTTGTTTCATTGAAAAGGGGTGGATTGGGATTGGAGTTAAAAGTTCTTGATCTCTTGTACAGATCAGCAACTGGTGATGATGCTCCAAGCCACATCTTCCTAGGGAAGAGAAGGGACAAGCATCCGGGTTGTTTGAATGAGTAAAATGTCACTATCATTTCATTCTCCAGAAATGAGAAAAAATAAGACTGATAGTTAAGAACAATTTCTCAACTCACATATTAACAAGAATACCCTCAGTTAATGTTTCCTGGGGGAAGTATTATATCAAAAGGTGCAGTTTGAGGTGTCTGATGTAGATAAAAAAAACTAGAGGTGGGTAAACTATAAACAACAGAATAAGACTGTCCTGTTTTGACAGAGGACCCATAATTTTAGTAAACCTTTTATTTTATTAAAAAACAACATCCCATAATGTTTAAAGTTGAAGACGATAAGAATGCAGTCTAACCAGTTTTAAAAGTAGGCAGTTTCTGTCTCTATACCAGTGTGGTCTCCTCTGCATGATGGAAATATTCATTCTGAATTTCTCCTCAGTATGTCCTGAGCGGTATCAGTGGCTTTAAACTTCATTGTGCAAAGGTCATACTGTTCTACTGTGCAGCCCTAATCACAGCAACATCTCTGGCTGCAGCACTGAATGAGCCAGAGCTCTAATGGCCTTAGACAATCAACACTTATTTTTATTGTATGTAACAATAATATATTTACAGAATTTGCTTAAATTACCTGTAATTTAAACCAGGTTTATTTGTTATCAATTTATTTCCCTTATATAATGTTATAAATAAGATAAAATGAAGTTGTTCAGCTTCAGTTATAAAATACACTTGAAGGAGGGCATTATCCTCTGAAAGCTGCACTGTATGTAAAGAAGATTGCACTCACTGTGAATAGTTAAAGACACGCCACACGTTCTCTGGCGTCCTCTAGTGGTGAATAATTACAGTGTTGTTCAGGCCACCATTGTGTTAGTATTGTCAAGAAATATTACCTGCCAGCATATGGTTGCTTTTGACAAGCTATGATCACAAAACATGCAGTATTTGGTGGTTTTGATCCAAAGTAGACTCCTACATACAAACACAGTTTGTAGCTGTCATCTCTGTTGGCCCACTCTTTCTTGTACAATAAACATATAGTTTGGCAGAAATAAAATTTTACTTCAGTTCCAGTTTCACTCCATGATAGGCTCTAAGGCAAAACACCTTAACTGCAACCAAAAGGTATTCAGTGACATTTATTTTCTGTTTTATTATTAACATATTTTATATGTGACAAATTGTTAATATGTTACCTATTTTTGTACAACTACAAAGATAGCCAATCCTACCAGCAAGCACGGGCAATATGCAGTGTAATTTCCTTAACAGGTTGAAACAGGTACCTTGTAACCAATATAAATTTTAGGTTTTATAAAAAAGATGGTTACATAGATGAAAAAAAACAAGGCAATCATCAACCATCTTTTTGAGAAAAGGGGGTCCATATTAGTGCTTAATGAAAACAGCATAACGTCACCTTTATTTACACAAACAACAAAAGCAGTAAGGTTCGATCTGATAAGATCACCTATTTTTAGGGACAATACAACTACAACAATACAATACAAACAATGCAATACAATACAATACAAATTATAAACAGTGCAATATGTAACATTGATAGTTGAAAAAGGTTTTCATGCTATTCAGTCTTGGTATCAGGATAATGCTAACATAACATAACATAATTTACCTTCATGTTGCCACTACAGTTTAGCCGTTCAAATGAACTTGAAATGACAGACTGTGTATAAGAGTACTTTGTGTTTTTCCAAGCAGCTGCAAAAACTTGTGAATTTTCATTATATATATACTCCAGCACTGCTCCCATTGTGAGACCCTTGTTGAATTCTTGATGATTTATATCCTATGAAAACAGGAGCGTGTGGAACCGGATGAAAACTGGACTGTAAGGATGCAGTAGGATTGCCGGAATAGCTCAGTGAATATGGCGTGTTGTTGTGGCTTATGTACAAGGGGTTGCTTGGCAGGCTTCCAGCTTGGTTAGAACTCCGCATAGAGGAATGGTGAGCCATGCTACCTTGATATAACAAAGACGCACTTTCAGGCAGGCCTGGATTATAAACAACTTGAGGGTTGATCAGAGCTCCATCATTTGTCATCACCTGAGTAACGTTTTGCAGTGGTGTTGCAATTTGTTGTCCAACAGAGCCATTGTTTTGTGGGTAAGGCTGGTATGCAGTGGATTGGAGGCTGGAAAGAGTTGATATAGGATGATACCTCATTTGAGTGGGTGCTGGCTTGTAACTGAGCAAGTTGGCTGGGTGGTACACATCGAATGAACCTCTGTCCGAGGGCATACGGCGGCAGACAAACAACATGGCCGAGGCAAAAAGGAAGGCACCGGTCACCCAACCAATATAGAGTGCCTCTCCCAGCTCCCTCCTCTGGGCGTCAATTAGCAAAGGATTGTAAAAATCCCTAATGATGACATGACCTGTCCATGACACAGGGATAAAGACACAGATACAGGCCATGAACTGCATAGCACCTGCAACCATCAGGATGATGGTCTTGGCCCGATAATTACCCTGAAAACAGGAAATACACCGCATTCCTGCCAGAGCCACAAAAAGCCCCAGCCCCGACAAGGCCAGAGAACAGCACATCAGACCCCTAGCTGCCTGCAACTCTGGGGGCAGGAACAGCAACGAGTCGTACACCTTACACTGCATCCTGATGTTGGCTTGTCGGTAGCAGTTCATCCACAAGCCCTCCCAGCGGGTTTCCATCACGATTATGTTCTCTCCAATAAAAGCTGTCACCTTCCACATGGGCATCCCTGTGGTAGCCGCCGCCCCAATCAGCCCAATCAGGCCAATACACATGGCAGCTATCTCTGAAGCACCTTGAACCATTCTGCAGTGTACAAGAGCGCAGCTATGTTCAAAAACAAAATTAAGTTATCTTTCGTTGAAAACAATTCCAATGCCTCAGTACAACATCTCAGAATCTGCGAAAGAGATGCGTCGAAGTCCGGGAGGATCTTCTTGTCTGACACAGTCTGTAAGCTGTAAGAGGTGTTTTGTTGTGGGAAAGATGCTTTTAGGCCACCTGATTAGCTCAGAGCAATGGGGGTAAAAAGGGCCTCTGCTTATTTTGTGTTTATGGTTCCTTTGGCTATACTGGTTTATCTGTGCCATCAGCTTATTCAGCGGTAAACACCAACACAGAATACCAGATATACCAGAAATGGCTCACAACCTCAGAAAATTTTGTCTCTTTCAACAATTTTATTCTTAATAATAGTGTGTGATAAAAATTCAGTAGCAAACAATTATGCAGGACAACACAGTGCTATAGTACTTCTGTTTTCCACAGGTGATGGAACAGAGAGGGAGCTCACATCACCGAATCATATACAGATATTGATTGTTGTGTGTTCAATATGATGTAACTTTAAGCATCAATTGGAAAAAAACAAAACATTGTCATTACACCCCCATATATATTTTGTATAAAAAACAGCAATGGAATGATTCTTAGCTCTACATTGTAACACCTGTATTTTCTTTTAGTACTTGCAAATATAACTTCATCTAGTGTGTTCGGAGTTAAGCTTCTATTAGCTTCTATTATTTATTTTAACTGCAGTTAGCTTTTTAAACTTACCTAAAGTTAAATGAGGTGCGTTTACATTAAAAAATATATATATACTTTACTAAACAAAGATAGAAATGTTTTTTTCTCTGCTCTAATATACAGAGTTAGTATCAGTCAGGGAATGAACTAGACGAGTCTTGGTCTAAAAAGCTGTGTGCATCTCCATTCAAAGTGACTTGCAAATTCTGATCACATGATCATGCTGTCAGGTCTGGTTTCTTCACAAACACTAACTTTCCACACCCTTAACAAGCAGTCTGAAACCTGCATTACGTGTTTACTCAAGCATTTGTTAAGTTCAGTTTCAAAATGCTCCAGGGCATCATACCAAACTTAAACAGACTTACAATTGTTACTGAATAAGTAGAAACACAAAATGTTTTGATTTAAATACAAATATATGTGTAATTCTGACATTATCAGTTAACAATGTAGCACTTATTCTTCTGAGGATAGAGTAATGCACCTACCTTGGCTTTACCTTCGTGAATTCTTTAAATAATACTGGATAATCTGGTAAAAGCTATGCAAAAACATACCAGGGACTGTTAATGAGGTTGTTTGTTATATATATATATATATATATATATGCAGGACTTTAAAAAAAAATTCATTTACCTGTGTTTTTTTAAGGGTTTGGGGTGTAAATATGATTTTACACCTCAAATAAATAGGTTGAAATCAAACTAAAATAAAAAAATAGGCTGAAATATCAGAATTTTTAACTACGTAGCTCAAGCACGTGCCACAATTTACCTGTAAACACAGATCACTGATATTACATTACACAGTAGTTAAAGGTCGCATGAATTGTTACATACATATACAAATACAAAACTGACAACCTGATATACAAAAAGCTTACAGCATAAAAGTTGGATTGTACAACACACATAAAAGTAATAGGAAATGCAGAGGAACTGGAACAAGGAATTGGCTAACAAAGTAATAATTGTGTTATTTGTTATATAATGTTCTCTAACTAGTGCTATTTATTAAAACATTAAGTACTCCTCAAATAATGCATAAAATTAATGATTTGAAATGTACATCCACATGACTCTGATCCATTTGCATTCACAGTGAAGGTATCTATTGAAATGTGTTCTTTTTTACATACCTGAATGAAATTTTTGATATTTGACATTTATCATAGATTGCACTGCCATGCAAACTCTAATTTAAAAAGAGGTTTGCTTGCATTGTAACCATAACTGTGATCACTATTACCTCAGTCACTTAAAATGTTCACAGATAAGCCACCCCACTGTGTACAGAGGGGTGTCTAGAGTGGTAGCTGTAGTTGTTTGATGGATGTCTTGACAGCATTGGCTGAGGTCGGGGTTGAGGGAGGAACACCAGCTGTTGAGGCTGTAGAGGCTGTAAAGGCTGTGGAGGATAAGCTGTGTAGTCAGAGGCCCTTGAGTACACATACCTCTCTGAATCTTTGCCTTCAGACTGCAGATTGCAACAAATAAACATGCATCCTCCAGTGAACAAGAAAGCAGATGCCACCCAGCCAATATACAGAGCCTCTCCAAGCTCCCTGCGTTGGGCGTCGATCAGCAAAGGGTTGTAAAAGTCCCTTATGATGACGTGACCTGTCCAGGACACGGGGATAAGGACGCAGATGCAAGCCATTATGATCATGCTTCCTGCAATGATGAGGACCAGTCGTTTGGCCTGACTGTTATTTTCGATACATGCCGTACACTGCATCCCCACCAAACTGATCAACAGACCGAGACCCCCCAGTGCCAGAGCGCAGCACATCAGTCCTCTTGCAGCCTGTAGGTCAGGAGGCAGGGCCAGGAGAGAGTCGTACACCTTACACTGCATTCTGATGTCAGCCTGTCGAAAGCAATTCATCCACAGACCCTCGTAGCGAGTCTCAAACACAATGATGTTCTCCCCAATGAAGGCTGTGACTCGCCACATTGGCATACCAGTACTTGCCGCTGTCCCAATTAGCCCAATCAGGGTCAATAATAGACCCACTATCTCCAGTGCTGAGTTGGCCATCTTGTCCTACTCTTCTTTCTCCAAGCTCATACACTATGTGAATACGCTGTTAAGGTTATAGGAAGCAGTAGATTCCCTCAACTGAATGGCTTTGCATCCCAGTGGAAGAGGAGGGGCAGGTTGATGATCACCTGTACTGCCTCCTCCCTGTGGACAGGACACAAGAATGGGAGGGGTGGGAATTGCGACCTGTTGCTAGGATATAGAATCCCCCAGGCTTGTTTTTCTTTGTTTTGCTACCACAGAAGCTGTTGTAAGCCTGCTTCTCTGTTTATTCAGAAATCTCAATTTACATTCTCAGATCACACTTGACAGGAAAGCTTAATTTTTTATAAGAGCAAAGGTAGATTTTAAGTTCATCAGCTTGTTACTAGCTGTGAGCTTTAGAAAAGTAGAGACATTATGACACTGTTTATTAGATTAATTACAAGTTCCACAGTATCTAGGATTAAAAAAATATTATGAAAAATGACATTTAGAAAATCTTAAACAAAAATTTGTGTGTTGTGTGTTTGTGTGTGTATGTGTGTGTGGTTTATGGGATGTGGGTAATGCTCGTGTAACCATGTGTCACTGTCAGTATTAGATTTCTTGTCTGCTTCTAATCGTCTAGTCTTGCTAAGGAGGAAGCTGGCAAGTGCAGCTCTTGCTTTGTTTAGATGAAATCTCTTAGCAGGTTTGCATTGTGGTGGGTGGACCTTATGTGAACAGTCTGGTTTTACCAGTTTAGGGACTTGTCCCAAATAACAATGGAGGCCACGGTATAACTTTGCATGAAAATAACAACTGGTGAGAGAGAGGTAGTTTCGGTAGAAACTTTTAATCAGAAGGAAGTCAAGGCCGTTTAGCATAATCAATACTCACCCTAACTTTTTGATCAGTTTTACCTCTCATAAAAGTGTATAATTCAAAGGTGTGAAAAAAAATAACAAAATTCTTTTCTTTTTATCAACTTTATCCCTTTATTGGAAACCACAATTGACCTTATATTTTGGCCAGCATTTTAAAAAACTATGTACATTTCTAGCAAAAACTCATCAGTAAACACAAATTATTTGGAGGTATATTATATGAATATATATACCTGAACAAGGTTTAGTGCATAATTTGTTATCAAAGAGCATATCAGCAGAGGTTCTAAAGAAAATGTTATCTACTGTTAATTATTATGTTATGACAAAATTAAAAACACTCTTCCTCAATGTCTGTTATAATTTAGTAGTAAATTAAATGTATAGAATCTAACAAAGCTAACAGTGTTTCAGCACAGTTCATTATGTTCAAAACTCAATCAGTCCCATGATGGATTTTAATCATGACACAACTTAATGCCCTTGTTGAGAAAATAATGAGGCATTTAGCCATTTCCAGGCAGAGCCTTTGGTCATATTAGTCAGTTGATTCTCCTCATTCAAATATACGAAATCTAGGCAGGTCAAAAAAAGAGTTCAGAATTGTCCTTTGTGTTAAATGTCTCTCTCTAGTACTGACTTGGAGTATATGCAACAGATCCTGGTGGAGGCACAGAGTAGGCAGGCTGGTAAGTGTATGCCGGCTGGTAGGTGTACGATGGGTATGCAGGTTGGTAGATATTTCCCCCAGGGTTGTATACAATCCTTTCATCTTGTTCCTGTGTGCGAGGAGCGTGACGGCACAACAGGATCACTCCGGCAGTGAAGAGCAAAGAGGAGGTCACCCAGCCAATATAGAGAGCCTCCCCAAGCTCCCTGCGCTGGGCATCGATCAGCAGAGGGTTGTAGAAGTCCCTGATGATGACATGGCCAGTCCAAGACACAGGGATTAGGGTGGTGATACAGCCCATCAGAAACAGACAGCCTCCAGCCACAAGAACAACATGCTTGGTGCGAGCGCGATGATCCACCACTTTGGTACACTTCATTCCCACCGCTGACACAATGAGAGCAAAGCAGGTCAGGGCCACAGAGCTGCACATCAGACCCCTAGCAGCCTGGAGGTCCGGGGGCAGAAACAGCAGGGAATCATACACCTTACACTGCATCCTGATGTTTGCTTGTCTGTAGCAGTTCATCCACAAACCTTCCCAGCGGGTTTCCATGACAATTATGTTCTCCTCGATGAAGGCCGTTACTTTCCACATTGGCAGGCCTGTCACAGCTGCCACTCCGATTAGTCCAATGAAACCAATGACGAGGGCCACTACCTCACAACAGATGGCCTCCCGGCGGTCCTTCTTCTCAATTCTCTTTTTCTCCTCGTATACAGAGTCTTGATAATCTGTATAGGCCTTGGCCTGCTTCTCATCGTAGTAAGAGCCAACATACGATTGTGGTGGCTTACTGTAGCCACTGTAAGCGGTGTAAGAGGCCATTGTGGCTGCCATACAGTGAGCCAAAGAGAGTCCTTTGGCTGTACTCTTTCAGCTCAAGAAGCAAATCTAAGGAGAAAAACACGTCAAGGAACTTATACACCCAGAAAAAAATGCTAATGATGCAATGCAGACTTACTGGTTGAGCTGCTTTTCAACTAGATAAATGGGGACATACCAAAGAATGCTTCCTGTTTAAAATTGAAATACAGCAGCCACTAACAACAGACCATTTGGTCTTTTGATCAAGAGATCAGAAACAAATCAAATCATTTTTTTATAAAGCCATAGTTGATCAAAATATGTTTGTGTGTTCATTGAGCTATGGATCATGTCAATAAGTTTTGTTGTAAATTTACAACAAACAAACAAAAACAATATTTAAACTAAAAAAAAGAAAAAAGAAAAAGAATTGGTATAAAACAAAACTTATTTTGGATACACAGTATTATGTGTAATGATGAAATTACACAGCATGTCATTCATGTAAATTTATGTTCAGATTGTAGGTGTTGGCTGCAGTGATGTGTCTCTCTGTTTTCTATCTCAAGCTGAAAGCTGATAGGATGATCAGATAGCCTCCTCCTTTATATGTAACTGAGCTAATAAAAAGGTGTTAAGCACAGAAACTTGAGTAGGATTGGTTTCTGTAACACAATATTGTCCAATTGCCAGCATCTCTCACCTTTTCCTGCCACACTGAAGTCATCATAGCCTCTTTAACACAAGAGAGAAGTGTGTTCCTAAGAAAACTCTGTATCAACTGAGTTTTCCCCAGCTTTATTTAGTTCTTTGTAGGAATAAAGTGAAATAACTAAACAGTAGAGGGTTATCTTAAAACTCTGGTTGGTTAAATTTTCTTGAACTTTTTGTGTGAAACATGGTAAAAAGAAATGCTAACAAAGCACTAAAAATGCAAGAACACAGTCATACACACAAAGTCAAACCTTTATTGAACCATCTTTAATCCAGGTTAATGTGAAAACTTGGCCATGAGATGTTACAAATCAAAATAGTTAAGAGCAGTTGACCAGTTTAAAGTGACAGTTTATGAAGTCAGTCTTATGTACATAAGTACATAAGTCATATAATCTGTCACAATGATAACATGTCATAGTTAGTGAAAAACAAATACATTCATACAAATTTTGGACACTCTTTATATCATCTTGTGACCTCCCTCAAATGTGGTCTCTCGAGAGTCTGAAATGAATAAGTGATGTCTCACGTCATTTTCAGGCAGTACAGGTCTTTACACATATTCTTGATGTTTATGAAAGCTGGATGATGTCCTCGCCGGGTTCACGCTTTCATCTTTCTTTACGTCCTCTGTAGTCATAAGAAAGGCTTCGGTGTAGGGCTGTTCCTCCTTTGATCTGCGTTTGCTGTAGCTAAACAGAAGGATGACCCCAGTGATCAACAATATACCAGCAGTGGCCCAGCCAATGAAGAGAGCTTCTCCCAGCTCCCTTTTCTGAGAATCCACCACTGTTGGGTTATAGAAGTTTCTGATGACAGTATGGCCAACCCAGCTGACAGGGATGAGAACGGTCAAAAATGAAAGCAAATACAAACTACCCCCTAGGGCCAGGGTAATATTCTTGCTCTTTATATTGTCCCCACAACAGTTGCTCTTCTTTGTCCCGAATCCTGTGATGCATAGGGAGATGACGGTTAGGACTATGGAGACACACATGAGTCCCCTTGCTGCCTGGAGCTCTGGTGGGAGAATAAGCAGGGAGTCATACACCTTGCACTGCATCTTGATGTCAGCTTGTCTGTAGCAGTTCATCCACAAGCCCTCCCAGAGTTCCTCCATGACAATGAGATTGGCACCAATGAAGGCAGAGACCCTCCACATTGGCAGGGCAGTGACAGCTATGGTCCCAAAGAGGCCAATAAAGCCCAGGACCAAAGCTAAGACCTCCAACTTTGCTCTCATGGCTCAGAGGAAAGTGCACTCTCGTCTCTCATAAGTTGTCTAATAGAAGGACTGCTAAACCAATCTGTTTTACAGAGCTTTAACTCTGTGATTAGATCACCATGGCTGCAATGTCATCCTACTGGTTTGTGTTGATTTTGCTTTGTTTTCCACTGGGGTTTTATGTAAAAAAAAAAAAAAAAAGAAGAAGAAGAAACAAACAAACTACAATGGATATGTTTGTCTTCCATTCCAACATGTACATTTATCATATTTCCTGATCATGCATGACAAGCGCCATTGACAGTAGGACTTTGATGGTATGTGAGAAGTCAGCAGGTTCAGGTTTGGTAACCTTCAAGTTTACTGAGCGGGCCAAGGCCCAGGACATTGGTTATATGTCTTGGAGTTTTAAAACCTCTTTTAATGCTTTGATAAAACCAAAAAGCTCAAACTTAATTTCTTCATTATATGAGGGTAGTAATTTTTCATTTACCTTCACTAATGTTTTGCAATACTATACTTTAAAGTGACCAGATGCATGTGGTGTGGCTTGCTCTTTCATTATGGATGACTGATTTTTTTTTTCTTTTCTTTTTTTTTTTAAATCACACTGCCAACCCTTGTAACCTTTGAATAGGGTTTAATGCCAGGAAAAACTGTTTAGTCAG
>JAQMCX010000055.1:2722630-2743200 GCA_029814765.1 Acanthurus leucopareius | reverse complement strand
TATTATGGATGACTGATTTTTTTTTTCTTTTCTTTTTTTTTTTATATCACACTGCCAACCCTTGTAACCTTTGAATAGGGTTTAATGCCAGGAAAAACTGTTTAGTCAGTCACCCTAAAAGGGAACACACTTTTTTCCTTGCAAGTCCACACATCTTGCATGTAAGCTTGTCAGGATAAGCACTGGCCCTTTTCTGAATGTCAGCCTATGTCCTCTCTTGAGAAAAAAAATTACTTTCCTAATCAGCAAGTTGGCCATTATACTTGAATAACATCTTTCTATCTTTGCTGTGGTCATCAGCACAATGCCATGGGGTCAGTGTGTATTTTATTGACATTAAAAATAATATGTGATATTATGTTTCTAGAAGGGAGTTCTTAGGAGACTGTTGAAATTTAGTGAGGCCATAAACATTATAAACCTTCCCTTTAAAAACACATTAAATGGCACTTCAACAGTGTCATGCTTCCATATCATGACCTGTAGCAAAATGGAATTGGCCAATGAGATGTAACACAGGGAGGAACTTGATTTGACTGTTCAAAATTGGGCCAGTAACAAACATGAAAAATTAATAGAGATTTTCCAATACCAGTCCAAAATGTCTTCACTACTTTCCTGCTACTGACAGAGTATCGAATCACATCACACGAGTCTGTTCTCGAGTCAGATACTATATTGTTTATTTATTATAAACAATATACTGCCACTCCTGAGGACCTGTGTGGAACTCAAATCTCTTTTTTTTACGGCACAAACAGCCTTTATACATATACTACAGTTAACTTTTGTCACTTAAAATACAGCCATACCATGTTTATTAATATTTCTGCATTAATATTATTAAACAGTTGAACAGTTTATCTGAGATTAAAGTAACATGAAATGTTAGAAAAGCATTTTCATTTCAACTTAACTTTTAGAATTGAAAACTGACTGTATACCTAATCAAAAAGTTCCCAGTTTGGTAAATATCAGTTAGTCGATCTGTTTGAAAATTTGTTTGGCTTTTTACAGACTGTTAAAAATTGTAAAATGTGTATTACAACTTTGAGTTGCTTAACCAGGCCATAAAAATTCTCTAAACATGACCAAGTAGAACATCTGATTCAACAGTGGATTTCACTGTTCTAAAAAAGAGCCACTCCTTTATTCAAACTATGTTTGGTTCAGGAAAGGTGACACCCTGTTGATCACTATGTTTCTGAGAAGAAGGAGAGATGGGAGGGAAGAGAGACAGAGATAGCTGGAGAGGTCATAAAGCAGGAACAGAAACTGGAAAGTGTGTTCAACAGGTTTGTTGAGTGATACGATCAACAGATTCTCAGCTGCTTTGAATGTAAACACAGTTAAGGCTTGCTAAGAGACCTGTTGCTGTGAACTCAAACATATCAAACATGTTAAATATTGAGTTGATGTGAGTGACTTGTACACTTCCAGACATTTGAATGTGGATATTAATGTGAGATGGATTTTATTTTAAAATGTGCTGGTTCAGTGGCACAGGCACAGGGAAGTACGCTCATGTCCAACAGAGTCAGTGTGCCACCTGCTGTTTGTAAATGTGACTACATATTTAATGGCCACAATAAAAATCATGAATAAAAAAACATTTATTATAACTTAATTGCATATAACTCCCATTTTTTCCTATGTCTATCACTTTTTAATTTGTGTTTATTGTCAAATTTAAAATTTAGAATTTATCTGTTCAGACAAAAAGAGAATCCTATAAATCCAGCTTGTGGCAATTTATCTCAGTTAAGATACAGATGTCTGTTCCTTCAAAGCAAAGGCATTGGCAAAGAAACCCTGTTCCGTTTTGGATTGCTGTCACTCGGCATGGTGGCAGATACTATTGCTGCATTTCCATAGCTCAGTGAAGTCTACGGTATCCCTTTAACTGAAGGAGCACCAACGCTTTTATGGTGGTGTGGTGATTGACAAAGCTGGGGTTTGGGGGGTTTTAGGGGGAATGAGCCTGGCAGTCAGGATGTCCACAGAGGTTACAGACAAAAGAGGGGAGACAGAGCTGTGAGAACTACAGATTATAGAGTCAAGGGTATTTGCAGCACTGCTTTCATGTCAACTTTAAATTGTTAATGAAGCTGGTCTTTTCCATAGCACAGAATGGAACATTCAAGAACAGCTAACTGGTTAAGCAAAACAGAAAGAACATTTCTATCTCTTTTCTGGCTTCACTGCTAGTGTGTCAAATAATGTGAAATTTAGACTGTGGGTAGGACCAGAAGGGAGGCCAGGTTGACTAAATCAAAGACTTAATCCTCTGCACCATTGCACCATCAGAGGCATCTTAGACCCAGCTTTCAGGCTCTGAACTTGTTTTCATGCATCTTTTTATGGTAAAGTTAGCGTTCTGCAGACCAACTTGTTTACTTGGCTACCAATGAATTATTCCACTAATATAATTGAGGAATGCTTAGAGGAATTTACAAGAGTAAACCAACTAAAGTTCCTGTTGTTGTTATTATTATTAAAATTATTATTGCATCCTCTTAATAAGAGGAATACAATTAGAGGTATTGCTATAGTAATTATTTTTCTTCTTTCCTTTAACACATACATACATGCTTCATTTCATGCTAATTCATACTGAAAGGGTGTTAGAGCTATTGTATGTTTAAAGTGTATTTCAGTTACTTTTCTCTGGTCATACAAACCCAGGGAGCATGGCTTCTCCTGTTACCATCAACTGCTCAATTGTCCAGTACAATTTAAAAACAGAGGGGGTGGATAATATAAAACAAGCACTTTACAACAAAATAGCCCTCCAGTAAATACCAGTTCGGTGAAGCTTATAATATTTGGTTTTTGTTGAAACTGACAGGGGATTTCTGTTTGGCTGAGGAGTGAATATTCAAACTAAAATGTTTTCACGGGAGGTTAGAGTCCACTTGTGACCTCTGTTCATGTTTGCCAATTCAGTTTTTCAATGATTAGCATCATGGTTTTTGGCACCATTGCCCCGTAGCATGATTTGCAGTTTGTGAGAGATGTCACTGCATCTGAAAACTCGAAAATCAAATTCCCAGGAATGATCAGTGGTGCATCAATTATAGCTTAATCAATAAATAAATAAATAAATGGAAAGAGCTATATGAGCCTAGTTACTCTTTTATGCTATTTTAGCAGTATTTTATCGTATCTATTAATTTACAGAATTGTCCTGAATTTTTTTAATCCAAATTTTGTGACTTTAATCCTCATTATAATCATCACTCTTTCTCAAATTTTTAATATAATTTTGTCTTTTGGTCTATCAGCATTTCTCAGCTGCTCTTATTTGCTTTAAAATGGCTTTTTATGTTCACAGTCTCATTAATGAGATATCTCAAAAGTGCCTTCAGAGAATTTTTCAAATTTGGCTGAAATGTTTACTTGGAGTCAAGGATGGATGGATTAGATTTTGGTAGTCAAAGGTCAAGTTCACCGTGACCTCAAGTCTGTCTTATTCTTCTAAATGTGATATCTCAGAGACAATTGAAAGGGATCTCATTTGGCACAAACATCGGCTTCATATACAATCCTGTCAGTAATAATGGGGTTTTTTGCTCCTTTGCCATGATTCAGACACATAATGGCGTGCAAAGACAAAAAGTGTCTCAGTCCCTGAAGGACTGAGACACTTTTTTTAGTTAGAGACAGTTTTTAGTTTTTCCCTTTGGTTCTGGAATTGCAGCATGTCTTTGTGGGTGTTCAAGCAAGAGAGCATCGATTTGCTCTTTAGTTCTGTGCTTCTAATGCATATCTGAGCACATGGGGTATTTGTTTTTCTCACATCACAACACTGTTTTGCAGAGATGTCTGCAGAGCTGCGGGGAATGAGTTATGCTGTTGGGTAAAACCACACGAATCAATAAATGACTACAGAGAGGTGCTTTGAATTGTAAGTAGGAAACAACTGTATTTATTATGATATCAATACATTTTTCTATATACACACAGTAATAAAAATGCAGTTTTAGTTGCACGATGAGTTGTTTACAAGTATGACTTCTTTCACTGTTTAGGCATACTGTAAGTCTTCCCCCTTGATTGCATCAGCAAATTTGGACTTTCTTTGTGAAAAAATGACTACTTGTGTTTTCTGCTAACAAATTCATTTACATATGAATAAATAAGACACTGTTTTCAAATCTATTACTAGTGAACGACCTTTTTGAACAAACAGGACCCTTTAAAATAGCTGATGTGCAAATTCTCTACAATACAGAGTGTGCACACAAACTGTTAAAAATAAAATGTAAAACGAAGCATTCTTAAGATGGCAATACTGAAGAACAAAAAGAAAAATACAAGAAAATATCTCACTGTAAACAAAAACATATAACAGCAAATTCAAGTAAAACAGGATTATGTTAAGTTAAATTAAAATCCCCTTGCCTCTGTGATAGGGGCTTTTACATAATTCTGCTTTTTAATGTAACAAGAAAACAACCAAAATATTTTCCAGGCTAAAAAGATAGCTTAAGTCTGTAAAACAAGAGATCAAAATCATATTATATATAACCAGGAAAAGTGTTCCCAAAAAATGTCAGTGTATACTCGTGAGAATTTACAAGTACAGTAAACTATGCAAGACAAGACTGTCCTTTGCAATTATTTATTCTATTTCTTTAAGGACAAATAATATACAGCCCTTAACTATGATAATATCTCTGAGTCACACAGACAAAACAAATATTAATGTTCTTACAATATCCAAATTTGGCAACAGCAGGCAGGACTATAGAATGCCGCCCAAATGTGCAAACCATGCCACTCTAAGCAACTGATTATATTCCATGATTGTACCATTAATTCATCTCTCAAAGCTTACGATTGACTTCTATTTGACAGCATTTGATTTGCAATAAAGCTCCCTTATTCAGGATTCCTGTATTGCTCCACTGATGATCTTACCTGTACAAAAAGCATTCAGCAGAAGTAAGGTAAGGAAGAATATATCTACTAGCTGTGTGATATATGTCAATGCCCATGCATTGTTTTTGACAGATGATGATATTTATGGAGCCCATGTAAAGCTGTTTAAGACACTTGCTGTCTACCTGCCTTCTTCAACATTTATGTGCCACAGTCAGGGGATGAACCTGATTGCTTCCTTCTTACCCAAATCTCATCCTTCTCCATGAGCTCCATGTTGTCACTGATCAATTCACCATGCTTCTCTATGCTGGACAGTTTGGCATCCTCCTCATCATCATCATCATCAGGTGTCATACTGACCAGTGGGGACTTGAGGCTCTCACTCTCCTCTGTTTCCTCACTTTCCAAAGACAGAGCCATGACTGGGGCCTCTAGGTCGACCTCAGCTGACAGCGCTCCTGGTGTCTTGCAGAGCTCATCATCCTCATCACTAAGGATATCTGTCTCCTTCACCTCTTCTGGGTCCTCATATTCTTCTAGGTCGAACTGTTCCTCCACCCAGCGGTCTGTGTCACCTGCTAACTCAGACTGCTGCTGCTGACCTGGTTCCTCATCCTGCTGTTGCTGATTTGAGTCTGACTCCTGTGGTGAAGTGAGGTCTTGTTCAGGCTCGCCATCAAAAACAATGTCTGTGTCAATGGTGAAACGATTGCGCACCAGCTTCCTTCTACCAAGAGTCCTGGTTGGAGCAGATGCTGCAGAAAACAGGACATTAAAAAAAAACAAAGAAATCACTCAGGTAACGCTTTTAGGATATGACTTTGAGTTTGGTGATGTAGCAGTACTACCAGTAATTTTAAATTTAAGGACTACATAAATGAAAAAGGAGAACTCTAAACAATACTGGTGTAACAATATTATTGCAATATCTTGAAAAAATCTGAAAAAATTATACCATCAGTAAAATGTATCTTTTTATTATTTCTATTATTAACTCTGTGTTTTGTGTGCCTTAGCACACTAATAAAAATGGAAAGAGTTTAGGAGATAGTAAATATAAACGTACAAAGACATATGAATATAACAACAACACTTAATGAGTAAATGAAGTGAGAAAACATGCACAAGCCCTAATATCTGCCATCAATACAATGTCAGTTAAAATCAAATCACTTGGCCCGCAGCAAGGGATGAGGAATTTGTGTGTAAGATGTTCACACACGGACAACTAACTACTCTCATACACTGTTTATATCAGCGCATTAAACTCTAGCCTCTCAACAGTTCTCAAAGGTATCATGTTTTTTTGCTTGAGAAGTAGGCCAATGATTTAGTAATGGCTGTATCCTGACTTGCACCAGCCATGTCTGCTTTTCTTTTCTCCTCCACTGACTCAAACATTGTTAGCTGACCTGAATCCCTGACTCTTTCTTGTTTCCTTGAAACGCCTATTAAATAACCAGGAGAGGGTAAAATACTGTCAAGTTCAACTCCTTGATAACTTAGCATAAATAAAACACACAACAAAGACCTTAATTTAACTTGTCACATTTCAGGGCTAACAAACAGACTGCAGCTTACTCTTCTGCTGCAGCAAAATTTGTGGGATGATGGAGGCAAAGGTACCACCTGCCAGTAAAACTACTGCCCACAGACACAGTTGGGACTATGTAAGTGCAAGCTAGTACTATAGTATGACTGCTTCCAGTGGTAATACCATAGATCAACAATCATACTGTTCCTGCAGATTGGGTGTCTGTCAACGTGATGCCCATTATCTGAAAAACTCACGCCCTGTTAGCTAACTTTTTTCAGGTGTTAAGTATAGGGGCTCACTAGCACAGACTGGTGGCAACTAGCATCAAGGTGCATTACTGCCATCAACTATGACAAAGTGAGAATGGAGAGAGATGAAAATAATATCAAGGGGCAATGGATTATTTACACTGAATGTGAACATGCATATTTCATAATATTATTATTTCACTTTTAAATCACAGTTATCTTTAATACTGGTATGTGACAATATCCCTAGTCTGTGTGAAAACAAGTATATCCCCAGATTTCAATTTAATCTGTAAATGGGGTTGTTCAGTATCAGGGAGGAAGGAACAAATTTAGAATTGAAACACTTGGGTTTGTAAGGTAAATGCAGCCACTGACTGGCATTTACCTGCTCTATTTATGGAGGGACGGGCTCCTTTCAGGGCACAAAGGCGCTTTCCTCCAAAGGGCACATACTGCTGGTTGAGGGGTAAACTCTCTGTTTTTAAAAGCTGCCGGCGGTGCTTCTCTCTCAGGATGGAATGGACTGTCTTCAGAAAGTCTTTTCTACTCTCTGGAGAGCTGAAGAAAATAAGGGAACATTATCAGTTTGCCACCCTGCAGATAACAGTGGACAGGACTTTATCAATGCAAGCTTCAATCTACGGTGGAATTCAACCTCCATTTAAAGACATCCTCACCTACAGCACAGCTGAAATGTCCTCTCAGGCCTTCCCTCTGATTCTGACTTTGTGTGGACAATCTCACACACAGCTGAACCCTCGCCATCTGAGGAAAAGAATTAATACTTGTGATCTCATTTAAAAAGCAATGAGGCATGATTTTCTTGTATGATTTTATGATGATCATTTCTGAATGTAGAAGAATAAACCATCAGTATTTTAAACAGTACCAGAAGTTATATTGAGTAATCTACCTGCATTGGCCAAGGACCTGACTTGAAGAGCATCAGTTGGGATCATGTGACGGAATCGGAAAGGGTCTTTTTCTTCTGAAGACACAGAGACTCGGTGGGAGCCACCCTTAAATCATTCAAACAAAAAACTTGTTAGTGTTTTTCCCTACAAAATTTCTTGTAAAATGCATGCATCCAGCTCTAATCTGTAACACGTTACTCATTGGACTAGTTATGAAAGTAGCACATGAGAAAGTGTGAACTTATGATGCAGTGACAAAATAGGTTATACATATTTTAAATAGGCTTTGGTGATACTGACAGCTTCTTGCTTGTGTGAAAACGTACCATTTTCTTTTTCTGCTTGAATCCATCCTTGCATACAAAGACCACTGCTGTTTTAAACACTTGAGAGAAATGGGAGAAAAATCAGTTATCAAAAAAATGTATATAAAAGGAAATACTCATTAAATTATCATGTAGAGAAGTCATCCCTGACATACCAAATGTAGCCATTTGGGGCTCTTTCTTCCATTTTCCTAATGAAGCAGGGGGATTGATCCAGGTCACACTAGTGTGGAGAAGCAGGTCACCCATAGACAGATCAGCAACCTGGCAAAACCAACAAAACATCAGTAATCATCTAACATGTAGGCTGTAGTTGACTGAGTGGAGCACAACCACTTTAGTCCAACTTACCTCTTTCTTCTCACCACATTGCTCGGTGATGAGCTGATCAAACACGGCTCCAAACTCCTCATGGATTTTCTGCATCTCGTTGATGTGGCTGGCAACTTTGTTCATAGCTTTCATGGCAACTGTGGATCAGAAAAAACATAATTATTAGAGAGAAATATTGAAAGATTGTCCATCCATCCTGCCTTGTGAAAATGAAGCCTTACCATCCAAGTGGTAGTGCTCCTCACTGTCTGGGTCAGTGAGCGAGTAAAGTTCCTTCAGCAGGAGGGGATACTTCAGCACCCTCTGTATAGGTTTGATCAGGTATGACTCCAGGGTGGAGGAGTGCTGCTGCTTGGGGTTGCGCTCATCCAGGAAGGCCTTAAAAGTGGGATCTGTTTTAGCTGATGACCAATTTAAAAAAAAAAGTTAGCACACAAATACACGCAAAATATAAATGTATGTGTTCTTTCCACAACCAATTTAATTGCACACACAATTTTACTTCTTAATGATTTACTTAATCATCTTTCATGGTCTGTAATTCACAATAATAAAGCTTATACCCTGAAACTGGATTAAGTTTTTGACCAATATAACCCAAGTATTTTGGTATTAAGATGCTGATCTCGTGCTTTTTTTTTACTTTGTTCAGTATTTAAACCCATCTACAACCATGCCTGAAGAAGTGAACCGTTGCATGCTTTTTGTAAATGAGTCATTTATCTAAGAGGAAGCTACACATTGGCAGGATTAAAATGTTTAAAGCTTTAAAACAGCTTTATTCAAATAGCACTTCAACTCAGTATTGCCAATTAGTTGTTGACTCATTGAATTTAAATGCCACAAACAAAACCATCCACTTGTATGTTAAATGGAGTGGGTGTACTAGCAGGAGAACAGACTGTTAAACACTGCTCTTATATATCATATTGTTGCAGAGCTTTTTAGCCCTGGGAGCCACCATCTTCAAAGTATGCAGAGGTCAAATGGACAACTGTCTAGTTGACAGCAGATTTATGGAGCCTTGCAGGATATGGCAGATGGTTGATAGATAAATGTATTTTCTCCTTTGAGCCAAGGAGGAATGTAGACCCAAGTACACATTTACTCACCCTTTACGAGCACCTTAGGGACTTTGGTGTGGCTGGCACAAAAAGCACTGTAGATTTTAAAACGGTCTGCATAGTACAGGAAAGAGCCTCCCAGAGAAAAGAGGATTTTCTGTGAAAAAGGAAAGGGAGTTACCTAACCAGTGGTAATATATATATATTTTTTAATGAGACATATGTTGTTGTTGTACACATATGTTGTCTAACATATGTGCATGTTTTACAATGAGAGGTTATACCTTAAACTGATCCACTCTCTCCAGCTTCTCCAGATCTGGGACTAGTCTTGTCCCATCTTCTAGGGTCTTGAGAAATTCAACCTGGAACTCCACCATTTCTGGCAAGTTCCCAAAAAGTACATCCAGCTGGAATAAAAAGGCATTAATGCAAAGTCAACATTATTTCTCCATGTTCTGCCAAATTTTGATCCAATACCAGTCCTGGCTATTGTTGGAGCAAGAAAGTGCCCAAATGTAATACAACAAAATGAATTTCATTATTGGAAGTACATGTGAAACATCTTTTTACTTTGCATCCCGCCCCCTTCTCTCTCTCATCTCATCATCCGCCCCTCTTCTAATTGTACACAGCTCTCTCCACATGATTATGTAACCCACTTTTCTTGGAACATTTGCACAGTGTTGGCATTTAAAGCCAGCTCCCCCTCACAGGATCGCAGGGACCATTTGACATACCTCATCCTGAGTTAGGAATGGTTCTTTCTGCAGTGGGGTTAAATATCTCCCGATGAGGCAATTGAGATCCTGCAAGACAAAAACAAGAGAAGTGTAATACAGGGTGATCTAGGATTAAATACTCCGCACAAGGAAACAGTGATTAAGGTGCAAGAGTCCCTCCATGATCAGAAAAATGAAACTTTGCTAAAAGTAGGGAAATAGAAAATCTAATTTCTCCAAAGAAGAATGGCTGGCATTACAAAACACTGACCTCTAATTTACATATTTCTTACCTTAATTATTGTTGATCTAGTCATCAATTACATTTTTTTAATAATGTGGCTGAAATATGTCCATCTTATTAAGAAATAAGTAATAAGTTAATTCCTTGTTGGAAGTTAAGATGTCTACTTCTGAAATATCGTAATCATACAAACATTATGAATGTCTGCTAATCAAAACATGGGTATGAATTATCGAAGCAACATGAGATGTTTTTAAAAACAAAATTGTGCCCAAATTGGTAAAAAAGGAAAAAATATTTAAAAATGTCTAAAGGAGTAGTCTTCAAAATCAGATAAACTGCATCAACAACAGAGTCACAAGCTGAAATTAACCAACAAGAATACAAATGCAGCCTTCAGTATTTGGTAAATATGGCTGACAAGCTCACAACTTCATATAATAAACCTTTTCTTTAAGCAAGTTCTCCTTTTAGTGTATCCATTATTTTGTCTACCACTATATGAGACGCAATTGATATTCCAAGTCCAAATCCAAAAACAGCACACAGACACACAATGCAATGTCCATTTGACTTAAGGTAATAGGTACAAATAGCCCAAGTTGACAGCATCTATCATGCCCAATGTGATTCCTTTAAGTATATGTATACACAGTATATACACATGCTCACTTTAATAATGTACAACATTTTAGATAGCCTCGACATTATCTCATTATATACTCTCTGTAACCCAGTTATTCCACTGAGCCACTTTTACACCGGGCAGACAGAGATTAGGCAATATCTAGGCAAGGGCACAGCTGTGTCCCTGTCATATCTCCTGGGACACAGAGATAAATATGGATTGGTCATGTGGAATAGGTAATGTGTAGGGCTAACAGAACCTGAGGCAGACAGAAACACAGATCGATGGACAGGAGAAACACACGCATACACTAACAAAGACCATCTGCCGCGTGCAAGTAAGATGAGTGATACTGACTTTGACATAGGTGCGTTCGGTCTCCACGAGTTCACAGATGACTTTGCGGAGCTTGTCGGCATCGGAGAGCTGTCGGGGGGTTGCAGGAGGTGGTAAGGGAGAGTCCGGGCTAGGCGAAGAGGAAACACACTCTGAGGGATTCATGTCATGAAGACTGCGGCAAAAAGCAGCGACTTGCTCTGTGCTCTGCAAATTAAAGAGAAAAAGAAAGTGTAATATGGTAAATTATGCAACTCCAACTTGAAGACGAAGGAAGTTAAATCCAAATGTCGGATCAATTTGCACAGAACCAGCACCTCAAATAATAACTTGAATGTGTTACTTTTCACCTACTGATGTGAACAGACTCATGACTCTGCAGAGAGTGAGCCTGGAAAGAGGCAGGGAGGCAGCTCTAAAAAAATCATTTGCACTAATTTGGTCTATTTTCAGTCTGTTATAACAATGACTCTCCACCTCCCTCTTTCACTCGCATCCCTCTTTTCACTGGTGTTTTCCTCCTACTGTCGGAAAGGTGGTGTAATGATTCATCTCTTTTACAGAATCAAAATATACACACACCAGTGTCTGTCCGAATACAGTATTGGTTGCTGTGGTGACCGGTCTTGATGTGCATTAGACTATCATTTTGGACAAAAATAGACCCCACTCAGCAGCCTACATGGGCTGGACTAATACAGTTATCCTGTTTGCAACAGGCTACAACCTCAGCAGCAATAACTAACAAATGTCACTGTGGCATTTGACATCAATACAAATGTAATACCGAAAACTCAAAGAAGTTCTAATCATAACCATCAACCTGTATTTTATTTTATTAGAAAAGCATTCAAAAGATTATACATTTTACGAGGAATTTTTTTATGACATTGAGAGCATCACAGGGAGCTGAGCAGTCTCTGGTTTGTAATATAAGAATTTTTACAGGCCAGGCAGAAGCAGTTTATCTTGTCATACATAGAGGCTCCTTTGGGGAATAATAATATAGCTTCCACAAAGCTGCAAAAGATTGATGTTATTATTCTCAGATAATAATAATCTTAATTAAGATCTGGGCTACCAGTCAATTTGCAGTCTTCACATCTGAGGGCATCACTTCATTCATAGTTCATATTGATTGCATAAACAAATTCCACTTTTAATAAAAAAAATATTAATAATATATTTTTTTTTAGATCTACAACATTAGGTAGATGATTGGTAGAGACAGCTGGAAAATAGATAATTCATAAAAGCTGATTAAAGGCAAACAAAGCAAAATTTGTGCAGAAGAAAAAAGCACATTGTGTTCTCTTGTGATGGTCAAACAGCTTCTCATATAGCATTGCATATGACACTGGTTATTAGCATTGTTATCTAATCAGACAGACACATCCATATAAGAGACACGCCAGCCGTTTGTCCCTCTTGACAATATCCCAAAATAACCAGGCAGCTCTCTCATCAACAGATGAACTGGGAAGTGCGATAATGTCTGTAAATGTAATGATGCCAGAACAATTAACACCAATGCACTGGTGCTATTTTAGTTTTATTTTAAGTAAAAGGGCTGCTGCACTAGACATTTTGTCATTTTTGATATAGCTTTTGCTGATTAATTGAAATTTAAGTAAACAGCATGTGGTTAAGCATGTTTTCCATTAGTTACAGTTCAGATACAGAGAGTGGTTTAAAAAACTACTGATGAGGTGTGAGACTAGATATGTTTTTACACACATATGTAAATATGTATCAGCATAAAAGATCCCATCAAAACAGATCAATTGAGATTTGTCTAATAACATCCATCAAAAGATGTCTCAGAACAAGACATATCAGTTTTGCTTAGTACATCATGTCTGTATTCATTCCTGCAATGCTCTCCTGATATGATGATACTGTATACTCAGCCCAAACGAAAGTTCAAGTGCAGTATGACAGCAACCAAAACTCTCGACAGCTGCATGCATTTAGTTTTTCGACACAAAAAGAAAAAAAGGCATTGCAAAGAATGAGGGATTCTCGCAGTATAATTAGCCAGAACACAAGCAGTTACTGAGCATAATAAGACAGTCACAGCCCTGTCACTGTCTTCACAATCACAATCAAGGCTAATTAACACCATGGCAGCTTTAGATACATGGACAGTCATGACACGGCAGCAAGAGGAGAGAACGGGAAGTGGAGGGACTAATATGCAGATAAGAGAGGCTGTCATGGGTATACTGTGAGATGCCAGAGACAAGCATTTCCCCTCGCAAATAAAATATAGATTAAAAACACTCTCAAAACATGAAAGAACTGATAATAACAGTAGAAGAAGATTGCATGCCTGCCCGCTGACAGAGATAAGCCTGAGATCACAGCTTGAGGTGTCAAGAGAGAAAACTCTCCAACAGTCAGAGAATAACTGCAACAAGGGTCAGGGCTGCTGTCAAAGTCATCTGAAGTCCAAATTGTCTGGAGTCAGAACTGTACATACTCAGCTCCTACATGCAGTGTTTATTTTGGCATCCCGTGGAGCCCTCCAGTGATTACGGGGCAACTCTGCGACAACGGTGACTCACAGCTTCCTGTTGTCTGTCTGTAGCAGCCAAGAGGAGGTGTGAAACCAACGCAAAGGAAAGATGTTTTACTCTCACAGGAATACAACCACAACTGCTCGCCATGCATCACAGCAATATCAAGGGCTAGCCAAGTGAAATAAATGATACAAAGAAGCAATCTCACCAGATGAAGCATGTCATACATTGAGTCTGAGGAGCGCTTGCTGTGCTTGCTCCACTTCAGGATGGACATATCCAGGTGCAAGTGGACAGTCAGCGTCAGTCTTAGTGCCAGAGGGAAAGAGATTCCAAGCTTTGGAAAGAGTCAAGTCTACAATGAGCCTTTCCAACACATTTCTCAGCCCTTTTGTCTTCCTTCTGTTTAAAAAAAATAAAACGAGAAGGTGCTGTGGTGCTTGTGATGAAGGATGAGTGAAGCTGCTCAGCCTCCTCCTCTCCGCCCACCAGTGCTTAGTCTTCCAACTCCCCTTCTTTCCGCCTTCAGATTCTGCCGTAGTTCTGTCACCGATATTCTGCTGTTTTCTCTCTCTCCCTCTCTCTCTTCTCTACAGGCTGGGTAAACTCAGGCACACAGTGTGAGTGTGAAGATCTGGCCAACTCCCGCAGCATTGTAAATGAGTCCTGATAATGCTCCAAACCAGGGAGAGAGCAAGGGAGCAGGAGGAAAGGAGTCTCCTCCTCAAGGTTGTTGTGGAGCAGGACTGACTGGGCGAATCACACCGCAGTAGAATATAAATGCGGGATTTCAGAAATAGGGGGAGTTATGGGTAGAGGGGGGCAGCAAAAGAGCATGCTGCAGAGGAGGGTGAATGCAGGAACAACTGGTGTGTCAGGTTTTTCAGGACGGAAATGAAAACTGGGGAATGTTTCAGTTTACTAATGTGGTAAGTTACGAGTTAAGAACTACTGTCGTAAGTTCACAAGTGCATAAATTTCCCCAGTTCAGGCCAGGAACTGGAAATTAAAAAAAAAAAAAAATCATCTGCAGATAAAATTACCTATTTACTGAAATGTCCCTCATCTCAACTGAGAGTTCAGGACTTGTGTGACAGTTTCCTCCTACTTTTCTTTATCCCTCCTTCCCTCAGTAATTTCCAAAAATACACAATGAGGGGCATAAATATGTAGGAGGTGATAGTGGTAATTCAAAGCAAAGTCAGGTTATGATTGTTACTCAGAATGCAAACTGTCTTACAACTTTTTTTCCTGTGTGTCTGTTGAGCCTACAGCCAGTGAAGAAAATAGTGTTATTGCCTCCTCCATGATGAAGTTCCACTCGTAGTAGCTGGTGAAAGTCCGTACCAAATGGTGAGTCTGGGAAGAAGTCCTTGGTCTTGATTTCTGGCACTGAAGCCTTACAACTAACCAATGTGCCCATCGAAATAAATCCCAGAATAAGTAAAAGGGCATAGAGAGGAAAAGTAGGAAAGTAGGCTATATTGCTAATTTTTTTGTTTTTCAATTACTTTTACAAAAAGGTGCAAGTTTTACAATCGATTTTGCCCTTTAAAGTAAATGACAGGTTTCTTTAATCCAGAGCATAATATGTTAGATTAGAGATCCTACACCTTTTAAAGGGTTTACTTCACAGCCACTGAATATTTCTTTTGAAAAATTGGTGTTGGTGCAGGTTTCACTGTTTGTAAGATCATTGGTTGTAACTAGATGTTAAAGGAATAAACAATTATCAAAGTGTATGCAAGGGGTTCACTTGGGTACACACAGCCAAAAAGGAGTTGCAAACCTTTGTTTGAATTTATCTGTTATCAGCAAGCTTGTGGAGCAAATACAACCATAACATTTCAAATGCAAAGACTCAAATCTTGACTTCTCTCTGTGTGATGTGATGTGTGATAAATGTGATGTGAGGGTGCTCTCTGTAGTACTGAAAGAATTTGAAGATAAATCAACAAGTCAAAGGCTTCTTTGAAAAACTGAGACACATAAACTTACAAAGAGATCAGGGCAGCCACAAAAAAGCCCAAAATTAACAGGATTGAACAGTGCTCAAAGCAACCCAACCAAACCAACCAATAAGTACAATCTCTGATTAATTGCTCTCCATTAAGGAGACAAAATATAAATGAGCAGGCAACTGACCAGTACATAACCTGAAGGGTACGTGGGAGGACTAAGGATCGTACAGCGATCATTTGGAGTTATGATGAGAGATGGTGCTGTAATCAAGTGTTTTGATTGGAGGAAGAAAACTAATCTACAAGAAGGTGTCTTTATATTCAGCATTTCATGTGCAGGAGCCCAGTTGTTCTTTGAAGTTAGCAAGTTGAAGAAAGAAGATACTACTACTTTAATCTAATTTAAAAAATTTTTTTTTTTACCTTGAGGCTCACTTTTTACTCAGCATGAGAAGAGCTGGTTATCTTATTAGGAAAAACACTTCAATCGAAGAACAGTAAAAAATGGGTCTTTGAGATTATCTCTCATTTTCTTGTTGGGTCATTCCGCTCAATAATTTATATTGTCATTTTGTGTTTGAATGTTAATTTAGATTTAAATGAACACCCCACCGCTCAATACCTGATTCTAATCATCGTGCATAATTAAGCAACAAGTAGGCAAGCTTAATCAAAGACCCATCCATCACTTGGCTATTAGATTCAAAGCAAATACATCCCCGAAGCTTGAGCCTCTAATACATAAGATGAACTTCCTTCAGCTTCATGTAGGCATATATTAATTATTAAGTTCCTTTGATTTTCAGTGTACCAGAAATTACTTAAAAAAGTCATAACAACTGTGTATCATGAAGCAAAATGCAGTTTTCTGTTGAGTAGCATGGGGGTTAACACATGGATAATATAAATATGAACACTACTCTGCTTTCTTATGCAAGATATAATGAGTCAGTAACAGATGGTGCCTCAAAGTGTCATGCCGCAAAGTGTTCTTAAGTGCTCTTTTCATAATAACACAGCTGAGGAGGGGGATGCTGGAAGGGCAAGGGCAAGCAACAAACACAGGCCAGCCCATCACATGAAAGATGTGTTACCAGAAGTTTTGTGCAGTTGTACTCACACTCAACACACAAAGAATGAACTGGGGCTCTTACCTTTCTGCACTCATCAAACTCGCTGAAGATCTCAGATTCGTCATCCAGACTGTCTCCTGAGCTCTCAAGCAACAGTCCCACCCCGTCGTCCAGTATCTCCTCTGCGAAAAAACAAGGCAGTCATGTATGAACTCTTTTAAATGCTATTTAGGTTGGGTTTTTTAATGAGAGGAAGGCATTTTTCACAAGCACTGCACAGCACATGAGAAATACTGTCCTTGTCTTGTCATTTTTGTCAAGATTTAAGACCTTTACGTAGAATACTCCGACCTTGTCAAACCAATCCATAAAGTGGGGCCACAGCACACTGCTGAGAGCCTCCTATCCTCCCTAATTGAGACCCTGTGGATTCACCATGTTTGCATAAATGAAGCTGTTGTCCATGAGACACTAGATAGCAATCTTTCCAGCTCAAAGGCAAAATCAAAGCTGAAGAACTCTGCATTTGTGGTCCATTTGGTGTCCTGTGGTATTAATTGATTTAAGGCCATCTGGGTTTGTAAACATAAGCAATTGATGAATTGAACTCACTGAAGTTAAACATTTCAGTTACTGCTTGCTAATTTAATCTATAAATGTAAACATTTGCCTGATGCAGCTTTAAATGGGCAAAGAAAACAAAATGATAAGATTTGCATGTCAGACTGTACATGGTGGTGCTTCTCACCTTGACTCTGGGAGAAGATGTCAGTGTAGAGATCTTCCTCTGCATCTGAGCGGCGTGGTGGCAGGTAGCAGAGCTGACGGCGGTCCACTGAAGGCAAGGTGTTGACCGTTAAAGCCAATGACGCTTGAGAAAATGCTGCCTTCATGTCACCAAAGTTTAGACTGTGAGAGTCTTTTCCATTCAGCTGAAGTATTTCATCCCCTGCATTTAGACCTGCAAAGAGTGAATACCACAAGCTTTGGTTTAGTTTTCTGCCTATCATGTATCCATGCACTCAGTAAACATTATGTACTTCTATCAGTACCACCAGTAGTCCAAGACTATATTCACAATTGATCTTATTTCAAGCACGGGTAAACTGGCCATTAAATTTCTAGTTGGGATGATGAAGTTTTCTTATTTTAAGAAGTTGCAGGTTTATTAGCTTTTCTTTGCCTTTAAGACCCAAAAGTGTGACCCACTTTTCTAGGCCTTGTGAAGAATCAGCTGAAACAGTGCAGGTGTCTCACTTTCTGTAAGACAGAAACCTAGGCTGCTTAACACTGGTAGCCTTGCTTCAAAGGCAAGTGATATGCATTGCGGTTGTGATTATAATGATCGTTGAGCCTTGAGAAATGCTGTGTTTTCTAAAACATTCCCTGCCTATTGAAAAACATGCACTAATGCATTTCTGAAGAGACAGTGCAAATGTCTGTCTCAATGGAGTAATTCATTTTAAAATACATGTAAAAGAATAAAAAAAACAGCTAATGCACCCTAGACCATTTTTCATTTTCATATAGCTGTAACTCATCAGTTCACACACATTAAGTGTCTTTGAAGGGAGTTCATTTGATGGAAAAGAAGGGTAATAAACCTTTGGCAAAGGCTAATCCACCCGCCTTCACATCTGTGATGTAGAGCTGCTGTATTCCGTCCTCCTCCACCACCGAAATGGAGAAACCTGGAGGAGGAAAAGGAGAGACAGAGGCGAGAAAAGCAGGAGAGAAAGAGAGAAAGGGAGACAAGGGGGACTATTATATAAAACACATCAGAGGCATTTTTACAGAACAAGTAGGAATGGTCTGAAAAAAAAACGGAGGTCATGTGTAGGTCAAAGGCAAGTAATTATTTCTCTCGAAAAAGCAGCACAACATAAGAAATCTTCCACACTGACTTTGTTAAAAAATCCAAAAGAAAGAAAGATTATTTAAATGGTTCTCACCATAACCAATCATGCAGGATTCATCTCTGTCAAACTGGATTACTTTTGTTATTTTGGAGCAGAGCTCAATTTCTTTGTAAAGCTGCAAAGAACAAAAGGAAGTTATTATATAAATCATGAAACAACGGCCTACTTTATTCATATTCATACTGGTGGGTGGGTTACTGACAGCAAGCAGAGAGAGCGTTAATTTTCTGTATTCTTAGACAAAGCAGCTCTGACAACATTTTTAGGCAGGATCTGTGACATATCATGATTGTATGAGTTAAATGCAAAAGTCAGATATTCTTCCATTAAGCTTCCATGAATAGATTAATGTTTTAGCGCAAGGTCCTCCTAGTCAGGCCGTTACCCTGAGCAAACATCAAATCGAAAGGATAAAAATATAAAGCATATCAGTGATTCACAACAAAAGATGCCTTTATGCTCTGTGGTTTTCTCCATATTGTAATTCACATACAGTCTCACACAGTTACTTGTTCAATTATTAAACTTGCCTGGTGGAGAAGGAGGGATTATACTGTGGTTAAGAAAGCCGTTACATACCAAGTCGCACACATCCTCTTCTGGTTTGGGAATATAGAATTGCACTTGGTTTTCAATAAGGAATTTGAGTCGCAAGTAGTGCTTGGTAGGATCGAGCTGGTGAGCCTGTGGGATGAGGGCAGAAAGACAGACAGATGATTTTGGGTTTGAAAACATGAACCTGACGACAGCTTATTGGTAATTAGTTTTTTTTTTTTTTTAAAAAGAGAGATTAACAAAGCTATTTGGCATCTTTATCCAACACAGACGGTTATAATGATGAGATTTTTTTTCTCTTCATTGCCATTCTCTCTTTAAGAGAGGACAGACAGCAGCTTTCATTTTTTATGTCCTCTGCATGTGATTCCAAATGCTGTTATATCTCTATCATGCAAACATCACTGGAGTAAAAAGGAAATCGGGGTCAAGTCAGGTCAGGTCATATCATTTGAGGCTGAGTGCTGTTACCTTGCAAATGTTTTCCAGAACGCACAGTACTGACTCCCCTGGCTGGATGATGGTTAGCACCGGCTGGTCATTTGGCAGACACACCCAAGACGGGGTGAGGTGGTCAGGGACCCAGATGTCACTTTCTGTGCTGGGCCGTGGAAGGCTTTTCACAGTGCCATCCTCACTTTTCTTTGAAGAGACAGTTTTTTTAGTCTCTTGATTCAGCACAGATACTCTTTTTACCAAGTTAACAGTTACATGGCTCTATTGAAATAGATGATAATTCCACTCGTATGTTTTGATCACTGATGAAAGGGAACTCTCTCAGCAGCACTTCCCATCTAAATGACTGCTGTCAGTACACCCACAGAGCACTTGCAACACATTTGTAAAAAGGACTGTAGTACATTACTTTGCATTTACTTTAAAGGTGTGAAATGAAAATTACAGTCTCTAATGTTTCTGAATAGCAACAATAGTTCTGGGCCTTTGCTCTGCTGTCTGTGCAGGATACATAGAAGATACATCACTGACATCAGTGTTGGCGAAAGATTTAGTCAAGAGAGTTCTCACTCATGTTTGGCCAGTGCTTCATTTGTAAATCATGAGGTCCCGAAACACAAGGAGGCTGCTGTTCCAGCAGGTCAGAGGGAGAGAAAACAAGGCTTGGAACGCAACAATAAAACCTACAGTGTCTGGACAACGCCTAGGTGCTAGCTATTTAAACTAAACAAAACTAAACCAAAATGTGATAAAAAACAAAGCCTCGGGCCGCCGTTTAGCTCAATCGGGAGCGCTGGCGGCCCATGTACGGCAGGCTCAGTCCTCCACGCAGCGGTCGCGAG
>JAQMCX010000055.1:2679327-2712751 GCA_029814765.1 Acanthurus leucopareius | reverse complement strand
CCCCCCCCCCCCCCCCCCCCCCCCCCCCCCCCCCCCCCCCCCCCCCCCCCCCCCCCCCCCCCCCCCCCCCCCAGTGTTTTTTGTGTGTAGTTGACGCAGATGAGTGGGAGCCCAACCCTCTGCTGCTGCATGCACTCAGGCTTACTGTGAAGAGGGGCGTTACATAAACTGGAGCTGACCCCGTTTTTATACCTTATATTTCCCCCTTTTCCCTTTTTATTCTGCTCACTCAACACCCCTAACTGGTACTGCAATGCACAATATTTGATGCTGATTAAAGTCCATCAATTTTCACCCTAATTCTTTTCTGTGGAGGGAAAGAATAGTAGAGAAAATAAAGAGAAAACACTAGAAAACATCACTGCACTTATTACAGGCAACAAGATTCACAAACATGCTTACTAAGTCCCAGCACAGTCATCCCACCAAGGGCTACTTCTAGATTTGCTTATTTACCCTTTTCGACACAGTACCCTTTATTTTTTCATGTGTAAGGTGAAAGTTTAATGGCTCTGCAGATGTCATCCCTGGAGAGACACAAAACTTCCTGCATGTTTTAGCTCTGATTGCCACTCTGTGAGGCCAACAGTGACTTATGAAACTGTTAAGCCTTATAACAATCTCTTGGACAGTTTTAGCAGTCAGCATTTACGGAAAAAAGTTTTTTGCTATTCATAGGGGAGCTTGTACACTGCTGTGCTGGATTTGCTAATGATCTCATTAGTTTTAATGTTAATGTAATGTAAAACTGGCCAGAAATTAATTGCATTTTTGACTGAGATAAGGAGCTTAAATGCGGTCTTTCAGTGAGCACAGTAATGGCAACCGTCTTTGCATATATATATAAATATTATATATAACTTTGTAATTTGAGCTAACAAACAACAGCTGGATAATATGGTAAAAATGATTTTATTGTTATAGTGAAATCATTTTTGCAATAGGATCCATGATCAATCAGCAATTCTCTTTGCCTCCTTTAAAAAGGCAACAGAACACTGCTTCCTTTCTGAACAAACCAAAGGTCTACAGATGTGAGAACACAGATGGAAGACTGACTCGGAGACGCTCCTGAAAATAAAACAACAAATGAATAAGAATGCATGTTCCAAATTTAAAAACTAAGAGATATAATGTTCAACTACATTTGAGTTACCAGAATTTATGAATACAAGGTTAGAATGGCCTAAATACCTCTACACTACACTCTAATGCCGCAATGCTGCTGGAGAACAAAATCCATCATCAACCTTTTATTAATACATGAGGTAGAAACCCCAGGGTTGGAAAAGATGTTGTAGAGCACCAAATCCCCAGGAACAGCCAGTGGGTTCTTCTAGAAATGCTTGCTAATACAGTAAGTGCCCATGTCTCTGTCTCGTATTTTCACAATCATCTTTGGATGGAGGACACAACATAAATGGATGGAGATCAACTATTAGATTGGAAAATGTTGCTTTGGCAGTGTGACAGAGCAAGCAGCCAAGTAAATGGGACATTATAAGAAGACTGCATAAGAGCACAGGACAGCAGCAGTCTCGTAGGATTCATCTGTTACAAGCCTTTAATGAAATACATGACCACAGGAGATTCCAGCCATCCACTGATAAATAAGAAGAATGGTTTTATTGTAACTTAAGATTAGTAACACAACAGCTTCAGGGGAATGCACAGAAATCCACCACAGCTTACACCATTTTGGGAAGTTGTAAACAGTCAGTACATAAAAAAGCATCATGCTACTTCTAAATGACCAACTGATGTTCTTCCAATTCATAAAATTCATAGATCCTAGTTCTAATGTCAAGACATTATGGGTACAGCAAGTTTCATTTAGAAATTTTTGTATGTTGTTTTCAAAATTTAGCATTTTTGTCACCAAGCACATTAGCTGTAATGTACTGGCTTTAAATACCATACTAGCAACGGTTATTTTTCTAGTAGTGAGAAAATGTTATTTAAACATTTAGTGGTTGTGGGTTTGGTCTTGTCCCCAGTAGCCAACATTTTAATAGGCAAGACCTCATAAAACAGTATCTTTAACCTTTCTTTAATACCTGAAATACAAATACAAACAGTATTGTTACATTAATGTCACACAGTCTGATTTATATCAGAACCACTCTGTTTCATTTAATATGTGAAAAGGTTTTGGGAGAGTCGTGGTCGTATTTCTATTCCATGTGCTGTGAAATTTTGTCATCCCTAAAATATGTGACAAGTAGATTTAGGGTCCTTTTGTTACTAAAGACCACTTAAAAGCCCAGCTTATATTTGACAAATACCTGGACCTGTTTGAACAGGAACAAGGAAAACTGTCCTCGCCCCCTCTTCTGCTGTTTTTCTTTAGTTCCCTGAGGACAAAACATGTCAAGTTGCTTGTATCTTTTGACAAAACAATGAAAATTCTTGCCTGTGGGCCAAAATATGATTTAGGGACCCCTGAGCTTACTGCAGTGCGACACATCTGGTCACACATTCCTATACTTATGAGCTTGCTGTAGAACCTGGAATTCTGTAATTAACCCTACAAATATGAAGATAAATGTTTAAGCTGCATAACTCATTGACACCATTACCTAATGAACAGAGGATGTGAGCAACAATTTTGACACAATCTGATTTAGACTCTGTAATGTTGTTCTGACTTTTCAAACACACTCCTGTCATTTAACTCAACTACACTGGTGAAAGGCAAGAATGCATGGAGCTGACTAGTTACAAGCTCCAACACAAAACCCTGTAATCTGAACACTCCAGCCTCTAGAGATAATAACACAGGTAGATGCATGTGGGGGGGTTGTCAGTGAAAGACTGCACTCAAGACACTTCCCATGTTTCTGCTGATATAGAGTCATATGCTTCTTTGAGAAAAGACATTTTAGAGCAATCTCCTGTTCTCAAGATTCATTTTCTGCTCTAGAGTGTGCTAAACAGTAATTAAAATAGAGAAAAAATAGAAAAAAGATTCCTGTTTCAAATGTTTCAGATTGTTGAGAAGCACATATACACAGTAGCATTTCTTTAGGATGCTGGCATTCCTTGTATCAGTCTTTTCAGCAGCAACTCTGGCTAAAGTAGTTGCATCAATGCAGTGGCAGATGAAGTAACATTACACAAAAAACATTTCTAAAAGACAGATTGCAACAGCAACAAAAAGAAACAACAGAAGGGCAGCAAATACCGCCGCTCTGTGTAACCTGTCTGACCCTGTCACAAGAGGCTCAGATGGTCTTCTGCTAAAGGACTCAGTTCATACAGATGAGCAGCCTTTGGAAGGTTACCAGACAGTATTCAGTAAAATTACTGCTGACCACACAGATGGTGTAAAAAGTGGCAACACACAACAACCACTGGTAAAGGTAAATGCTGCTGGCACTTTGGCTTTGACTATCGAGTCCAGAGGGCCAAGCAAGACCACTTCTTTTTTTATTTTAAAAAATGAAGAAATGTGTTTAATAACTCATCCTCATTTATATAATTTAAAACTAACAAGGTTTAGTTTTTGAGGTACTCTGTGATGACTATTATACTGAGTCAGGGGTTTGGTTTTAAGAGACATTTGCTCTGTTTGCCATCAAGCACTTTTTTTATTAATAACTTTTAAGTAACACAATGCACTCGCGTAAGGAATGTTGTTTTTTTGTTTTGATTTTTTGTACTTACTGTATTGTGGCTAGGTAAAGTGGTCAAATACAATTTTTTGCACAATCTTTGGTACTGCAGTGTTTATCCATCTTTAAGATTGGAAAAAATAGTAGGTACCACTGTCCTAGATGTGTCAGATTAAAAAATAAGTTATATTCTTTGCAATAAATCTGCAGACAGTTATTTAGAGCCTGTTGATGAGCAGCAGCTGGTGTTGTTTAGCCTGGTGACACCTTTGTTCCTGCCGGTGTTTTCACTAGGGCAACACTGTGTGCAGAGGTCACTGCCTCCGCTGGTGTTAAGGCTCTATGGGGTCTGTGTACAGCAGATGCTGCAGGTTTTGTTGGGTTAACATTTTTTTCTACCCATATATGTTTAAGAATCCTTTAAACACTTATATAGCCACTGTTAAAACATTTAGATTTCTAAATGAAATGAAATGTGTGATACTAGTGCAGTTATTTTGAGTGCTGAGTACAGTTGTTGCCAGATTTTTGTCTTTTCCACACTGGCTTAAGATACAAGATTTTTTATTGCCATTTTGTCTGAGTGTTCTTTAATCTCTGTCATTAGTGCCGGCAATTTGCTTGTCCAAAGGGTGACAGCAGAGGTGCTATCAGACCACATCCTGCCTATGACTCTTTAACTCCTCATTGACAACCTTTGAAGTCCTTAAACAGCTGTTTATTGGAGGTTTACATGAGCCACAAACCACTATTAAGGCAGTGGGGGTAGATACAGGTTGTGGTTGCTGTAATGCCTCTGAATAGACTTTGATTGAGGAAGGGATCAGGATTTCTTAATCTGGTAAAGGGAGTGGAGGATGTCTGGTAAAACTTTTAGTCTGTCTTTGTCTTTGTTTTATAAGACCACTCCATCAGAAGACAAAGTTCGACTAAGCTTTACTTGCTCAAATTACAGAACAACTGACGCTACTTTTTGAAACTTGTAGGTTTAGCCACAAATCCACACTCATTAGTGTGTCAGATGGATAATGTAAGGTCCCCTTAATGCCTTTGATGTCTGGATTTGCCAGAGCAAAGTTATTCTGTTGAGTAACTTCATATATGCAAATGTCTTAGGCGAATAAACCTTTAATTTCTTTGGTTCCTTAAATTTCTGTTCACTGAGCATAATTTTTTTTTTCTTTAATTCTGGTAGCAGTTGGTTTTAGATCAGTAAATCTTCTGTATGACACACTAATATCTAAGATCTGCACTAATTAAACTTGATTTGCATGCAAGCAAAGGTGCAAAAGTAAATCCTTTGAAAGTCCCTCAAATGTATCTTCCAACAATTTTCACAGTGAGACGGTGACAGCAGGATAACTCAAAGATTCAAGATCAATAGTTAACAGTTGGTGATGAAAGTATTCATCTTGGAAGTGTACAGGAATGTTTCATGTAATGAAACAGACTGCAGTTACCATGACAAAATATCACAACCAAAAATCACTAGACTTTCATGAGATGACCTTCACAAGGCCCGTTACTGTCACTGTCAGTGAAAAGGTCTCCCCTGGCTACAGAGAACATCAACACTGGTCTGCCTGCACATACTTCAAATTCCAGACTTTTACAATTCGCTCTTCCACAATCTGACTCCAAAACACACCCCACAATTTTCCCCTCACACAGGCACCAAATGTGCTTGACAGTTTTATGATTATAGATTTGTGATCATGGGTATCAATGCAAGGACACAGTGCAACAGAAACCCCATGTTTTGAAAACCAATGGCACATTGGGGGTATTCACCATGGACTATTATCGGCTGAGCACTGGTGCGTGAGGATCTATATGAAAAACAGCTGTAAGCTCAAAGACAATACTTGTTTAAAAAAAATAAAAACATTTTTAAAAAACTCTGTGAATTATATATACTTTGAATCATATCTTCTACTTCCACTGCCTTTTATAAATTGGCTTTCTCTCATTCTCTCTTTGGCTCGATTGCAAGATATGGTCAACATTCAACTTGTGGGAATAGATCAAAACAAACACTTATGCTAAAGGACACTGTATAACACTTAACATTTCAGCATTGTAACCATGTACAAATAAGTTAATTCAACCTTTTGTGAAAATATTTTGCAACTGAGAAATTTCCTGTTAGTACACTTCCACTGAGCCCAGCTGATCTTTTAATCTTTGCATTAGGCTAAAATTCAAATTGATATTGATGTTCAGTTAGCCAACAATACCACAAAACAGCAAAGATTTATTGTTGAAGTCTTTAGACTAGAAACCAGTCCACTGCTGGGCTAGCAATTCACCCACCAATACCAGTACAGAAGCTGACTTGACTTTGCCTGAATGTCCCTTTGCTGGCAGCAGAATAGACACAATGCCAAGGACATAGAGCAGCAGAAATCCTGCATTGGAAATGTGTTTTCTAAATCTGGCTCACTCGGGGTCTTCTTCCACAGAAGCAATCATTTGTTTTCAGGTCAGTGAGTAGGCATACTAAGCATGGTTTCAGTTTGAATTTGTTTCTTCTGTGTAGCACCATAAGTGCAGGCACAAAATCCAAACTTTACTCAGAATCATACCTTAGTTGATGTGAAGGCCCATTTTAATCCTTTTGATTCCAATATGAAGGAAAAGAGAATTTTTTCAGTTGCAGATGGTGATGAGAAGGGAGAGTATTGATATTTATGGTATACTGGATGGTATACATCAGTGCAATCCTAAACCCAATGTAAGAGAACACATTTCATAATAACACTCAATAAACAAGTGTCCTATTTGGACTTCATAAGTCATATGTCCAATGTTTACAAGCACTAAATCATATCTGTGGACAGAGCCTGTGGAAAAGTCATCCATGAGCACCACCTCAACCATAACACCCCTGGAGCTCCCAACTCTCTGCTGTGTTGCATTGTGCACTGAAGCAGAGCCAAGGTGGATCCTGACACACATGACTACACAGAGCTGAGCAGAAAATGTGTCCGCTTCCTCCAAGCAGGCCTGATCACAGATTCCAGTCTTTTATTGCCCTGTGGTAAAATGTCCCTTAGAAAAGTCACATTTCAGCTGGAGTCTAGTGCTTTCGTCCATCTACATTTTTGAAACAAAGTAATGAACTTTAAACATTGTACAGAAGTATCTAAGAAGAAGGATTCCTTGGTGTAGAAGAATCACTTCCTGCTCATGTGGTTTAGGAATAATTAATAGAATCTAAGCTGCAATGCTTGTTTGATATCAGCCAGCAATGAGAGGAGAGGGGAGCAACTATAGCAATGAAGTAGGTAATGCAGCTATGGTGAAGCCTTTGGCATTTAAATCAATTCTAAAGTGATAGTGTAACTCCTCTTACTGCCAAAGGAGGGAGACAAAGGTTCCACACTGAGGATCTAAATATAATAATAATTTCAACTGCAAAACACAGCTGAAATATGGGCCATATTGAAGTCCATTTTCACCATATTTTAGCTTGACACCTTTAGCTATATACTTACAGTTTAGGGGCCTGGTTCTCTCATTAGTTCTTCCAAGGTAATACAATAACCCATCAGCTAGAGGGAAAGTTAATTTTACTTGCTAAAATTTTGCTACTTAACTCTGCCCCTTAGTTGTTCATAAGATCCCACGTATATATATATATATATATTTTTTTTTACCAATTCTGACAAATGAAGTTACATTTCCTGGTTTTCAGTGCTTTACATTTCCACTGAATATAATGGAAGGAAATAGATGAGTCGAACTTGCAAGTCAAATGAGCACCACACCAGCCCAGCAGTCTGTAACACATAACACGAGTATCACATGGTGTATAATGGTGTGTTTCTTCTCCTATTTGTCCACATTTCACTCTCAGCATCAAAAAAAGCAGCAATAACCAAAAAATTGTTAGCTGAAGACTGCATTCTTTGATTTTATTAGGGTTTAGATTAGCTGTTTATGCTCCCTTGTTTAAAAATGTTTAAAGGTTTTTCTTGCCAAATTGATATCTATACATAATGTGACACAATCTACCATTTATCCTAGTATATAACAGTAAATTTAATGGCAATCATATGAAATGTGTCACCAATGATAAAGATCATAGATTTAAAGTCCCAAAGAAAGCAACTGGCAGTTAAAGTTTATGCTGCTACATGTTAGGGCTGGGGAAATGTGCTTTCGAATGTAAAACAAATTTGCATGAACATAAAGCAAAACTCTAACATTGATAACTAACCTAAAACATGGATATGTGCATGTAACTGTTAGAGCATAACTTGTTTTAGTTCTACTGAATTCTGAATTTAGCATTTAGCAAAGGCAAATGATTCTGTTTAAAAGTTGCAGTATTCTGGTTGACAGGGATGGTTTCTCTCATTTAACACAGTCTTAATTCTCTAGTTCTTTGCCATCTAAAAATAACTGGAGCAGCAGGCTACAAATGTGCCACAGTTGAAAATTTGTAAAAGTAAAAGCCAAGACAAACGGCATTTGTATGACTAGCAAAAGTTAAATGTGGAGCTGCATGTTCTGTTATGCTGCATTTTCATATAAAGTCAAACTTTTAGAATAAGCTGAGTATTTGAAAGACCACCTGATCTCAGATGAACTCTGTTGGCTTGTAAATCTACAATATAACCTTTGTTCTGGTGAACACTGTGCCATTTAATTAAGTAAAGCCTCTGACACAAGACCATGCAAACCAATCTGTGCTCCCAATTATTTTCCTCTCAGGAGCAGAGAACAGGCTTGGGACCCATCTCCCATTGCATGTGATTTTCTTGGAGTTGGTAGTTTTAAAAGCTTGTTTTCCCTCTTCCTTGTAATAACAGAAACATTGTCAAGATTTACGAGCCTGAAAGCCAGAGCCCGACCTCCTGTCCTGCTAAGCCTTGAGCGGTCAATACATTTCCATAACTATGACACCAGATGACCATTTCTCGCCCCTCTCCCCACCACAGGAGTCACAACGGGCTTTCAAACACAAAGCCGGATTTTCAATGAACTCACACATCATAAAGTCTTCCAGCCCCCCTCCTGGATGCGCTCTGGGAATTCTCCTTGACTTTGACCATCTCTCACATTTGCAATTCATCATCTCTCTGTCTCAGCATCACAAAACCGCCTCCAACACCCCTGCTTTGTCATTACAACGACACAGACACAGGCTATATTGTTTGAGTCTGGCAGTGAATGAAGAGCATTACAATGGCCTGCTGCCTACAGTTGTGGGTAAAGTTGTGCTCTACACAGGAGCGCTACAGGTACAAACATGAGGTGGAAACCCCACCCTAAACACAGGCTGGAAAGACCCCAGGATATGATTACATCACACACAAAAACACAAAATTAAAGGATGACAGTGTGGAAATGCAAACACCAACGGAAACTATTAAGAATACTGCAATCAGGGAAGATTATCCCTGAAAATAAAAACACTCAAGGCACAACAGGACTAATAAGAGCTTTAGCTGCACCCACAAAGTCAGTTACACTGTGAATACACTAAAACCTGTACTTACAGGCCACACATAGACCCAGTGTGTTATTGGTAGTGTTATTAAACACCTCTTCTTGAAAGTGGCAAGTTTGAGGCTAGACTTCCATTTGTCCTTTCTAACTGCAAACACAGCCAAAAACACTGTTGCAGAGAGGCAAAAATACACAGCAGCAAATACAATGACTTACCTTGCAGTGTACAACCAAGAAGCATCACTTTTGCCTTTTCATCCTCACTGTAGCCAGGAGAAATCCCACACATCCCTAGCTGGGAAATTTCAGGCTCTACATCGGGGGATTATTGATACTCCTCCTGCAAGTCCACAGCAGACTGACTCCTATATGCAAGGATGAGTTGAAGAACTGAAGGAAGGAGGGGGAGTGACTGTTTCTAACACCCCCCACCCACTCCCACCCCCCAGCTGACTCTTTCACACTCCTCACTCCCTCCCTCCTTTCTTACTCCCTCCTTCGTTCTATAATTCCATCCCCCTAAACTACAAACCTACTGCCAGCAGGAATGTGTGTTCCCTCCCTCGTCTCCTCTGTAATTGCCCCTCCACTCCCCTATGAGAAGCAATAATTTTACGCTAAATGATGCAGTCTTTTTATTGTACAAAAAGATCAACATTAGTCTGATTCAGGACTGCATTTCTCAATCTGGATTTGTAGAGGTTTAAACAGAAATTTCACCTTATTTTTGGCTCAAAAAGAAAATGATCTTGCTTTCATCTTCTTTCTTTGAGGTTAAAAAGATGAATGTATAATAACAGGATTCTGGAAAATTAAACTAATGTTCTCTTCGCCTTCAAGGCAACAAGGGCTGAAGGTCACAGTCTTAATGTGTTGTGGTGCATAATTTGGAACATTCAGCGAGCAGCCCGAAATGGACCTGTGAATAAGAGAGAGGCTGGACTTGTTGTTGTCATAGCACCAGTGATGTCGTGTGGCTATCACGTCAGCAGTGACAGCAGTGCCGGATTCATTTTGAGATGATGGAAGCGGCAGAGGGAACAGGGGAAAGAGAAAGGGGAGGCTGAGGAGTCAGGGCACAGCAGCGTCTGTTCAGCTGCAGCCTGTTCCATGTGCTCCAGAAGCAGCTTTTCATGCATGCTGAAAGTAAAACATGCCCAGAGCTGGTGGAAGGTATGGACACACTGACAACTGTGCAGAGACACAGAGAGATTACTGAGCCTCGTCTATCTGAAAAGAGTCTAGCAACTGAAGGAGTGAATTTTAATGTCTACAACTTACAATGACTGTGACCGAAATAAAAAGGAAGCAGCATTGTTGTCAGACTGCTTCCTCTCAATATATCTTAATGTCCTGCCAAGGTTCTGACCCTGATATTAAACTAAATCCCTATGTGTTTCATAGGGAAAGGAATGTCTGGTCTGCAGATAAAAACAGACATAATAACCTGTGTTCTTATCAACTCTGAACTTGATTCCACTTGATTTTCTGTCAGGATAGCAGATTTGTATTTGAGGTTGTCTGCCAAAATTGCTACAAATTCCACAAACAAAAACCACTGTGCGCCATTTTTTTCCTTTTAAATTAGTGAAACAATTTGTTGTGGTGTAATCCAATGAAAACAAAAGACTTGGAAGCACATGACTCAATCTAAAAACATGGTGTCAGGGGCTTATTGTCTCAGCTGAAAATCTAATTAAAAGAGAAGAAAAAACATGATCAATGTAATTCTTGGATAGTGTTTTTGATATTAACAACCAAATATAAACCTAAAGTGACCCCTGGTGTATTCCCATGGGTCATTTTTGGAAAAGTTAAATATGTTCGGTCATGTTTATGCTACATGAAACAAGATCTCCTTGTTTCCTCCACCAAAAATTACTGGATTAGGCAGAAGTGCAAAAAAGGCATCTATCAGTGAAATGTGGGCAAATGCTGAATCCACGTCTGCTCTCACCACAGGCATTTCAGAATGTAGATTGCTTGCATGGGGCTCAGCTAAACAAAATAGTCTGCTTTCTCATCACCAGGACAAGGCTATTAAACCCAGTGCTATCAGCACTCAATTTAGGAGCTGATTGAATTGGACATCCAATACATTGACAGGCTTTCAATACTGCTGGAGCAATTTGGAAGGTGAGACTCTGTTACAGATCCACAGCAACACTTGAGACTGCTGATGCTGTCCAGGTGTCACACCCTACTGCAATCAATGCCAATCACTTTCAGCCTTAGTGAAGGAGAAAAAAAAAACAGCTGGAGTAGAAGAAATTACAGAGGTCCATTTGGCAGGATATACAGTAAGTTCAATAAATATGGCTAAAAAAAGTACAACAATCGAGTTTATCTCATGGTTTTGTTAAAAGGAGAGTATTTGCATTTCTCTTAGAATCGGATAGCACCTTCAAAAATACAAAATCTGTTTAACTTTACATGTTTGCAGCAAAAAGAGTTTGCATTGGTTAACAACTTTTCTTTTTCAAGATCTTAATGCAAGTTTTTTTTTCACATCTTATAAAATTACCAAAAAGTAAAATGCTAAAAACCTCATTTGAGACACAACTACATAATTACAACTCAAACTCTTTTCACTCAAGACTTTGCTCAAGCTTTCTCAAGTTAGTCAGGAATCCTTTGAACAATTAAAAACAATCAAAATTAATATCCAGAAGTTTCAGTTTCTTTTGAAACTAATCAAATCTAGGTTCTCTTATCCCCCTTTATTTTTGCATGTGTCCTAGCTAAACAAAACAAATGATGCTGCCATCAAGCTTTACAGTAGGGATGGTGATAAACAAGCAATAAGCTGTGCTTTCTCAAAAACCTAATTTAATTTAAAAAGGAGACTGGTTGCACCCAAATGATTTCTGAGTGGCAATGCGAAGAAACTTAATACTGCTGACGTACATTCCAGTTTATTTTTTTTTCTTTTTGCTCTATTTCTACATAAAACTCAAACCTGCAACACTTTTCACTGTATAGATTTGTGGACAAAATCAACAGGGTTTACGCATCAGAGCCTATATAACATGGCTTCTTACATGCTAAATCACATCACAGCTCCCAAGACTAGGTTTTAAAAAAGGTCAGTCAATTACTAACTGCACACCCATTTATAATAGAAATTCTGATTAAACCACAGTGCCATGCATCAATCATCCTGCAAATATAATGTATTCATTTAAGGGACGTAGGAATACCGTCAACAACACTGATGATCAGTGACATACAAAGCTAGTTTCAATGCGGAAGGTCAAGGCAGCCCAATGTTGCTTTGAAAGGCAGAGTAAAATTATAGTATAGTGTGGTAGCATGATTTTTTTATGGATATGTAAATGTAATGGCTGCAATTTTTAAAAAATGAATCACAATATGGAAATTCTATGAAACAAGTCTTTTATTGACTGCTAGTCTATTATCAACAACTTAAAACTACAAAATCAAAATAGGTCTTTGTCTCACATCAATAAAACTTTCATACAATAAACATACAAGAGAAGATTTTTACCTACACTTATGCATAAAGATATAGATTCAACAGCATCTGTTTGCCAATTTTAACTTTATTTACAGAGCTGTACACAAAGCTACTTGTCAATAAATACATATGGTGCATAAATCATGTTGAAGCTGATTTTTCCTGTAAAACAAGGGATCGCTTGTATGCAGCATTTAGTTCAGCATAAGGCAATCTCTGAATATCTACAACAGCACTGTCAATCGCATCCATTTACATAAGGGTTCATGCGCTAATTTTCTTTAACCTCTCCCCGATCAAAACAACACATGTCCCTACCGTCTACCTCTGAAGAAACAGTTGATCCATTGTACAGAAAAAAGAACATTATGTACAACCCGTATCTTAAGAGAAAAATGCAACTGTTATGCAAGACATGAAAGCAGTAACCTCAGTCCGAGTAGAGATCATTAGCAGAGGATCCAGTGGTCTCCAGCAGTGAGTTGCCTCTCAAGAGTCGACTTCAAAGAAACCGGTATAGAGAGGGATATAATTTAGAATTCAGAGAAAAAGCAGGAATTGATTGTTAGTACTGAACCTATACAGGAAAGGTAGCTCTTCAATACTAGTTATTAAAAGATGCATATTAGTGTTCTGCACTTACCAAGCTGCTGGCAAGGGTCAACTATATACCAAGGTAGTTACATAAAGCACTCTATCCTAATTTTGCCAAGAAAAATTTATGGACTGCTTGAAGGCTCAGTAAGCACTGATTTACAGGACTAAAGATATGTAGATATCCAAGAATAAAATTGGATTTCAACAATGAAGAGGATAATCACATATACATTTGCTTTGACATAATGAGTTAGCAACTAAAAAATATTTATTTATCAGTTAATCAGTGGTTTCACTTCTTTCTTTTAATAGTTTAGTCTAAGTAAATTGAGTGGATTCCTGAGAACCAAAGGTAATGTCTATACAGACTCATTTTGTTCAGCCATCCAAAAACCATTTACAAAAGCAGCAGTCCTCACAGTTGAGATGCATAGACTTGAAAATACTTGACTTTTCCTGCATTGATCTTTACATTTCCCACCAGGCTTAGCCCAGCTTTAGGACAACTTTTGACCTGAATACAACCACATAAATGCTTACTTAGAGGTTTAACGAGCATCCACAATAATTTAATATCATCATAAGCCACTTCAGAACACATTCCACACCCAAGTCAACCTCAAGCAAACAAAAAGGGCCCTGAGAAGTTCTTGTTTATGATTGATGGCGTGGTAAAGTTAGCCCAAATCCAACCTCCCCAAAGTGACTTATTGCCTCAGCAGTTTAGTGCACTTAGTATCTATTATTCATCCCAAACCACAAGGCTCTACCAGCCATGTGAAGCTGATGATCATCACCATGTGCATTTCTGACAGCAGGTCATGTGTTCCTACACACATCTCAGAAATAGGAGGAGGAACAGAGTTTTGATGAGGCCTTTTAGAGTCCATCTGTCATGTCTTTGCAAGTCTTATGACCATTGTAAAGAGAAAGCAAAAGAGTGCTACTGAATATCATCCACTAGTCTGCATATACACAAACTGACCTCTCAATTTGTAATAGTAGTCTACTGTAACTGAAAAGAATCTTCTCAGGAACTACTTTGCCAGGGCTACGACAACCTCAAAGAAGGCTTTGAAGATCCAGTTAATACTCAACAGCACAGGCCAGTCGACTTAATTTGTGGTGAGCACATTTGCTTGTTTTTAAGGTGAAAGCCACAGCATAGAGCTTATTCATTTTGACTTTGAAACATTAATGTATTTTTGTAATAATTCATGAGAAGACCACCCTCTTCGTTATAATTTAAGGCCAGAGAGACTGTTGTTATCTGCTCCAAATTTAAGCTTACGGTGGAAAAGTACTTCACCTCATGTCCTGTTTTTTAAGGTTAGTGGAACACCAACAACCTTTACTTACATTTTATCGAGTGCATCATAGACACTTTTAGCATCACTGCTACAGGGGTTGTCCTCTGCAAAGCATCTGGAATACAATCTTGGCAAGCCATCTAGGTACTTTTGCAAATTATGCTGACTGTCAGCACATCATGAATTCATCATATATGATCTCACTTTATCAAAAGCTGGAATATCTGACAACATTGCATCTTGTGAAATTGGAAAAATAGCATTTTTTTCTATTAAATGCATGTAAAATACTGTTGTATTGTTAATATATTCAGTAAATCACATGCATTTGCAGCACATGGTAAAGAAAAAAACTGTGCTACACCCTCAGATGTCTTCAATGTGGCTGATTTTTAAAGAACAATGGGATTCCTCTTTTCAACTGTTCAAAGATGGTGGAAGACAGACTGATACAGCAGCACATCAATAGTACACTCTAATGGAGACGGATGTCCTGTCGGGAGGAACAAGGGAAGGCCGAGTTTTGTTTGAAACTCAATACAACATGGACATAAACAGAGGTGGAAAGGACAGTATAGCTGTTCTTCATTCATCAACTTGACCTGAAAAAAGTAACAAATCAGAATTATCCAGAAAAAAATAACTAGGAAACTTAATGAGATTAAATGTTGTGGAAAAAATGATTAAACAAATTCCCATCTTGCATACAGTGTAGCTGCAAGGCTGTTTTGCCCTAGTATAAGCAATCTGTTGTTCTGTGCAGAAAGAGAGCAGATAACTCTCACAAGACAAATTTGGCAATCAGCCTGTGCAGACTGCATTCAGTATGAGAGTCTGGACAGAGAAGACCGCTCACAGCTGCAACATCAACACTGTTACACAATGTGGCTACTCCCTTATATGATTTGCGTGGGAGAAGGCCTTTTCTCCATTAAGTGTTAAACAGAGTGCGATTCAATTTGTCAGTTTGTTTTTCAACAGTAAGACAAAAGAAAAGTGAACTGTCTGTACTTTAAAATTTAACCTCTAATTATTCAAGGGCCACAAAAAGTGTTGTTTTTCTTTTTCACTGTTGTCCAGACCTTTTTTTCTCTCATCTTATTGTTTGTTTGAGTATTATATTAAAATTTTTTAAAAAATTTTAAAAAATAACTTGAAAATGCATATTGTAATTTCTTACAGGCTAAGAAGACATCTTAAGATAGCTTTCTTTGACTAACAGTCCAAAAACAAACAAACAAAGCATTTAATTGTCGATGATATAAATCAGGAGTGGAGCAGAAGCTCACATCTAAAAGGCTGAAAACAGCAGATTCTCATTACTTAGGCCTAGCCATGCACGAACAGGCATTTTTTAAAACAGAGTTTTTTCCCCTCCTTCACTCTCAAAAAAAATCCCATCAAAAAAAGCACTGTTTTAAGTAAATAAGTAAGAGTTTTAAGCACAGAAAGACATGAGCATGCCAAGCCAACAGGTGGATATATAACCGTAACCATTAAGGCATAATGGCCACGGAGATGCCTGAAATAAAAGCTAAACTGGTAGGTTGTCTGCAACTAGAGGTCTGCAAGGCTTGCAGCTGGGACTATGTTGTAGGACTGTTGGATGCACTCTGACTTATCTGTTTGTCAATATAAGCAAAGAACAAACTTACAATTAAGTACAAACTTGTAAAAAGACTGTCAGCAAGATTAGCAACAGCAATATATTGCCTAATGTAAACTAATGAGATATCAAACATATCAAACATTCCAGCTTTTGACTATCCTGGGGCATCCCCAATCCTACCTACCTATACATCAATTCTGTAAACAGTTTCTTTATATACGGCCATCCTAGCTGAGGCTTTTCAAGTTTTCAGTTACCTTAAACTGTTTTTGTTACAGGATAAAGACAAGACATTAAATCGATGACTTAAGTGATATATGCATTATAAGAATTTTAGTCAATCCACGGATCAACTAATTGTATATTAAGATTTTAATGGGAAAAAACAGTAAATCTCCTTTGACTAAGCGTGGCTTCTGTTCAAAATATGTAGAAATATTCACCAACGCTGGTGGAACCTTAGTTTATTTAAATAATATATATTTTCAGTAGTGTGCATTTAAGCACAAGCTAGTAAGTATGTGGTCATTCCATTATTAGAACCTGACAGACTGAATAATGACTATTAAGAGGACCTTTGCCAACCACATCTGGAAATACATATGCCACCCAGGTTTGAGTTTAGTGCAGTACTTTCATTGTAATACCAACTACAGCAGCTTAGATGAATAGCATGCATACATATACTTTCCTGGTGGGAAACAGGGGTTTGAGTTTTGTGGTTGTGATCTAACTTGTGTACTTTACATTTCTACAACACACCTCCTTATATTATTTGCTGTTTTCTCTTTTTAACCCATGGTTTGATTAAGCAAGCCAACATTGAGATACAAGTGATGGTCAATATGCAATTTCTGCCTCGAGAGGTCTCTCAATAAAAACAAGGAAAAGACAGATGTAATTTGATGATGTCATAAAGTAGTGTGAGATCATGTGATTTGTTAATATCATTTCAAAAGGCCATTTTGCAGATTACAATCTATCTGACTTACTCAGGTACAATGTTCAGGGACATGATAATGAACTGAAGTTTTACAAATGTTACATTTAGTCATTTTAACAACTCCTTCCTTTGTGTGGCATTACTTTCCACCATTCTAGTGTGTGTATGTGTGCATGTTTGTGTATGAGTGAAACAGTGCGTGTGTGTGTGAACTGTGGGGTGGTTGATAGAGGGATAGGGTGGTTGTTGGAGTGAGGGAATGACTTTAATTGTCTATGTTAAGCAAAGGTTGGGGGTGGGTGGGTGGGTTTGAGGGAATGTTTCTATTTGTCTATGTAAGGCACTTTGAGTTACACGTTATGTATGAAAAGTGCTTTATAAATAAAGTTTGATTGATTGATTGATTGACTTTGAAAGTTAGCAACAGGCAAAAAACGGAAACACAAAATTATCTTGAATAAAATTTCAGATTTCTCTGATTTTGAATATTGTTGAAAAATCTGAGATAACATAAGTATACAGGTCAACAAAATATATAACAAAGAGATAGCAGCTTAAAAACATTTTATTGAAGAAATGTTACATGTTATTTTGAACACAAATTAAGTGCATTTGTTTCAAATGTCAGATATCAGGTAAAAAACACTATTGTTTTGGCAATAAAAGAGTACCACACAGGAAGTAAGCTTTGTGTATTAGCCTGCCACTGCCAATTTAAGTTAAAATACATCTCTCCCACTGTTCTCTGCTTGCTACCAGTTTCAAAGTCTTCATTACTACATGAAACAACAAATTCCAAGCTTACACAGAAAAAGTCAAGTTTTCACAAAGATTCGGATCTTGCAGAAGAGAAGGCCTAATTGGTCCTTGGTTGTGAATGGTTGTGAAGACAAAGAACATGCTTTTTCTACAGGGATTCATCCATTTTAGCATCATGATTCAACTTCCTGCATGAAAACGTTTCACCAAAACAAGCTCACCCCGACAGTACTTTCCAAGGGCACTATTGCTGTATCCTAGGTATAGTGTCATTTAAGAAGACTGTGATTGGTGTAAAGATACAGAAACATGCCTGACCATTCTGCTCTGTCATAATAGAATAAAAATTAGTTTACTCAGACCTTTCTCCAGTGCTGGCACAGTGCTAAAACTGAATGTGGAGACAGGTCTAGCTGACCATGGCACTGAGAATAAAACCTTACATTTTACAAAATTCAAAACCACTGTAAACGTAGTTGTAGTACACAGTTGTTTGTAGATGGTATTAGAATGGATGATCTGTGTTAGTCAGTGTTATCACACTAGGCTCAGTCTGACATTCATTTAGCACTAAGCAAAACACTAGTCTGTCTTCAGTGTTTACTTTGCACCACTTTGCAGGGGAATGAAGAGTTATGCGCAAGTGGGACTGAAATGAATAATTCACAAAGAGCATTTGTGAGGGTTAAATTATGCGCATTTCAGGGAATCATCTGTATTTGGTAGTGTATTGCTGTACATGCATGTAGAACAAAGTCAAGAATTGTACAAAAAGCCAACAAATTACCATATGAATGTGTAGACATTCTTTCATGTGAGGCTAGACCATGTGCCACTCTGCCTCAAGTTGGTCTAACATTATTAGATCTCTGAGATGAAGATTGAAAGAGTGTGGACAGAGGCAGAGGGGAGCAAAACTAGTCACAACTCGACCACATTAAGACAGACACACACACAGGCAGAGGAGGAGGTCTCTGTGCAGGCACGTCACTCAGGTGGGCTCAGGTTACAGCCCTGAGGATACATCACCAAAGACTAAAGCCATTCTTCTGGATGCTCCACAGCATTTTTTTCTCATGCTTCTCCACCACAAACAAGGTATTCAGGCTGTTTGGAAAGTGCATAGGTTTCTTGGACTGGCAACCACTACAAAGAACACCTTCCACGAGTTGATCAATGCCTTTGCCAAGATAACTTTTCAGTCATCCATCAGAGGAATTAGTGTGCGGTAGTACATATTATATGTAAGAACATACTAAATCTTTTTCTGGCACACTAAATAGTATATCACATGGTTACTGGAATGCAGCCCACGTGTGCTCTCGTTGGCTGTAGGCTGTTGCATGGCTCCCCATACCATCACTCACATAATCAGATATTTATCCTGCTTAATATTTTTGGGCTTTTGTACATGTCAGCAAGCTCCCAGTGAGTTCTCCCATCATGTCTTTGAACAGTTCAAACATATTGATCGGGTGCAGATTTGCAAACGCCAAGCAATCGCCGATTTGCTTCTGACCTGGGGGCTTTTATCTGCCATCTCGAAAAAACTGTCAGAGAGTGGAATACAAGACTGCAATTCTGTAATTTAAACTCAGAAAAACAGACTGCAAACTTTCTGATATTAGCTGCATTTCTTTCATCCTCTGCTCCTTTTGCTCTTGGGCCCTAACAGCTGCCAAGCTGTGCAGTCCTCCCTCCTGTTCTCTCTCCCTAACCTCTCCTCCTTCTGCTGCGTTGCACACAGCTGATAATATTTGATATTTAAAAGCTAGATTAGGAAAGTATCATTTTAAGTTGGGGCACAATCACTTTTTTAAAACGCATCATTAGTCTGTCACATTCGACTGCATGCTGAGATATTACTTTAGCGCTGATCACTGAAAATCTCCTGCCTGATTGTTTATGCTGTCACAATCAAGATATTGATACTTTCCTCTTGTGTCTAAATTACCCTAAAATAGAAGCATTTAGCATGGCTTGTTTGTGTACGGGGCCAGTCATACTGGACTCGCCCTAAATACAAGCCGCTAACTGAGAGAACACTGCACCTTGATTTATATTTGTGGAAACTGCCAAGTAAAATATGGTTTTATCGCCGGCAGCACACCTATCATGAAACACAATGCAGTGAGTACATGTCTGCCAAACACTTAAAATCTTATTGTCAGCTTAGGATATGAAGAAATACAGTGAATGGATAGAAACATTAGAATATTATGTTACACAATCAGTAAATTCTGATGCAACATTAAGTCTCAACCTGCTAGAGCAAATTCTTTACAGATTACAGTGAACAGTAATTGTCAACCACAGAGTAGCAGCTCAGAGGACACCTTTCAGCAGTACGCTATGGCAGTGACGCTGCAACAAACTTGACACCATAAGGTCACTGAGGTAAAGCAGCTGCACAAATTAGCTAAAGCCTTTCAGTTGAGTCACCTGTACATGATCATTTTACTAAAGCACGGTGTACATACAGCAACAACACAGCTTCATCGTCATGCGATAACGAACAGCGATGAAACGAGTTCGATTAGATTACTGCTTAATGCAACAATTTACCGCACCGCGGCCATACGCGGCTTCTTGTTTTGCAAACAGCAAAAATGACCACAGAGTCATCTGAACACCTCCAGTGGACAGGTCGCCGTGCATGTTTTCTGCACGTCTTGTTAAACCAACATAGCCTACTGCTACTGAAGGTGAACGAAATTTGTCTGTGGAGCTGCTGTGCAGGATGCGCATGTAGTACCGGGATGGAAATTAAAATGTGTGCACATGCATTCACATTCACCCTGCTACATGTCAACCGTCATTCTGGCTACATGGCTAGTTTTACCCCAAAATCACTTATGTCTGACTGAATTTACCAACACTAGATACATCACAGTCAAGGCACAAAACCCCAGCGTGTCTGCCGTGCCCACTGGACCGCACCGACCGCCTCAGTGCGGCAGCGTCCGTCACCTCTGATAAACTTGTATGATTGAGTGACGCGATCATGCATTAGACGGCGCTAGGACCACGGGGAAGCATGATCGGACATCAAGTATGTTATCATGATCAAAATTAAGACTGCATACTTCCCGGTCGCCTAACATACCTGTCACCGCCACCTTCGGGATGTGGCTGCTTCCGTCCTGACATTGAAATCTTCATGTTTCACACGCCTGTAATGCCCATCTGTGTCTCTGACTCCTGCCGCCTCTCCAAGGTCTGCCTGTTCACGGACCATGCGTGTTGTTTCCACACCGCTGAAAGGGGCGGAACCCACCTTCCTTGGAGACGGCATGCAAGTGGATCATAAGAACGTCACTTATTTGTCCTCAGAGCCAATCAGTTGCGGTTCAACTCGGATCGGCATTCAGTTACTGTGTGGAGTGCAGTGTTTAGGATAATAATCATGTGAGCAAAGACAGAGAATTTATCTCAAATATCTCATAGTCAACTTAACTCAGTGTTTTAATCAGTGTAGTCTGTGGACCTCATTTTTATGCATAAATATCTTCATCAATGGGAATTGAAACAAACGGCAAGAAATGTGAATTAGGTATGTACTGACTTCTATTAAAAACATCTAAAACAAAAAAAGACAGGCCTGACGGCTAAGCAGCTGTTCATCATGTTATTATAAAGATCCCAAAACTATATCAGTGAAATCATTAGCATTTATATATGAGAAATGTATGTATGTCAAACACAAGGTACATGGTACATGGGATGTGATGTTCTAACTAATAGTAACCTCATGTGCAGGCCAATAACTCAACCCTCCTGTTTACTGAAAAAGAGGCTAAAAATGTCATTTTGATCCACAGAAATGCAACCAAATGAATCAAATGGTAGTTCTTTTTAATATTCACTGCATGTGATCTTACAAGGAGTGACTGTAATGTACAACAGAGGTTGGAAATGGTAGCAAGCGTGTACTCTACCCTCTACTGGCAGGACATAAAATATTCCTCGGCTTCAGATGAAATCTAACTCTTCTAATCAAGAATGAAACCTGTGGTACAAATTTATTTTACTAAAAACAAGATACCCATATGGTATTATAGATTTTTACAGTCTTTTTACATACACAAAAACTAGACTCAAAAATACAGTCTTTGCCTCTGTTTTTATCTCCAACTCCCTGTTTACAGACATAAACTTAAACTACACAACTGCAAATATATAAAAAGATAGTAAACAGTTAGAAGCACATATATTATAATGGCAAAGAGTCTCTTCTCCGAATTTGGAGGAGTAGTGACCACATTGAGAACACCATGTCTTTTTTTCATCATTTATTAGACAGGAAAAAGTTCTGGTGGTATAAAATAAAGTCTTAACACAAGTTTCTGTATCCTCAGTTGTTCACAACTGTTCTTGTTAATCCAGAACATTGTAGTCCTGATATTTATTAGTATCTCTTACAGTGGTTCAGCGGCTTTTCCTTTAAGTCCCATCACTTGGTTATCTTCTACCACCTTCCCCTATGGAAGGGTGGGCATCCAAATCCTGGCCTCCCGTTTCGAAAATGCCTTCCTTCTCTGTCATCTATGCCCTCTGGTCCCATAGCAGGATGTCGGTGGAAAGGAGGGCCACGTGGAGGAAAGGGCATAGGCATTCTGAACCTGTCTGGTGGAAACATGGGTCCTCCTGGCATCATTTGTGGGGGCATGTGGGGCATGTTTGGAGGTGGGAGGAACGGAGGTAGATGAGGATTTGGCATGCCTGGAGGAGGCTGCAGAGGTGGCATACCCGGTCTAGGACCCTGCATTACTCCAGGGCCTGGCAAGGTCATCACAGGTGCTGCAGGAGAACCTAGCTGGTTATCGTTACACACCTCTGAGAGTGTGCCTTTATCTGCCTTAGGGTCCTTAATGGATTCCTCTGGGGGGTTTACACTTCCTGCTGCAAAAAGAACATAAGTCTTCATTGAACACAACTGGAAATTAACAGACCAGAGAGCAAAAGTTTAAATAAGTAACTTCTAGGCAGGAGCAGTGGTAACACTGCAGCGTAAATCTGTTCGTGTTATCAAGTAAAATGATTTTGATCAGCATGACTGCACTCATATCTCCCTTTCTGATTGTGGTGGCGAAAATCCATGCTATTTTTCTTTGTATAAATGTCTTACCTGGTGCCAATTTTGTGTGATCAAACTCAGTGGGGATAAAAGGAGCTCCTCCTGGAGGCATGGATGTAGGGGACAGCATGATATGACCAGGCAAAGCATGTGGACTCCCAATAGGTGCTGCTTGATCAACCAGTGGCACCTTTAAGAGAAAAAAAAAAAAAACATAAAGACTTTGTCATTAAATTATAGTTAAATGTGCAAAAAATCTTTCTTAGAATAGTGAACTGCAAGATGAGACTGTAGGCTGTTACAGTCTCTGATTTGACATTATGAAACAGTTTCTCGATTGCATCTAATTTGTAACAGTTGAAAAGAAAAACACTCATGATGAGTATTTTTTCCCCCAAGTTCCCCAAGTGTTCAGAAACAATCAATAATGGTATACATAATGTCAAGCACAAAGGAATACATCGGTAAGGTAGAGGAAGTATGCAGATCAAAAAGGAGGTACACATATGCTCATTTTGCAAGAACAGTAACTGCAAGCTTTGCATGATAAAATTGCCTTTACTCATTTAATTATATCTGCAGCAACATGTGAGGTAACAGTAAAAGCAAGAAAAGTACTCACAATTCATTCATAGCTTTAAACACACAGAGCTGGTGGAAAATAGACCAAATCTGCTGAATACAGCTCAACCTTGGCTCAAATTAGATAATGAAAATAGTCTGTATGTGTGTGTCTCTGTGTGTGTATACACACACACAGACACACACATATGTATATACATATATATGAGAGAGAGAGAGAGAGAGAATGTGTGTGTGTTTTTCTAACAGTTGCTCCATTCACTGCTGAGTGCTCACGTCAATAAGGTAGCTCTTGAAAGACAGTGACCACATGTAAAAGGATATTTATCTTTGCAGAGACCTATTGTTGTTGGGAGTTTTTAATTGGTGAAGCAGTTGGTAATTACTAAGAGAGGATGATAACTGAGGTAAAATAAACCATAAAATACCCCGTAAAAATTAAAATTTCCATTTAAATTTCTTATCAGTACTCATACACTTAAAGAACTTTTACAGCATTTTTCCATTAGTTCCAGAGTCTGGCAAACACAATTGCTTTTTTAAAGGTCAATGTAAAAGATGGAGACCTGAGCAGTAAAGTGTTTACGTGCCTACAAGGCTACAGCATTCACAATCTCTTCAGCTGGAAGAGAAAGACAATACAAACACACACAATGCACAAAAAGTAAAACTAAGACAGAATGCCACCAAACTACAACTAACTGTACAAGAAGTGTGTTTACATGTTCAGAAACATCCAGCTAAGCAACAAACTAATTTTATTCAAATGCTAAAGCTATCTGATAGACTTTAAGGGCAGTCCTGTGATCAGAGTTTCCCTGATATTACTGAACTGCCATACACAAACATTTGATAAGCCAAATTGTACAGGCAATACCAATGACTTTCTTTTGGCAAAGTAAGAACTATACTTGTTGACTAATATTGATACAACTTTAAATTAAAAAAACTAAATAATACTGTGCAGACTGCAAATACTTACTTGAATGCAGCTATCTAAAAAATTAATAAAACATGAAGCAATGCTTAATTTTCTCCCAGGCCTTCTAGCTGAGATTATTATATTATATCAGAGAACTCAAAGTTTATATACATGTCTGACAATGATTTCATGAAGAATATCCCCTTTAAAATGTAGGAGTAGTTTATGAGTATGTGAAAGAGCATGAGACATACACACTGCATATGTACATCAATAATCTATAATCGACAAGTCATCAGTGTTTGGCAGTGAGGATTATATTGTACTTATAATGTCCATGTTGGTCAGCACACCTAAATTGGCAATAAATTCACTGAATTTAAATTAATTCAGATTGCTCATAAAAATTCTGTTTTTTCCACCATATGGTATGTGTTACACGTTAAATATACAGCACAAAAAATTATATTTTTCTCCATAAATGTATGATAACAGTTGGTCAGAGTCACTGAGCATATCAGGTTACAACTCACAGCCAACCAGATGCTGCAAGGTGATCACGTAGAGCTGTGGCCTTGACATTTTCTCCTTGGCGCCAAAGCTGGCAGCAGGCACTCATTCTACAGAGCAAGTCTACCTATAAATCTAGTTACTGATAGAATTCAACATGGTCTTTTCCAATTTGACTGCTTTGACCTTCTAGTGCAAAACATCAAAACAGCAAGTACAAATTTAAAAAAAACAACTTTTGATTCATGGGTTCCAAAAGGGATGCAACAGATTTGCGTCACGTTTGCAGGTCAAACAAATAACTTCTTAGGTAGAAAGCCCATATTTCTGTTCCAACAAATCTTAATCACATGGAGTGGGATAAAAAGACTAAATCCATTCCTGCACAGAGGAGTTATAAATTAATGATTAATCTGACATCAAAAGCTTTTCATAAAGCTATAGCTCTGGAAAAGGTCTCCTGTCAGATCATATGAAAAACACATACAGCTACTGCTTGCACATTAGAAACATTTCTGTGAAGTCTTTTAAAATTGAATTTTAATCTGAGATCATTTCAATCTAATCTATTTAAATCAAATAAATTCTGAGAAAAAACTTCTAAAGATGAAAGTGTACAAAGATATATACTAAGCCATTGTAAAATTTTATAGCACCCTATATTAACACCCATTTAGGACTGTTTTCTGTAAGGAGGTGTGTCTACTGTCTGTCATACATGCATGAAAACACATCAAACTAATGTTCTGTCTCTCAAATTGAAAGTAATTTTTGAATTAAATAAAGTATAAATTGGAACACATGCACATAAATCTGTAGGGATCTTTACCATAATGCTGTTAGACACCAAGAAAAACAATCTCAGCCTGCGTGTGTAAAAGACAAGCACTTTTAGTGGTTGTACTTTAAAGGGTATAATTGCCCCCAAGGAGTGCATTACAGTCCATTACAGTCCATTACATGGCTGCCAGTTGAGATGATCTACTGAACCAATTTCACAACATTTTATCCATTAGTCTTTTAAACCCATAAACAAACAAACAAACAAACAAACAAATAAAGAGGCTCAGGTTCTAAAATACCAGGCATACCCTCAAAGTTTAACACTTGCAAACGACTTCACATCAAAATGAATAGGGTTAGCCCTGAGGAAAGAGTTGCATTAATATTTTTTTTTAAATTGGCAACAGATTAAAATGAACAGTTTCTGTTCAACAATTGTGAGAAACTTCATCAGAATATTGGCTTATCCATTTTCAAATGACAATTTAGTACCTCAACATAATTAAAACCTTTTTAGAAATAATGACTTCCCTATCTCTAAATTATTAAATATGTTAATATAAAGGGAAGCCTTCTCAAATGACTTTACATCAAAATGACATTTTCTTAAAAGTAATGTTAAGAATTGGTAAGAATTTGTAAAAAATGTTGAATGAGCTAGTATCTTAAAATAAGAAGTACTGCAAACAAATTAGATTTTTTTAAATAAGGCTTAGTATCTCAAAGTAATGACAAATATTCTCTAAAACTGCATTGATGTTTACATATATATGTGTGTGTGTACAATATTTATTTACATTTCATTCAAAGACTTCACACTACACCTATAGGACTGTGTGAAGTCATTGAATGACTACTTAAATATTGCAATTTTTTTTCGGTATTTGCACAGTCTTTTTTGCTGTTTAACATTTACTCTGATATTTATAAAGGAAAGAAAAATCAGTAAAGCCATGATGCAGTAAGTATTCTGGGGGTAGCAACTGATGAGACTGCTCTTACCCTGGTGTTTCACTCCGTCAGAAGAAAATATGGGAGATCTGCTGCTCCAATTTTTTCCTGCAGGTTAATTCCACATGGGAAACCCAACAATCACACTGCTGGGCACTGGACCTTTGATCAAAATTCATGCCCCTGACAGGTATCATCCCAGTGCTTTCACACCTGTCAATATAATCCCTTTGTTCTTTGTTTATGCCTGCTACTTAAAAGACGTGAGAAGACAATCATGAGGCAGCACAACAATAAACCGGCCTAGATGTCTTAGTTTCCATGACTAAAAACAAATGTCATAGAAAAAGCTACGTGTCAAATTTCATTATGAATGAACCAGTCATTACCCTCCAGTCACTCCACAGTATCATCCAAGAGTGGAGAATAAAGACAACAGATCGACAGATTTCTTTAACACTCACCTTGAGGCCTCATGTAAGTCTGATGTTCTCCGCACACAGATCTAGACCTGTGTTGTACTACTTGATTTAACTGAAGAATTTCCCCCTTTGCTCGAAATGTCACTTCATTCGAAAATGACTAAAAGGAGAAGACTGCTCTGATTTTACATTACAGTCAACATTAATGACTGAGTTACTTGCCACTATTCAGTGCATGTGGAAGTGTTATGTGGGGATAAGAGTCAGACCTATTATATGTAAAATATAGAAAAAGGAGGTTTTTTTAATGCATGAAAAAAAATTTGGAATAATATTATCTATCAATAATATTACTATTTGCTGTATTATAACAACAATTGAAAACATTTTTTTAACAAAACACTCTCCATCTGAAAGAAACACATGGATGGAGAGTAAATTTACAATTTCTCATTGAAATTCTTCAACTGTTGGACAGACTATACATGAAATATTATAGTATTTAATCAAATCATTTTATTGTATTTTATAAAACCAATTAAATATATATATATTAAACTGCTCAAAACTGTAAACTGATGACAGTGTAATTTAAAAAGTATGTATTATTTCATATTTTAAAGTAGAAAAGGATTGACACTTTATATGTGAAAAAGTGTATTCCAAGTAGGAAATACAGTGGAATTTCTGCAGTTAGACAACTAGAAAATAATCAATTAAAAATAACACTGATGCATTTTAAAATCTTTTATTCTAAAAAAAGTTTTCATTATATATGCTAAGTTCCTAGTCAATTGGATTTGTTTGATTGTTTAACAGTTTGTTTGGTTTTTTTGCTGACTATTGCTTGTTTTTTTTTGTCTCTGATTCATCTACACTAATTTTTTTGGTTTTGTTTTTACAATTTCATTTTCTTACAGCTGTCTAGAAAATTTACCAAACAAATTGTTTTAGAATAAGTTGTACACCATTTAAACACAAACATTTGGATTTGTTCATGTATTACCTCACATTTGCATTTTCCATAAAAAACTGTTGCTTATAGTGTGCCAAACCAGCGGTAAAAATCTTATTTTACCTTGTCCACTTCATTCCACGCAATTTATGTTGTACCTGCTTTACTTCAACATCCCTGGTTACCTGTTTTGTATTAGGAGTCAGTGATACTTGACATCCGTCGTGACACTAGTCAAATTGTAAAAAAATGAAGGACTGTACACAAGAAGCAGCCTTGCAGAGAACTGCTGATATTTGATAGCAAACTAATTATTTGCACTATTACAATGTTTATTTCAACAAACTTAGTTGAAATTAGAAGGTAAATTCTGTAACTGAGTAACTGCAGCAGATCCAGTGGAATACATCATTCTTACAATGTTAGCATGCAAGTGGAGCATCCTGATGCTTTCTGAGGTGAAAATATGAAATATGTGAAATAAAATTCATGCAGTTCATTTTATTTATTTTTGTTTTCAAGTTTCTGTAGGTAAATTGCAAGAGGTTAAAACTGAGCAAAAGCCCTAAAAACCCCAATGCACTGAGCAGTTTGCCTCAAAGTTTTAATAAATATAATAACTTTGATAAACATGTTCAAGGGCAAAATATCTTCTGTATGGCTGTGATTATTTTGTTCTTTTTTGACACTTTTTGTTCCTTCTCTTCTCCAAATTGCTGCACTAGCAGATGGTTTACAATACAACTTCATCTTTTTATCTCAACACACACTTTCCATGTCACATTAGTCAATATGTATTATTCGACATTTAAACCACAAACCCAACATGTCATTAAGATGGAAGAGGATACAGTAGCTGGGATCACTCAATACCCAGGTAGAAAAATGTGATGAAACTGCACCTTTTCTGGCGAGTTTACATGCACTGCTGTTGTAAAGGAAAAAAAAAGACAGCAGTGTGTCTTTGCGTGTGTGCCAAGAAGCCTCCTTTGTGTGTGTGATTTCTTAAATACACACATAAAAATAAACAGGATGGGTGTTATGATGCACATCACACAATACAGGATGAGCAAAGGTTGTCACAGGGCCAACAAAGCTAGACCTACCTGGTTTCAATCAACTGATTTGGACAAGATGATGTTATAGGTAGTGACATAAAAGATAATAAAAGTGTTTACCTTTATTTGCATTACTATCCAAATATTCAGACCTGTGGTCAAGTAATCCTGTGTGGTTAAGTCATCCTTAGTACAAGTTTGTCTGTGATCTGTACAGACTGATGGCCAGACATTTACATGCAAACGTACCTCTAAAAGAAAAAAAAAAATCATCACCTCTAAGCAACACATAAAGATGCCATCTCTTACATTCAAATGGCCACATTCACCAAAGGGTAACAAGTTCACAGATAAATGGTCAGCCTTAGCAGAGCAATTTTACAAGATCAACTTTGATGTTAAGTATGACAGAAAGCAGAAAACCTCACATAAGCAGTTATTTATAAAAAATAGTTTTGTGTGGAAATGATCTTATTTCTAAACAAAGTTTTGACTTGAAGTGTTTACTAGTGGTTATGCAGGAGTTTTGGAAAAAGGCACACTTGAGAGTCCAAGCCTTTGGTAAATTCTACTGAAGGTTTATTAACAGTGCAATAGGAATTATCATTAAGGGTCTGAAAAGTTATCAGCAGACGACTAAAATTATGTATGGTTGTACTTTTTTGTAGCTTAAAGTGAGATTTTAACAAGATTCAAAATGTGGGTAAGGGAGGGGGATATATAATATAATTATGAGTGTATCCAATAAATATTCCAATTGACTCACTTGGATGACACCCACAGATGTTGTGAAATAAACGATTAACGCACTTTCACAAACCTATTCAATACCAGGTGTTTATTATATACATTTTTTTCCTTTAGGTGGTCTTTCTTTTTTACTGCGCATCAAACCCCTCCCATTCGTCACAGAGGCATTGATTCTTAGTGAGTCAATTGGAATATTTATTGGACACACTGAATATCATTCAGTTCTGTCTTTCTGCCCTACTGCAACACACTCCAAAGCTGCATGCTCGACCTTCTCAACCCACTTACAGGTCCACTCAGTTGTTCCTGTTGCCTGGCTTCAATCTCATATACCATTACTGTGATCATATCTTCTGGAGTTTATTCTCTCTTTTTGGTCCATGGCTATTAATGTGGAATTGCTCACTGTACAAGAAAAAAAATGCAAAGCCGCAGCTCTAAATTTAAGCTGATTTGAGATTTAAATATCACAGGTAATTACGTTACAAATAAAATACTGAGAGCTTGCTCAAATAAGGTGTCTTTGCTGAGTATCCTTTAAGACACAAACATAAGCACATCTTGGGCAAAGTTTAAAAGTAAATTTTAAGAAAAATTGTACTGTATTTGGTGCTAAAACATTACATATAGCACCTCTGACACATTTTTCAGGATCCTTATCCTGAAAAAGAATACAAGTCTATCAAAACACAAAACACAAAAAACAAAACATGATATACATTTTATGTCATGTGGCCTGACCCTGACTGTAATACTTAGACAGTGAATGAAACATTTTTAAGCATGGCAGATGTGACTTTGCTTTAAGTGCCGTTCACCTATTCATTAATAATTGTCTCAGGCCTTGTTTTAAAAGGCAATTAATTATAAAATTGAGAAAATCGGAAACATCTCCCAACAGGTGTACCGGACTGCACAAGTGTACTACAAGTAGATGTTCAGTTTTCCCTAGCTTAACAAAGGGCTTAGAGGCTGCAGTTGCAGTTGGGGCCTGAGTGCATGTTGGGTTTGGAGTCTGTAATGAAAGTTTTATTTATTTGACTAAAAACGATGCATTTACATATAATTTTATAATTGTGTTAATTGTGTTCTAAGAGCAGCAACAGTCAAGTCACTACATACACTCTCACCACATACACCCACTCACAATAATCTCACCCACTCATTTCACTCAATATTTCTGATGTTTAATTACTGCATAAGTTTAGGAAGAATAAAGACAGGCAGACAACAGTCTTTATAAATCCATTATCCTGTTCTCTGTACTTCTCCCTTAGCTGCCAGTGTTATTCACAGTCTTTAGGTACCACTGCTAGAAATGGGGCACTGGTTTGGAAGAAAGACTGCTGTTTCAACAAGGGGTTAGGTGTTAAATTATTTGCTCAATTTTAAGACAAAATATAACTAACAATATTTAGTTTGTTTTAAAAAAATGTTATTTTTCTTGACAAATGGGCCGTGGTTGTATGAACAACTATGGAAAAAGCAGGTGGAAATGGCCTTTTTCTAAATGTTACCTTCACTTTACCGGTTTCACTGTCTCCACCGTGGGATCTCTGCTCTGCTGTCCGCTCTGTAGTAGCATGTGTGTATATGATTCTTCAAACACATTGAGGAGAAGAAGGGCAAGCTAGCACAACCATAAATGAAGAGTAAAAAGTCACAGAGAACTATGCACAGTTTTTTTCCCTTTCATTTTGCTTGGACGCCGTGAAAAAGCACTTAGGCGCTGCACCTAAGTTTTGTATTGGTAGGGAAATCTCTGAAGTTGTTGTCGGCTTACCTTGTCTCCCTCTTGGACATTCTTCCTCTCAATCTGGCCTTTAAGTCCCATCAGCAGCCAACAGTCAAATATTTTCGTGCTCATAACTTGTGAGCAAACTTTCTTCACAGTGAAGTGGCCCAGCTAAGTATGGTAGGTTGCAGACATTTCAGATGGATCATATTTTATTTAGGGTAGCTTATTTGCTGTTTATTCAGCATATGGACATGAGAGGCCTTTTTTACGTTGTTTTAAATGTAGAAGTGGTAAATAAAACTTGAACTTTGACTTTGCATTGGATAATAACCTGTCAAAATACTGTTTGTTGTTTTCCTGTTTTGTTTTGTTTGTTTTTATTTTACTTTTTTTGTTTTGACTGACCTTTTGCAAGTCAATCAGTTTGTATAATAATGAGTTTGAAACCAAAACAGATTTCTCACCAAAAAGCCGATTCATTTATGTTCACTCGTCTTAACATTTTTTGTTGTAATTCAACCACAGGTGAATGGTTAGGAAAACTTCTTTGTAAATAGATGAAAAAGTTAAAAGTTTTGTGAACAATTACTGATTGCTTTGCCAAACCCAAACAATTGTGTTAACAAGCTTGGATACTGGAAAAAAGAGAAGTATACAGAAATCCTCTCCTCCACACATACCACAGTAGTTTTTAATTCCCCACACTTTATTTAAATAGGTTATACTACACAGTACACGGTAATTGAGTGAAGATGCAAATATTTAGCAAAGAAAAGGGAATAATAATAATTGCTGATTTTAATGCCTATTAGCAGGGGAGCTTATCTGAATTGTGTGAAAGTGGATAAAAATCATCATATTTTGTCATGTTATTTGGTGACCCTGAAATAACCTTCATGATGCAGAGAAAGACATGAGTGACACGTTTATAACCCCTTCTTACACTGAACAAATAATCTAATATTTATTTATGGCAGAGAAATGAAAAGTTCTCCTTTATTAAGGCAGTTTCATTAAACACTCCAATACTATAATATCCCACATCTCACACACATACCTTAATTGAAAAGTTTTCTAAAAGCACAAGTCTTGTGCAGCAATTACCCATCACAGGCTGTCTAACCTAAAAGAAACTTTAAAACAATCATCAAGCTCAGTGCTCAAGACCAAATCAAGTCTAGACCATGGCAATGTTAACACCGTGCATTAATATGCATGTTAGATAATCCCATCGCAAATGGGCAGCTCTAAGAACACTTGTTCACACCTGGCATTACAATTACAGGTTAGATTCTCTGCCTGTGATCGGCCCGACCCAGTAAAGTTTAAATTCAGGCTCGAGTCCTCCATTACAGTTAATGTGACAGGCCGAGCTCAGAGAGAACATGCACAGGCTTGTAGGGTCAGGCTGGATTTTCTGGGCCTGATCTAAACTCTAATTATAATCCATCTCTAAGCACATCTTAATAACCACTGATGATCATACCTCACTTTCCTATAGACTATATGCAAATAAACATGCACATTATTTCTGAATGTAAATGCTGTGGTGGATTCTTTCAATAACAAGGACAACAACATCACTGGACAACATTAGCGATAGGAGTGGGGGGAAATATTGATTAGGAAACATGGAAACATATTGTATTACTTCCTGCTCAAAATGGATTCCCCAGCAAATCTGCATACTAGTTATTCCTCCATGAATAAATTCTAATTTTTTCTGCTTTCTGACCATTTGGCCTTTTGCCAGTTAATTTGTATTTATCATTGGAATTATGGTCCACATGGACAAGAAGCAGTCAGTCTGTGTGTGTGTGTGTGTGTGTGTCTGTGTGTGTGTGTGTGTGAGTGTGTGTGTGTGTGTGTGTGTGTGTGTGTGTGTGTGTGTGTGTGTGTGTGTGTGTGT
>JAQMCX010000055.1:2623197-2676991 GCA_029814765.1 Acanthurus leucopareius | reverse complement strand
TGTATTGGCGGCATGAAGCTCTTTAGCCCGTAAAAAGCCATAAATTAGCCGCGTCATTGTTTAAGCCGCAGGGTTCAGAGCATGTGAAAAAAGTAACTTATAGTCTTATAGGCTTATAGTCCGGAAATTATATATATATATATATATATATATATATACATAATTATTATATATACTAAATTTGGAATAAAAACAATAAACAATAAAACAATCACTAAGGGATCAGCATAAGACAATAGAAAAGATACTGAGATAGTTGGACAAAATCGTGAGAGGGAACAGACATTTCACGATACTTAATACGAAAGACAAGGTTGATCAAAAGAAGAGGGCAGTGAAAAGAACTGAAAGACAGGGATTCTGCAGGAAATAGAAAGCTTTGCTTTAAAATAGAAGTGTTGCTACATTCTGCAAAACAAAGCACACTTTCCATGTTTTCCTTGTTCCAGGTAAAATGATACACCTAAAGTCACTTATCCTGGTTGATTCTGTACTTATTGATTGTATTTACAAATGACTGAGACCTGATCACGCTGCAAGTCTCTCTGAATGTGATGAGGATCTGGTGACAGTCTGGTCACAACTAAGTTTGTATCCATTTACAAAATAAATTTAACATGTGTTTTCCTTGTCAAGATAAGATAACTAAATAAAGGTTGTGTGCTAGCAGCTTTGATTTAATAATAACTTTGTCATGACTTTTGTGTGAAATGATTTTCACAAAATTGACAAAAATTTTGTACATGAGGTAAGTTCATCATCTCATCATGAGAAGCAACTTTCATTTCTGGTTGCTGCTGTATAATGTGGACAGCATAATTTTTATCTGTTGCTTTTGTTATTCACAAATTTGCTGTCGCTTGTAAAGAAAGTGCATGTCACATGTTCAAAATGTCAAGGATTATTGTTTGTTGTATTTCTCTATAGATACACAGCTACATAGTTTCAAACTATTTTAACTACTACATGTAAAAACAAAGTGGCTCCTGCCAACATGGTTAGATGGTTGAATGTCGTTAACTGCACAGAGCACTGTTTCCAGCAGTTTCATGTACTCCAGGTATTGTTAATGACATTCACAGGGTTATTTCAGTTGTAGCACATACCACTAAGAGCCTGGCTCTTTATGCTGGGAAGACCTTTCTGTCGGCGCTCTCTGTCTTTCTCTCTTTCACTTCTGTCCTGAGAACGAGACCGAGATCTCCAGCGCCATTCTCTAGAGCGAGAACGTCGATGTCTCGACCGTCTTGAGCGGGACGAAGATCTTGATCTTCTTCTCCTGGGGGACCTGTAACAAAATGTATTTTATCATTTTAACATAATGTCTCCAAATAAATCAATTTCTCAGACAAAGATACCCCTGGCATTAACATCAAGTTCATAACATTAAGTCATGACATGAGTATTGTCAAATGTTTCTAGCAGGGTATATGTTAATGTATCTTGGGCCACACTGAAGGACCGCTTACTCGATTTAGGTCTCCAAAAGTGCATACAAAACATGTTGTCTGATGTATGAAAGAGTACTGTCTGTTTGAATTGACTACGCTAATATACCAAGACTTAATTTAAAATCAGACAATTTTCAGAGCTATTGAGTGAGGAGAAATAGCTTTGAAAAAAAACATGGCATATTTTTAATCATTTTGATTTTTTTTATCTTTGCAAACTGAAAGATGTATGTGATTACTTAAACAAAGACTAAGAAAGTGATATCTGATCACAACTTGTCAATTGAGATGCATGTGTGGACTCAATTTAATGCAAGTGTGTACCGACATACTTACAGCTGCCCAACTGTTAATCAAATCAGACAAGTGAAAATAACAGGTATGAAACACACCTAGAAATGAGTGCAGAATTTTACCTGGAACCAGATCTGGATCTTGATCTCCTGCCATAGCCTCTGTGTCTGCCCTCCCGTCTCATATTGGAGTCTTCTCTTAAATTTTCCTACAGACAACAGTGACATGACATTTTAAATTTGGTATTTCAAAAGTTCACATCCTGGGTCTGAAATTTAAATGTGGCACGACACACACACACACATCCCTGCTAATTGAGTTAGCCGTGGTATTACCTTGCTTCAACTTTACTAATGAGAAAAACTTATTATGGAAAAAAAAGGTTGCATTCAAATGCGAATGCAGTGTAACCTAAGGTAAAAGTTTTTCTTTTGGACTGACATTAAATCAGGATAAACTAAACTAGGTTTGAAAGTTTACCCGTGATTGTGAATAAGCTTCATTTATGGAACTGTATCCATCTGGCATCGTATGATGTTCGCTGTGGCTTATTACCCCACCATGCTGAAAAATGAGAAGACAAAACAGGAAATAGTGAAAAAACAGACACCACAACACATTAATTGAAGCCTGAAGCTCCACAGTTGATCCTTAACATAATGTATACATAGATATTTAAGCTGTTTAGCATTTTAATTTTTATTTTGTCTTTTAAACCTCTGTAGAACCTATGTAGAAGTGTGACAAGAGCAACTTCATTTTTTTCAAACAATCTGCAGACATTATGCTAGTATTGTACTGGAGATATGTAATTTTTGAGAATTTGGTGACTTATCATATATTTTAGTAACATAACCCCAATTCAAAAAAAGGTTGTGAAAAAGTTGAATCAGAATGAACAAAACAGAATGATAATATGCTATTCCTTCTCTAAAACATCCAATCAAAAATGGTATAATTTTTAATGTTTTATGTCATCAGTTTCATAGATTTTCATTTTCTTATTCTGAATTTGATACAAGCAGCAGTTTTTTGAAGTTTGGACCAGGCATCACATCAATCATATATTTTCAATCATTGATTGATGTCCCTCTCCAGACATACTTTTAAGTATGAAAAAATACCAGTATATTAAATATATGATCAGCATTTTCTTTGGCCATGTTTTTGGAAGCACAGGCTTCATGTTTAAAACTCAGAATGAAGCTTAAACATGTATAGGACTCAGTTGAGGAGTTGTAATGTTCACCAAAATCAGCAGCTAGCACACATATCAGAATGTTAAGTTTAGTACCACTTTTTACTTATGTTGGTGATGGCATTGAGATTTGGTATGAAAGGGGCATCCTTAGAAGCCTCAGTCATTCACAAGCAAGAATTAGGTATTTATGCTGTGAATGAAAACAGGAAATTACTACATGGACTTGGAAACACTTTGTAAAACGACTGCTGATACAACAGTTTGTTTTTCATTGATTGTATGTTCTTTTAATAAAGTTCTGCAGAGTGTTTTTTTTTTTTTTGGATCAAGGATGTTATTGGATACCTCTATACCACAAGTCTGTCCCATCATATGTGGCTGAATGCTCTGTGTATTGGGCATCTGACCAGGAAACTGGTTAAACACATTTTCAGGAATGCCTCTGTCAAGACAAAATACAAAGATAGTGAGCCTGAGTAATTTAATTCTACAAACACACTCAAACATCTTATAAATGAATGGCACCCTAATAATTATAATTGTAGGCCTTTTTTAAATGAGATATTTTGACATGTTATTTACTATGTCATAGTAGAAAAACACAGATGTGGTTGGTAACATTAATAACGTCTACATTCATGCTGAGATTCCAGCTCCACAACCTTTGTGTTTGTGCAAGCTAGCTCAGCAGTAAAGCTTACTCGTAGATGTTAATATATAAGAAATTAATGCTTGTTGTTTCACTTGTGCTTTCAATTCTATAACAAGTCAATATCTGCAGCAGCTAAAGATTTCTCTCATACTGACGGCTAAAATTTGGCTCTACTGGAGTCAGTACAACATTTAGAAGCAGACATTTCCCCCTTAATGGTGTGGTTTAAGTGTAACACGCAACTCTGCAAGTCGCAACCTTAACAAAAAAAAAAAGGTGATCGTTATCACTGTTCTTTGCTACACAACATGCACAACTGTACCAGCATACTCTGCAATTTTTGTGCAACTCACTGTGGCTGGGCACTTCCTTCTCTAGCAGATATATCCTCAGGTTCGTCATCATAGTCAAATCGGTCAAGGAGTTTCTGTGGAAACATATGTTAATATATTTAGTACACAGTAAACCAAATTAGAAAAGATTTATTTTAATTACCAGAGCCCTTAATTTTGTGACAAAGAGTATTGCTATTACCTCAGCTAAAGAGCTTTTCTTTTCTGTGTGTGCACCGTGCAGGTTCAGCTGAGCCACAGGTGCCTGGAGTGGGTTTGGTATGTTGTTTTCCATGTTGGCTGCCTGAGTCTTATCTGCCTGCTGGAAGTTCTGGAGCATTCTCTGGAGCTAGAAAAGAGATTGGAAGAAGTTTTTCAGAAATCAAACAGTTTTTCACCTGCCACGATCCAGAACTACTGGTGCCCAAATTTTGTGTTTACCTCCTGACCATGGGGAGACTGAAACAGCTGGGCCACAGCAGCTAGGGCATCAGGACTGGGTAGCTGGGGCACAGATGAGACAATTGTGGCACTAGTGACACCAGGCTGTGTCTCTGGTTGGGGTTCAATGGGAACTGTTCGGGTACAGGAGGAAGATTAATGTCTTTGCATGAGATCATTACATGTAGTTCATCAAATGGTGGTAAAAATACAATCTCATTTTCTTCACTCGTAGATAACACTCAAGTGCATTGCTACAACCATTTAAACATTACACAAAGAGACTTCTATTAGTTTCTCTACCTTCCAGAGCTGAGGAAGGTACAATGGTCCCATTTGCCATATCCATCAGAGGCTGAATAATGTCCATGTCAAACACACCATTCTTCTGCCACAGGTTCAGTACGCGAACAATTTTGCTCTGATAAAAGTAAAAGAAAAAAGATGCTTGAGATATTTCTCAATAACATTAAACAATTCACTGTAGTTGTATAAATACTAAAGGCGAAAAAAAAAAAATAGGCAAAAAAAAAGACCTTATCGTCCTCTGGGCAGCGGTAAAGATTCTGAAAGGTATCTGTGAAGTTCTTCAAAAATCTGGGTCCAAAAACATCCTTGTCAACACCAAACTGATGCCGTGACTGTCGAACAATGGAATCAACCACATACAAACCAGGGACTTTTAACTCTGGCTTGCACTGACAAAAAAAAGACAATTTATTAATATTGCTTCATGACAAACTGCATTTGTAAACTCTGCTTTAAACTCAAAGGTTTGAAATCATGTATAGCAAGAGGCTCTACAGGACATACCTTCTTGATGAACTTTTCAACAATCTGGACAACATGTTTGTAGAGCTGATAAAAGAGGAAAAAGAAGTAAGTCAAAGCATACAAACAACACTTAAATTATGCATAATAGTATAATATCTAATATGCATAGATATAGGTCAGAAAAAATAGGTCAGGAGGTCAGAAAAATCAATTTGAAAATTATGATGATAAAATTCCCTACATTACTCCAATAAGTTGAGAAACAATCATCACTGTCATCTACTGATAGTTAAACCTGCAATGTTCAAATAATATATTGGGTTTTTTATCTGACATTAAATGTCTAATTCTGCAGAATATCTGAAAACCTATTAAAACCACAAAACACCAGTTGAACAGCCTTGTTCAGGTTACTGATTTACTCAGAAAAATTACCTCTCAAAAAAGGGACTGGATTTCCATATAAGGTCTTGTTCAAAATTGTTTCTATAGAATGACAGCATATGAAAAGTTCTGACACAGCAGTACAACAGTCGGCCATCGGCTCTGAACTGAATTTTTGGCCCTAGTTTTTGCAACAGGTTCTGTACTATTAGCCATAATGGGCCCCTGTCAGCAGCTTATTAGGCAACAAAGCAGGTTAAATCAACAGCGTAGCTTGTCAGTGAAAAAATCACTTTCATAATTGATCATTGATATTGAAAAGTATGTGTTAATATTTCAGGATTGTGGTGCAGGTACTTTTTTTTTTTTGATCAGCTCTTCTGGAACCGAAAAATCTTAAGTTTTCCTTCTCAGAGTAAGTCAACTCAGAGTAAGACACAGATTTTCTTGAATGTGCGTTCTGAAACAGGCCCAAATGAGTACTTGTAATTCTCTAAATTACTTCTTATAAAGCTGCTTAAAAACACACACACACATAAACACACATTTTTTTTTTTAAAAAAGGTGGTAGGGAATCAATGGCGTTGGTGTCAACCTAGAGCTTTTACAAGCTCTCCAAAACTTACAGAAGAAAAGGGCCTACAATAAACAGGTCACACCACGATCTGTCTTTTTCAACAGAGTACAAGCCATTTCTGAAGATGGAATGGATAGAGCTTGGAGAAACTGCCCACTCAATAAATAATCACTTGCAATAATGTTGTTCTTTGTTGCAAAACATGCTTTGGTGACCACTATTATACATGGAAAGCCAAACCAATGCTATGTGTGGGAAACAAAGTCATGTGACTATGAGAGATAGAGAGGGGGGACAGCTCAAAAATAGAAAATTAGCATGTGGTGGACAATGCTGATATTGTGGTGGAGCACCTCAAATAAATTGGTGTTAAAAATTTTTTTTTACATTATTAAGTCACCCCAAACAGCATGAAATAATAAAAAAGTATATACTCTAACATTATGGCATTGAGTCAAAACTTTTTAAAGTTTCAGATTGGGTGGGGAAACACAACCAATTTAAAAACAGAAAGATACCAAAATGTCTACTTGCTACTGGTCTACCCAGTTTGTGGCTAATCAGTTTTATTGCCTTTGGTGCAAGACATGGTGTTCTCCAAGAACAATCCTTTGCATCAAGCGATCCACACATTTTTGGTTATTAATTATTGTCAAAATTACTATTTAAAAGTATAGTACTCCTTAAAATAATACTTATTAATCTATAGATGGCAATATCTAAGACAAGAGGAAAAATCTCATCACTACTGTTTTACTGCATGTTCGGAAAAACAAGTCACAATGAATCAGGGACCATGTTCCTTCCTAATTATTCTAAAATAAATAAAATCCGAGTCCAGGAGAGTCCAAAAATACATTAGTTATTCTTGTTATGTGTACACAAAATGGATACAGTATTCACGTTACCTTAATAGCTTTGATGGCTGATTTTGTTACAGACATCATCTTAGCACGGGATATTGGAGGCTTCATGTCAATCATGGAGAACAACTGATAAGTTTTCAAAAGAAATAACATCAGTTCATTCAAAAGGAAGAAAACACTGGTATACAATAATATAGAAAAACATGCACTGCTTCCATTTAAATATTAGAAACCACTGGACCATGACAATGTAATCCTTCTTCAATAGCAAAATAATTTAAAAATCAGTGATGGCAACTATATCAAAATATATTCAAAGGCATAGTTTAAGCGAGATTTCTCCATATGATGTAGCACTGCGTATGTTATTTTTCATGGACCCACATAACCACAGATTACTTGGCATGGATAAATAGAGATTTGTTCCATTCTCACACCTTTTATAATAAATTTCAACATATATTCTGCGCAAACAGTGCAACTTCACAGGATTTCTGTTATTCACTTAGCTTGTGAAAAGTTAACAGCCTACAGTTCAAACCATATTCAGGCCATCTGTTGTAAAGGAGTGGATTTATGCCTTTGAGAGACTGAGTTACTCATAGACGTCGTAAAAGCGTCGTAACAGGTTCTAACCGGAGTGTGCGGGTCAATGCAAGACCTAATCTACCCAAAACATGACACTTTAGATACAAATTCAAAAATCGATTAGAGAACTAACGTTAGTTAAGTTGCATATAGCCTCCTCAAAACGAGCCACATTATTGGATGGCAGTGTTGGCGTTAGGTTACCTGATGGCTTACGGTAAGGTTAACGTTTAGCGTCAACCTCACTATGATTTGTACCGCAATACTGGTAACAGGACACAACTAATTTTCCAACATTGGGTTGTAAAGTAACTATTGACGTTTCATTATGTCAGGTGTAAATTAACGATTAGCTGGACACTAACATTACAGGCCCTACAAGATTAACGTAACGCGTGGTTAGACTCGTCTTCAGCTAGTGGCTAACAAATCCAATCAAGCAATGTTTACGTTATAAACGACAACGTTCCACTGAACAAACAACAACAAGAGAGCTTTCAAAATGTTGAAAATAATTATGACTTGCTAAGCTTTTAAACAAATTAGTTAGCATTAACATAAATCAACTGACATCAGGAAGCGTTAGCCTTTGGGGTTTTCTCTTTGGACAGTAGTAACGTTAATTTAACGTTGAAGCATAGCAAACTTTACCTCCATGTTGAATGCGTTCACGGCTTCCATAATTGTTTTGTTATGTTGAAACCCGGTTGACAAACGTATCTACTCTACCTACTCATAATCATTTAGAGTTTTAAAGCTACCAACATAACCAACCGCGTTAAAAGGCTCTATTTTGATTATGGTGCGGTCAAATAGCTAGCCAAAGCTTTGCTAAGCTAGGACTTGCTACTATCTCCTCGGTTCCACCCACCCCGTACGTTTCCGTCATCGTCCGATGTCACAGCGTAATGCTGCCTTCACTGTCGTCGGAAAATTGTAAGTTTGGGACCCATTACTTACCCCTTGGTACTTCTTGGTTGCTATTTAAGCAATCAAAGTCGCGGACATACCCGGGAATCTCAGAAAATCCACAGCCTATATCGTTTAACATGTTAAATTGAGTTTTATATTTATGACTGTTTTTAATTTAGTTATGTTGCATTGGATGGTTGACGGCGTTTGTCTGTAACGTTAATCCCCAATCAATGAATAAATTTCTCCAACCTGGTTCAGCACACAGTACTTGATTACCGAGGAGCATTTGAAAGCCACTTGTCAACTACTCCTATCAGTTCCACGTCAGACTGACACCAAAGCTAGCTCTAGATACAGACATTCAACGGGTTATCTCGATCGTCATAAACTTCTGTCAGAGAAGCAATGAGTCTCACCTTTCCTTTCGAAGCATACCATTCACAATCTGAAGTGTCGCACAGTTGATATACCCTTCTTGAAGCGCGTTTTTTTCTCTTAGAGATTATTAAGTACATAGCCTGTGTATTAACCATGTCCTTCCACACTGCAGTCATTTTGTTTGTTATGCTCTAATCTGAGTGCTAAACAGCTCTTTCTGCAGCCATCCAGCTTTTGTTGGTGAATGGATGGAAAAGTTAGGGTTGAGGACATGGTGGCCACTGTCAATTCCACAAGCACTGGGCATCCAGATAGGGAAATCCTGACATGCTCAGGAATTTTACATCCACTTGAATCATTCACAATGTTGGATATTTCATGGTCAGATCAAGAAACACACCTTTGTAATGTACAAGTGCTCATAATAAGATAACGGCATTCTGTCTAGCTCACCAATGCAATGAAGAATCCCACATTTGTAACAAAAACACTACCAAGAAGCATAACAATAAGCTGAAGTCTCTGTACCAAAATGACTGCTGTGAAGAACTCATGAGCCCAGCTGCGGCAAAAATATGACATATGTTTATTTTATTTTTCTTTCTCTAAGACATTTTTTTTTAAGTAAATCAAAATCAGTCTCCTCAGTAGAGACAACAGGTGGTGTCCTGCCTCTTCAACTGTCATTTAAACAATGGGAGAAAGCTTCTGTTAATACTCACAATGCTACAGCCACTGATAACATGTGAGAGCCGCAGCCATGTCCACCGGTTAAAGTCCAAGGACACTGGGTGATTCTGTATACCGATTTTCAAGACATGATGTATTGTGGTTGGAAAAACAAGGAATTGATTGTGCAGGACAAGATATTACAAGAACACACACAAAGTAAGGCCATTAACACATTTTACATTATGGACAAAAATGAAAGACTTTTCTTAATCATGCTGAAATCGAAATGATAACAGAGGTCATTCAGTAAGAATCAAGTAATCATGCAACTTTTTTCTTAGCTACATATGCTAAATATTTTATATTACTGATATCCTCGTTGTTTTATTAAATCATGCTTATTCAGTTTGCTAATTTTTTGTTAAGACAAATTATATATCAAAAAACACACTCGCATTATCTGACACATCTTTATGATGGTGCATTTCTTGCACATCACAAAGACTTAGCTACTGGTCACAAATATATTAGTTTGAAGTTAGTTTTCATCTCAGTCATAGCACTGTACATTACTGTGCATGACAACAGAATCTCATGGATGTCTCAAGGGCAAACTCTCACCACTGTCATCCATGTGTAAACACAGAGGTAAAGGGAAAGTGCTGGAACCTTCTCGCTCTGTATCAAGTGATGACTGGGAGAAATGGATGGTGTAGTTTCATGCAAAACACCAGATCCAGTATTTGTAAAGTGAGTACTAGGACGCAACATGTGTAGTTATCTGGCCACTTATTTTCTTAGTACATTTTTCTTGCACCCCCTCCCACGTCTCTATCATGCACTCCTGTGGCCAAACCTGCACACTGCATGTATCTCCCTAAATTTTCTGTGGGGAAATCTACAGTCAGAACTGACAGGGAGACACAACTGGAGTCGAGCAGACAAATCTGGGTAAGGATTTGAGGGATTTCTTTCTTGGCTTATTGAAATAGTTAGAAACTTGCTTGGCCTACTTGACATCAAGGCAATTTTTTGTTTTTTTATTGCAGTTAAACGGCTACTAATTTTCTCTACCAATTTTTTATTAGAGACTGCACCACTTCTCCTTTCAAGTGAGAGGATAGCTGTAATGGAAAATTCAACCAGCAATGCTTCCTATGAATGGGAGTACTATAATGACTATTATGATACTGAGGTGGATGCAAGCAAGCTGAAATACTATAGATGTAAGACTTTTTGTTTTTTCTAATTTTTGTATTCCTCTTTTTGTGATGAAGATAACAGCAATTTTCCTCTTCCCTTTAGACTCAATTGTTATCATTTTTTGGATAACTTTGGCTGCTTTTATTGGATTTCTCTTTCTCTGTTTGAATCTAATGTCTCCAAGTGGAAACTTGCCGAGGTAAGTGTGACACATAATCTTTCAAAGTGTCAGTGCCCTCAATGAATGCAAAAGGAAGTTGGTTAACAAACTAAAGACACATAAAGCTATACTCACTTTTTTCAAATTTTCCTTTTTACTTGCAGGAGTCACAGATCCAAAATTAAAGGAGGTCAGAGAATATCAACTACTTGACCTGATGCTGAACCTGAAAAATATTCCTTTCAGTGGATGTAAACAAAAATTTTTGAAAACACTCAGATGATAAAAAATATCTTGGATAAACTAAGAAATTTGAGATTCAAGATTTTTAAGGCAGTTCATCAGAAAGAGTAGCCTACGCTTCTCCCTTTTCACATTTCCCTGAATATCTACAAAGTTCAAGGCTAGCATAACCATTAAACAAAATGTTATGCAACTATTATCCTGTGATTCAACTGGCTCAGTGTGCATGTGAACCCTGACCTATGTACTAAAAGTAAAAGGACAACAAAGGTTTTGTTGGAAGCTTTTCCAGGAACATAAAGGTTATGGGAAATTTGTTCCAGACAGCAACTCGTCTTTTTCTGCTACTTCAGCAACATTTTGATCTACCTGAAGATGTGCCCTTACTTAACACCCTAGAACGTGATCTTGTGGGCCAGAAAACCAAAAGGACTCTTCCCATTTTTTATTTCTATTTCTTTCTAAAATCCATTTGAGTAGTCAGTTGGTAAAACATCCATTGTGAATAGGAAAGAGGAAATTTGACAAACAGACAACAACTGGCAAGGAGCTACTGAGTCTACACTTTACAGATATATCATTTCTCTATCTGAAATTTAAACTGCTGTATTTTTTGCTTTTGGCAAGAAATGGTGTTCTGTTAAAATAGGTTAGGAAACCCCTCCTACTGTCACTATTTGCATTACCTCAAAAGGGTCAGCTCTGTATTTATAGATAATGATCAGTAATTTCTGAAATGTTTCTCTTTAAACACTGGTCAAGGACACTCTCACTTGTAGTAAGGCTATGTTAACGGCAACAAGAAAAATAAAGGACAGACTTGAACTATGAAATCTTACATGTAAGAAACAGTGGGAGTATGTGTGAATGAGTTTTGTGTAACCTTTTTGTATTATATTGCTTTCTTCTTCTGTAATTAAGATTTGTTGTTGCTCTTTATTTATGGTGTGCAATATGTTGTTGTACTTAAAAAAATGAAAAAAAAAAACATTGTTGAAAAGAAGGCAGCTTTACTGCAAACATTTAATTTTACCACAAAAATTGTTGTGTTTTTAAAAGCTTATGGTTACAATAACACAATTGTACATAAGGTCCTACAGGAACCATAATTAGAAAATATTCAGAAATTTTCAAATATTTGTAAATGAAAATTTTATAACAGGGGGCTTTTCAAAATAACTTCTGTATATTTACAAGAACCAAACAAAGTAGCAAAAAGAAAGACTACAAGCCTCCTTGTAAAAAGTCTACCTCAAAAAACACAGTAGGGTTCAGATGGTATCTAAGTCTTCATGTTCATGATGTCATCACAGATGGCTCTGATGGCTGTTTGAGCCAGTGATGATTTGGACGCTTCCTGTCCCTTACATTTAGCTTTGGTTACCAAATGAACATGAGACAGGAACAGCTCTGCTGATGTGGCTCCACTCCACAACTCATTGATGTAGAGTGACAACAGGAACAGTTCTGCTTCTGGAAAAGAGGAAACAAGAAGCTGATTAAGTCTACATCTCAAGTTAATATATCTCAGTCGTCTTTCTGATGAATATTCCTGTCATTATCTGGCTTTTCATATATTTACAGAGAAAAAATAAGCATTAATTTACTGTTTTATGTTTTTTAAAATGTTTAATTATTTGTTGTGGTTTTGTGTAATCTTTTTCGTCTATGAGGCGAATTATCTGAGACCATTAAAAACATAAAGAAATGATCCTTATCTACAATCTCAATCCAAAAAATATTAGCACCCAATTAAAAATAGAATGCGATCCTTTACAGATTGAACAGACATGAACAGTTGACTGATGGTGGTTTAACAAAGTAAGTTAAGTTGTAATTGTAGTAATTTTCTTTATACAACTAAGTGTTCACAGAGTGATGAACCTCGCTCCATTCCTTCTTGTGAACAACTGAGCCTTTTGAGTATGCATCTTGCATACCTTTATTTAATGGGAACTACAGTAACTGCAACAAAATATAACTAGGTCTTTATCCACATTCATAGATGACAGCTCAGTCATGGGGAGCATATATCAGATTCAGCATAAAATCCTTTGTTTAGTGAAAAAAAAATCACAGATCTAGTTCTCTTAATAAAAATAGTTACATGTGTACTTGGGCACAACCAAACTTTTACCAAATTTCACAAATTCACAGGTTTTCAGGGATCTGGGACCCTTAAACCAATGAACATCCTCATATCATACCACTTGATGGCATCTCCATTAAGTTTACGTTCTAGTTAAAATTTGGACACACCTACTCTGGAATTTTCTGCTACTCCATTTTTGTCAATACAGAGAACTTTTTTAGTACAGCATTAAAAAGTGACTTTCAAAGTGAATCACATTGTTGTTGCTGTTGATACATTATTGTCACAGTACTGTTTTGTATGCACGCTGGCAGTCACAGATAGAGTCAATGAAAAAGGAGGCAGGCTCTTACCAAGTCTAGACTGATCATGTGTGGCTTTTGAAAGACAGGCAGAGACAACTGCCTGATGAAGCTCTGGAAGGTGGCCTTGGTTTTCTAGTAAATGCATCATAATGTCAGTGAATAGCTGGAAGGTATCCATTTTTGATGACACGTTGGGGTGACACCGAGCTTCAAAGGCCTGATGGTGGAGTCGAAGGAGGTCCATTTTCAAGCCAGGATCCAGTAACATGACATCCACAATTTCCCTGTGCTTCAGAGCCTTTTCAACCCAGCACAAGAATTCTTTTGTTCTGTTGTCATCATATGAGTCTTCCACCAAGCACTTAAGGGACCACTTGGTGAGCAGGTGTGCAGTATCACAGGCCAACTGACTGGACTCCAGTTTGTTTTTTGGCTGAGCCAGCTGGGGTTCAGAGAGAGGAAACACTGGCTTCCAGTGAACAAAGATACTGCTGAGGTAGGATTTACACTGTGTCAGGAGACTTTCTTCTTGGTTCTCAGTGTCAGCATCCTCTGCCAGGTTATCTTTTCTTATTCTGGCCTTGGAAAAAGAGCCCTTGCCTCTGGTGTTTTCTTTTCTCATCCCTGAAGAGAAAGATGAACAAAACTATGTTTATGCCAAAAAGGGTACTAGGAATGATTTAGATACTGTGAAACAGAGCAAAGATCCAAAGTATCTGTTTATTATGGAAAAACTATGGCAGAGTCCAGCATGTAATGTCATCACATGTATCAAAAGCCTAATGTCTATTAACTTCTCTACAAAGAGGAGTAAACTGGATCAGCAAAAGGACAGCCACTCTGGAGTAGCTGTTAACTGGAGCTGATGCTGTTGCATTCTGGCAGCGTAGGAACTTACAAAACTGGGCTTTCTTTCCTGCAGGATCTGACAGCCTATTATCGAATAATAATTTAATTTGTGAAAGTTATTCTTGTTTTTTTGATGTTGTATGTTTTGCTGTATGTTTAATGTTTAAAGGCTGAGATGCCTCTTAGGATCAATAGACCAGAGTTTGAATGGCATTAATTGCAAACCAAGATTTCCTGTTTGGCAACAAATCAGTTGAAAAAGAAAATATATGATTCGTTAGAAAAATGTTTTTGTCCAACCTGCTATATCTACAGTTCATAGTTAGCAAGCTATGTGATAATCTAAGTTACACAGAAGATCTATTTAAACATTACTATAGACAAAAAATAGTGAAAAACTTTTTTTCAGGTAATCTAATCTCAAATGCAAACACTCTGTACACACAGTGTACACTATATGTCTGACAAGTTCATGCTAATGAGTGTCAACTTGTGATGTTGATTTCTATGTTATGATCCCTGTGTTTGGCAGATGTTATCAGTTAAGATTCTGTAACCCCTGCACAGATCAATTTGGTAACTTTTGCTTTGTCCCCTGCCGCTTCAAAAACTCATGTCAGAAAGTTTACTGCAGGACTTCTTCTAACAAAGTATTCAACTCATTATCACACACCATGGCAGAAAATGATATTTATAGTCAGTTAGTTCTTTTCCATTATGCGTTTTATGGTACTGTACCACACAACCATGACAATGTTTGTAGCTTTATAAAGCCTATAAGTGTTATAGAATTTGTTGAACAAAACACTTAACTGCACTCACCCAGCAATTCCTTAACTTTGTGCTTCTCAGACAAAGTTTGTATTTGGTTGAGGAGTGCTGTGTTGTGGGACAGGGAGGCCCAGCAGAGAAGCAGAGCGAGGGCTTCAGAACAGGAAACAGGCTGTGGGTGGAGTGTTAGCCGTTTGGACTGTTTGTTTACACTGAGAGCCATCCCATGATGCTTCAAAATAGAGCAAAGAGTCTGAAGAAACAGGCTGAGCTGAGTGGCCTTCACACACAACCTGACAGGAAGAGATTAAAGATACATTGGCATCCTTGACCAAAGAGACAGCAGTGAGCAGTACATCTCATGATGAAAAGGTTTGGGTCTAGAGCCTGAAGAGTGACTTGAACCTAAAGTTTTACCTGAGGTGTCTGCTGATAGTTAATGCCACGCACAGGAATTCACTGATGAGTGGAAGTGGGAGACACTTCACTGAGCTCTGAGGTTTCTCATCTGTAGAGGAGCAGGAGGAGGTCTTAGCTCCATCTATTTGCTTCTCTTTCTGCCCAAGGTTAGTAAACCAGAGTGCATGGAGCAGATCTATGATGGCACAGAGGAGCTGCTGGTCTAGAGTTCTGAGGAGGATAAGAAGTACAGACTATAGATTAATATTATCTACCTATGTATCTATATATCTGTCTGTCTCTCTGTCTATCAAGCAAGAGATATAGATATAGAAACACATAAGAGTAGACCTTACTCTGAAGCTTACCTTTTTTCAACCACCTGTGTTATCCAGGTCAGAAGGCCACAGCTTTTGGTGAGGTTAATAGCTGCTCTGGTGACACGTGCTGCCTGGCACAACACCCTGATAATCTGTGCCTAAGTAGAAATACATGAGAAATAATGCACATTAGACACAAATATATTTGTTTACAGTAAGAAGTAGATTTCAGAACATCAATTTCATAAAAATATATAATTTTTCATGTTTTTTTCAGACTGTTATTAATTTTTCTGAGGGTAAAAAAGACAAATAATCTTAACTTTTCTGGTCTTTCTTTGTAAAGATATTTACACATACACATTTTTACGTTTACACTGTTTACATCTCATCCGCATCTGTGATTCCCACGGTGTGTACCTGGGTGTGTTCATCACACAGGGGGCTGCTACTGAAGCCTAAAAGGGTCTGAAAGATGCCTTGTTGGTCACACAATTCATAGCAGTGCCCATCACTTATCCCTTCCTCCAGCACACTCAAGATCCACTCACGTTCCATTTTATGCTGCAGAGAAAATAGACAAGTCCTTCATATTGGCATGGTTAACCCACCTTCAGATGCACAGATAACATCAGTCCTAAAAAGCTTGAGCTGGGTTAAACAAACAGATGAAGGTTAAAAGCTGTTGACACAAGCAGTGTTTATTTGGACAGTGATTTATTTTTTGCAATAGAGTTTCCCAGCCATGATTAATCACTTGCAGAACAAGAACACACTAAAAAATGTTTCCAGTAGTTTATAAAACACTTCACCTCCAAGTCAAAGCCATAGAATAGCCTGAAGAATTCAGGGACTCTTCTGAAGTCCAAACTCTGATGTGACAGCAGGAACCTGTTTAACACTACGTACATGTGGTCCTCTGAGAAGTCAGGAAAAACAAGGTAAAAGGTCAATGATCTTGAGGGCAAATACGATACTGAATTGAGACAAACAGAGCATACACAGAGAGAAAAACTTAAGTTTCTAATCAGTTAGAAGAAAGTCTCAACATGTTCCAAACACATATCTTTATGGAAACACTATGAATCAAATTCCCCTGGTCAGGGACTGACTTGCTGAGTTACAAGGTTACACACCAGGTTTGAGCATCTGCTGAGCCACTTTGGTGATGTAAGTGGTCAGGACAAAAGGAAGTCTCTGATTCTGCTGTCGAATGCCATTCTTCACTGTATCCATCAAGTACAGCAGCTATTTGAGAAAAAACAAACAAACAAACAAACAAACAGGCCTGTCAGTGTTTCTGCTGGTGACTCCCCCATGTGAAATATTCACTCATTTGCTTATACATCCCCTCCCTAACACTTTACCTGTCTCTTCTCTCTAATTCGAGCACCCTCCAAGTGTTGGTAGAAGCAGCTCAGCACATGATATGCTGCTGCTCTCACTTTGGGGTCGTAGCTACTTAGAGCCATTACAGTCACTCCAAACGCGTGGCTTGATACAAACTTAAGGCAGTCGATCACACACTCTGTCATATAGAAAGAGGAGAAAATATACCAGTAAAATAGCAGCTATAGCCATAACTAACTAGGAGAAGTGTCAAAAACAGTGGAATATACTCACCTGGCCGCAATATGGTGCTGAATAGAGGTAAAAGAAAACAGGGATCATACAAATTCCCAAGATCCTTTACTGCATTGTTACTGTACAGCAGTTCTTTGTCATCCTACAAGAGTGAAAAAAAAAGTTATTTAAGTTTTTTCCAAATAACAAAAAACATCTTATCACTTATCCTTGTTTAGGTATCCAACTGAGATTCTTGCAGCAACATAATCATAATGGAGGTATATGAAATTTTATTTGTGATGCTAAGTGCACTGAAAAACTATACGGTACATGAAACAATTTCCTCCCTGTGCATAAAACAACCTTCATGACCTGAGATCACCAGAAGTATCTAAGAAAATAAGGGATCCTCTAGGATTTCTTCTTCTAAAAATGTTGTTCTAATAAATGGGTCTGAAATAGGATGTTGACCTGCAGGAAGATTCTGCGTTGCTGGGGAAAGTGTGCAATAGTTTGGAGCATCTTGTCAGACTTCAGCAGGGCCAGCAGATCGTCTGAGCTCGTCTGCTTCCACAGGGAAGCTCCCAGGCTTTTCCTGGTCTTGTGGTGCTCCACAGCTGCAGGGCCCCACACGATGGATCTGCAGTTAAAAATAAAGAATCAGAGTTTGCAAATAGAAAGTATATTTGCTGCATTTATAACTTACATATAAATGCATGAATGTAACTTACTGAAATTTCAGCAGACTGACATTATTTTTTTCGTATTCCTGAAGAAGCTGTAACAATTTCTGATCTGCAAACCAAAACACATTGTCAGGGGAGAGAGGACAATAAACATACTAACACAAAAACATCTAGATTTCTAGTTTTACCTGAAGTACACAGGGAAGCTCCATATGCTCCCATAAGTACAACAAAGTGATTGATATTGCAGACCATTGGGCATTTCTTCACCAAACAGAGAAGTAGGGACACTAAGGCTTCTGAAATGAGAACAAAATAAATGTTTTTTTGTGTGTTCATTAATAAAATAAACAATTGAGAGAAAGAGACTCCATTCTGTTGTACACCATATGTACCTTTAGCCAGACTCCCGTTAGACTCGTCATCCAACATAGTGGGCAGGAACAGAGAATGGCTGCTGGACATCATGTGAAGGGTGGATAAAGGTATCAGATCCTTCTGGACTTCACTGCTCCCATACATCACTTCCAACAGGTTGCTCAGTGTGTTCAGAAAGTGGGGATCTCTGTAGCGGTATCTTTAGTGAAGAAACATTTTTAAGTCACTGATTAAAAACAATGATCTGATATGTCGCTCTTGAAAAAATAACAGAATGGATTTGGACAAAAATCTTACTTCAGTCCGTTCTTGACAAAACTGTTCCACTCAGATGCAGTGATGTCTTCAGCTGATGTCTGTGTAAAGAGGGTAAGTCATGAAATGTAAGGCAAAAAACAAAATGCGCAGTGTGTGTGAGGAATGTAAACCCACTAAAAGTCTTTGCAGTCTTTCCAGGACACTCTTCTCCTGCTCTGACAGGGGAGTAGCCTGATCTTTAGAGTGACAGTAAGCAGCAATTAGACACTTGATGGCAGCAGTGGTAACAGACTTCCTCCAGGTTTCTTGTTCTTCTGGGCAATCAGCCAGTTTCTCAGTGATGACATCTACTAGTCGCCATCTGAAACAGAAACAACATTTAGCTAATACCTTATGACACTGATCATTTGCATACAGTGTAGTAAGAGTTAAGTAATACCTATCAAAACTGTCCACTTTTTGAAGAGCACTGGGGAGACTGTCAGTGAAGTTCCTGGCATCCTTGATGTTTGCAGAGAGCTTGACCAGACTGGCTAGTGTTTCCACAAGCTGGCTTCCAGAGGCCTCTGCCAGGCTTCCCAGAACACACATGGACAATTTGGGAAGCAGTGCTTGTTTTAGGGCTTTTAAAACTTCTTTTTGCACTATGAAAACACAAAAAATTAGCATTTTAAAATGCACGTACATCTCCCAGTATAGAAAAAAACAACATAAGCCCTGGTGCTGTATGCAGCAACAGAAAAAAAAGACCCAAAAAAAACTGTCTTAGTACAAACCATCTTTGGGCCTAGCAGGATCCTCTCTACTTGCCACCTGTAGGTAGGTGTTGATTAGTGGAAGGAATGTTTCTGTCTGGTCTTTGAGCTTCTCCATGTTTGCTGGCTCTAAACACCACACCTCAAAGCAGAGACGCTGTGTGGAGCAGTTCTGCAGCAGCAAAGAGCCAATTGCTAGAGTGTTTGTTTGAGGCAACTGCAGACAGTGCAGCAGCACATCCGTGTGGATGAGCTTGGCACTGCCAGGCTCACTGGACAGAGTTTGCAGGAGGAAGGCCTCCAATGCAGGGCTGGAGCAGGACAGCAGCAGGATCCCCAGGCCATGGAGGTGTGCCTGGGACAGAAAGACGATGTCGTCTCCAGGAGATTTGGATTTGGTCTCTGTGAGAATCTGTACTGCTGCATGACCATAGACACTAAGCTCGGCTTGTGTGCCCTTACTGTTTGGACAGATTAGGCTCTCCTGGGGGAGGAGCAGCAACTTGGAGACAACCTCTCTCAGATTACAGGAGTCCATGTAGCTGTGCAATGACAAAAGCGCCTGGAAAGGTCTGGACTGTTTCGTGGCAGCCTGGGAGCCCTTCTCCATCAGTTCCTTGATTACAGCTTTCTGTATAGCTCTCAGGTAGCTACAAATTATCTCTGGGTGACCTAAATCATGGAGAGTGGGGACAGTTGACTTCAGCAGGGCCAGAGTGTCATCATTCAGTTGAGCACACAGCTGCTTTAGTCTGACAGGGTTCAGCGTGTGTGGAGGCAACACAGCCAGCTCCAGAGCCAGAAACCACTGCTCCAAACATGGATGCTTGAAGATGGAGCCAAGTGCAGAGAGAAGGATCTAAACACAGAGATGTTAGATTCAGTAAATAAGAATATAGTAGAATCAAAATTGATAACACTGGGCAAAGTTTGAACAAAAACAACTCCATCAAATAAAAGTCACTGTAAAAGTTTAACTTTTTCCAAACCTGCTGTTTATTGGTTTCTACCGTAGAAGTATGGTTTATTTCCAGGAAGAGGTCCGATCCTTCTTGGGAGTTCTCTTCTGCTGGCTCAGAGTCTGTGGTCTCCTGAGAGCCTTGTAGCTTGGTCACTAAATCCTGGAGTATTCCCATTAAGGTCTTCAGAGGGGCAACTCCTATGTCTTTGGAGAACTGTGCAGAAGGATATGATGTGTTATGTTTACTTTTAACTTAGTAACTGTAGCAACTGAGCAAAAAGCTTATTTTATGCCCTTACTATGCCAAGGTTTTCCACCGTTGATTTTATGTAGAGTAAGATCTGCTTGATTGCCACTGGAAACTCAGCCATCGCCATGGAAGCCAGAGCTCCTTCCACGTTTTTCTTAAAGTTGTCCTCAAGTAAAGTGCTTGGTCCTTGGCTGTAGGCAGCTTTCATCAGTGCAGTGAATGAATTGGGTGTTGACATTCCCACTGAATGGCATTCAAAGGACTTGAACTGCAAAAAGAGAGAACTGTTATTTTTCTCCATAATAAATTAGAAGTGGGTCACGCTTTCAGTCAAACAATCTCTTGTTTCCGTCAAAAAACTAACCAGTTCCTCCTGGCACTGCTGTGGCAGCCATTTGGAGTAATACTGATGAAAGTGTACGATGGAGGGATGAGGAGAAGCAGAGAGTTCTGAGGACACAAGCTCTTTATCGTACTGCAGCAGAGCCAAACAGAGGGGGAGTGGCTCTCTCTGAGAGTGCAGCACATCTGAAAGCACTGCAGACAAGTACTCATACACAACCCCTGTGGAAATAAAAAAAGACAAATGGTCAACAGCACTCCACTCACTTAGTCTTGAAATACAAACATAAAAGATAGACATTTTTCAAATTTAAAGCTGGACTTTTTAAACCAACTTGAAAAAAAAGAGATTTTTTTTCACCCAAGTGGGTTTACTATGACCCTTTTCACAAAGGTCGTAAATGCCATTGATGCACACTTACATGGAAAAGGTGCAATCAGCATTCTCTTCCAGTTCAAGTGATTCTGCAGTCAGATGTATTTTTTGGGTTTAGTTATGATTGCCATAATGGCAAACTTAGCCATTGGTGATAAAAGTCCATTTCCTGTTATAAGAATATTTAATCAAATAGAAATTATCTGTTTTCTCCAGTTGAAAAAGAGCTCCTTTACCCTTGTCTGCTGGCAGTTTGTTTCTGGCCTCCAGAGCAGCAGGCACCACCGCACTGAAGGGGAAGGTCTGAATAATGAGGTCCTCACTCAGAGATGGCCCAAATTCCTCCATTTCATCTTCATTACCCTCCATAATAACATCAAGCATGTCTATGACATCTAGCAAACAGAGTCACATGGGTTAGATGCTAATGTCCAAAAGAAGAAGAAAATACCTTGCTATTGATATTGATATTTAAATTCTTACCATCTATGTGTGAGACTGGGGTACTGGCAGTGTCACCCTCCTGGCTAATCAGGTTTGCCTGCAGATAAGCTGCCTCCTGGACCAGGTTGGCAACCTTATCTGTGTATATGTATGAGTTGCACACCAGTTTTACCAACACCTAAAGAAAGAGACCAGGAGTTTATCATCAACAGTAAGTGCTAATTCATGACTCTGAGTGTCTTAATTTTTGTTGTCAACAATTTCACTATAATAGACATATGTGTTGTGATTCAAACAAAGATGTTAAGCATTTGGGCTCACCCTCTCCAAGAACTGGATGACAGTATCTTGCTGGTTTGGATCCACCCTGGCCAACTTGTCGAGCCAGAGCTCAAGTTCAGTCCAGGTGTACTCAAACACCCCGCTGTCCTTTAGCACCTGTATACAAGGCAGGAAATATAAGACAGTTGCCATTTTTTTCCTGAAAGTGTTACTGGTGGGAGAAAATTAGCAAAATGTAGACAAAGCTTTTCCAGTTAAAGTCATCTGAGTACGCTGTGTAACTTCATTAACTTCATGAACATGCAATCATTATGTATGAGGCACCCTTAACTAATATGGAAACATGTCTTATTAACTGTGAGCACTGAACTGATCTCTGAAGTACCTGCCAGTAAAACCTCTAGAAATGATGCTGTGCCCTCAGATGAAATAACACATTCTCCAAACATAACCTTTCACTCTCGGAAACTACCGTAGGATGTGCTTATGTATTCAAAACCCTTTATTTGAGTTTCTGTGGCTGTACATTGTTGATCATGCTTCTTTCCAACATACAGAGAAAAAAGTCATAATACAAGTCATAATACTAAGTGAACCTTTGTACTATACATTATTCTGATGCATGTGGGCTGCAAGATTTGAAGTCGCTTTAAATATTTATAGACCTATGTTTAATGGACAGTGCAAGAAAAGAGAAAAAAAGAGTGAAAGAGGAAATATTTACTTTTAGAACTAGCATCCGTGTGGAGGTTTTTAGATGGATGCTGCTGCTGCTGCTGCTGCTGACAAACATCTTGATAAGTAGATAAAGTACTGACTTCTCTGTAGATGTTTCAGTATCTGCAACATCCTGGATAGAGAGGCAATACATGTTAGAAATAATGCTGATTATAAAGCAACATCTCCTAAACAACTATCAACAAAACTGCAGGTCCAAACAGTGAAATCAAACCAACAGCATGACTTACCTGTATGCGGAACCAGGAGAACTTGCTTGCAGGGAGATCTAAGGCCAACTGCAGTATGTGATACTGCAAAACTGGGGGAACTTCATCTCTCATTCCTTTCTCTGACACAATCCCTGCAAAAGTGAAAAAAAAAAGTCAACTTTGTAGACCTTGTTGAAGAATCATCCATATCATACTCAAAACATTTAATTCATATACGAACTCAATGATTAAAAAAGAATTACCTTTTAAGAGCTTGCTGAAGTCAAATTTGCACTGGTTCACCAGATGTGGCACCACTTTTTGGTAAAGACATATGACCTGAAGAATCAGAGCCTTCAGCAGGATTACCTCAGCTGTCTCAGCAACTGCCCAACAAAAGCAAACAAACAAAAAAAAGTCATTTAAACATCTTTGTTAGCCATTTCTGTTGTTTGACAGAACTTATTAAAACATAACAATACACATGTTCTGCAAACATTTTTACCATGCAGTTCATTTTTCTCATCTGGCTTTGCAGCACTCCCTTCAGATTTGGTCTTTTTTTCTTCACCATTCGCCTTTTCCTTCTTGCTAAGAGACTGCCACTTTGCAACTATGCTTGTCATATCAGGCAAAATCTGAAAACGAGCAAGAAAAGTGGATACTTTAGCTCTTTGGAGGAGCATTGTCACTGGCTGTGGGTATTAAATCAGCTTTTTTCTGAGTTTACCTTGCTGAGCGTCTCCCTGTACTGCTGCACCAAGTCCCCCATCATATCAAGAGTGTATACAGCGCTGTGCCGCTCACACTTATCCATAAGGTACTCCATATTCTTATTGGCTCTTTTCAAGATAAAATTGATCATGGACAGAGTTGTGAGCTGCACTGCTGTGTTGTCAAGCTGTCAAATACAAGAGGAGATATTTGGATAATTTAAGACAAAGTACTGTATATTTGTTTTCCTTTGGTGCTGCAGCTATAACACTGATGAATTTCTTTTATGAGGCTCGGTCACTTACACTGAGGCCCTGTGTGAAGAAAGTCTTGCTACACACCGGGGGAAGAGATATAACCAAGATCATAGAGAGCAATCGAGGGAGAGGGATGACCTCGCAAGTTTGGAAGACTGTGGACACCTCTGACTGGGCTTCATAGATCTGACGTATGGATTAAAAAGGATGATTATTTTCATAAAATAGAAAATGGAAAACACAGATATGAGCCAAAGTGTAAGAAGTCTCAGAAAAATCAAATATACTAGCAAGCTTTACCTTTTTAAGTAACTTGACATTGTCCTGCCAAGCACTTTTGAGGCGGGGGGTGTAGGAATACTGAGTCTCCTGAAAGTATCTAGCCAGCAAGTCTGGACTCACTTTCAGCACATTCACCACCAGCTCAGCCACCAGTTCATCCTCTGTGGCCTGCTTCAGGCCCACCAGGAACTGAAGCAGCACAATGTTGCCAGCTCTGTAAAAAAAAAACGTGAAATCCTCAAATCAGCCCACAAACTTTCCTCCTAAGTACAAAATGAATTCAACACAGTGAAATATGACACATTCTTACCTGCCTGCTGTGCCAAAGCTGGCATCAAAAAAGCTGATGCCATGTTTACGAGAGCAACACAGGTCAAGGAGGAAACTGTGGACAAGGTCCTGAATGACAGATGTCCCAGCATGCTCTGAGTCAGCTGTCATCTTTTAGAAAAAAACATTTAGACTCAGAGCTTGAGTACATTTGGATAACAGGCAAACAAAGAAAAAAAACAAATAACTCACTCTGTTATCATCAATGGTTGCATCCACAATCCCATCCCATTTATACAGAGATGCTATGTTGGCCAAAACGGCAGGTGTGAAAAAACGTACTTTCTGTGTTTTACTTATGGCCTTGTTTAGTACGACCTGCAGCAAGAAAAACAACATTTAATACAATCAAACAATTTATACGTTGAATTTGCATAAAAAAGTGAGTCTGCTGCTTAGCACTCACTTTTGTCTTCAATGTGGAAAGAATCAGATTGACTGTGGACATTCTGTCCTCCTTCAGGCCTGTGCTCAGGATCTCTGGCAGCAGTTCTGACACACAACAAAAGAACATGTCATCAACCCACCAGAGATAAAAGAGCATGTTGTGTAATTAATTTAATCCATGTCTAATTATTACCTTTGATTTCTAATATTTGACCAATTGTTGCATTATCTCCAGACACAAAAAAGGACAGCACAAACTGGATAAAAGCCATGCGGACATCAGGCCTTCCCTGGAGAAGTGCCAGCAAAATGTAAGCATACATATCTAAAGACTTACAACACACACTTGAAACTGAAAAGGACAAATAATTCACCATACCCTCTTATCCTTTCTCTTTGCCAGTCCAGACAGAGCCTTATTGATGTGAATGTGACTTAGCACCTCTCTGGCAGCTTCTGGACCCTGAGACACCAGGGCAGACAGGAGACTGAGGCACTGACGGACAAACCTGTGCACGAAAGAAAACAAAACATTGTGGCCATGGGCAAACAGACTGTGTTGATGGCTGATAATTGCAGTTCTTGCGCTGAGTTCATTCCACCAACCTGTGATTTTCTGAATGAAAAGATCCCTGCAGAAGTTTCATGTGGCTAGAAACTGTCTTTTTCACAATAGCATTGCCAACCATGCTGAAGTGATGCAGGTCACTTGCCGTCCGCAGAAGGATCATCTCCAAGCTGTCGAAGATCAGCATCATCTGACCAGAAAAAAGATCTGATTAGAACTTTACTTGGTGAAGAACAGGTAACCAATCAGTCCCATCCACCGAAAAAAGTAAACTTACCTCACTCTCCACATGCTTTTCTCCCTCCAGCAATTTAAATATTTCTGCACACTCCATAGAGATTTTAACATAACCCTCAACCACATCATATAGGTCGGAGCATGGCAGCTTCTTAGCGGTTGATATGAACGTCTCTAGTCCTGCAGGCGATATAAAACTCAGAATGAACCAAAGCAAAATAATTATTATTACACTTATGACACTTATCACTTCTATGAGATGTGTCTAACTAACTGTACATATACACTCACCCTTCATGGCTGTTCTGGGTTCCTTCAGCATGGCTTTAAAAGTAGTCCCATTGAACTCCGGAACTTTTTCTTTTTTCACAGGCGTATTTGACGCCTGCGAGTCTTCGCCGTGGCTCCTTTTACCCATTTTAATTTTTAATAAACAGATAATAGTGAGTTTTATTTATTTATTGCTATCCTGCCATAGAAGTTCCCTCACAGTACCCCACGTTGTGGTGTAAACAGAAATTGTCCAACACAGTTGTCATCCGGTGGGAAACGTTTGCCGCTGAGCTTTAGTTCCGCATTCCTCACACTCCGCTTTCTTTAAAGAAAACCGTCTCTGCTCTGATCTTTACACCTCCGAAGCTGAGGCTTCATCCCCACTGCACGACTTATAAGAAGTGGTGGAGCAGGTACTCAGATATTTTATAGAAGTTTCCATTGTAAAATTATTATATTAATTCCAAAAGTCTTAGCATTGCGCAACTTGCCAAAAGTAGAAGTTCAGATGTCCCTGAACTGAATAACAAACATAGTGAATGTAGTGCCTAGCAAAAACTACTATTAATTCTAACATGAATGTGTTTTTCATTGAAAACTGTGACTAAAATGATCAAATAAGTGTAGTGGTAAAAATTGAAGAATTTTTTCTAACGAAATATGTTGTGGAAGACGTAAAGAAGAAGAAAATGAAAATACTCAGTCAAAACGCAATCAAGCCAATCTCATAAATTCTAGTTACTTGAGTGCAGTACTTGTATGAATGTACTTACATCCCACAACTACTGATAAGGGTAAATACTTCTTCAATATAGACCTGTTTTATTTTACAACTCACATAGGCAGGAAGACGTACTGGAAAGCTGTTCCTTGGGAAGAAATACACACAGATGCTCATTAATGTCTGTCTGTACCAAGCTGTAAAAACAAGAAACTGCAGTGGTTAATTGTTATTTCAGTTAAAGTTCTTAGCTGCTTGTGAAAAGCCAGTCAGGATTTGAATGTTTTAAGGATGGAGAAGGATGAGCAAAATGTGTATTATGTCTATTATTAGTCTATAATTATCTTTACTTGTGTGTTTTGTGGTAGTTGGCTGTTTTTTTATCTCACAAAAAGACAGCTTATATATTATTTATGTATATTTCATATGTTTTAATATTCTGATGAATAAATCTTCTGTGTATGCCCTTTTTTGGTGGCGGGAGAATATATAAGAGATAATACAGATTTTGTCCTTTTAATATAATCTTCATTCACAGTCACATACTGGCATTTATTAACAATTTAATAATAAACAGATTTTTTTTTTTTTGCAAAGTTTTGACAAAACAGATTATGGTCTTTGTGCATTTTTTATACTTCAATTTTAAACATGCCTTTTTTTAGTTTTAGTCAATTACAGCATAATTTTGGGAGAACACATTTTTTTGCTGAGACCATGTAGACATAGTTGTGGTTTATCTTTGTAGCCCATTTGAAGGGTATGTGGTCTGCAACCAAAGTGCAGCCATTTCAACAAAGCTGGCAAGCACAGCCTAATCAAACCTTAAAGTTGATGTAAAACTGATGAGAGTCCAATTCTGTTTAGTTAAACATCTGATTTTTTTTCCATCAGAAAGATCCTTGTATTGTAGTATTGCAGTGTCTTTTAGAACCTATAAATGTATTTATTTGAGCATTATAAAAAGGTAAAATATAGCATCTCAATTGGCAAAGGTAATCGATACTCAGTTATAAAGTCAGATATCTTCATAAATTAGACTGTATTATGTAACTTGGCGGAGCAATGATTACCTGGAATTGACATGTCTGCAACAACAAGCGTCTTACCTCAAAAATGAATGACAGCATAAAGTTTATTCAGTTAGTGTCCTTAAGAATAAATTTACCGTTTTAGCTGTTATTCAGTTGTATGACCACTAGAGGACACCTTTTCTCGGTTTCAGACTTTAACAATGTTCCACAAATTTTGAGCTGAAAACTGAATGGCAGGTTGACTGTCATTAGGAAACTTTCTAGATCACTAAAGAGGTTAGAATAAGAAACATGAAACATTTTGTCACATGTTTTGGGTCATTTATTGTGAAGAACCGTCAGATAGACTGAGTAAAGATAAAATTATTGAGGATCCACCAGGAGGCTGGGCCTCCAGGCAGTCTGCAATTGTCTTGGATGTTACTCTGGATTCTGGTGATTTGATTACAGCTCACTGCTGTGCATGCTATAAAACACATCTGCCTGTGGTGCAGAAACCACCAAAAGCTACTTTAACAGCATTTTTAGAATAAAGGTCCTAAACTGGGCAATGTGGCTCCGCCTGTGATACAAATCTGTGACATGTGGAGCGGGGTGTAGTGTTTTAAGCCTCTGAGTTCATGCTACAGTTTTTTGCATCATTTTAATTGCGGCACTCGCTAATTCTAAACTGTTTCATGAGGCATATAGTAAAAAAGATTATGTCATTTATTTAATTCCAGACTTCCCAGTGTTGTAAAGCTTCTACTGTTCAATTTTTGATTACAGAAAAGAAAGAGAACCGCAGTTAAAAAAGAATACTAAAACTTTATACAAGTAACTTCTCAGCTCTGATGCCAAACATCGATTGATAGGTTGTTCACAGTCACTGATTTAACAGAATATTTAGTGAATATATGTCTGTCTGGGAATATATGTTGAGACATGGAAAAGCAGATTAAAATATGACTTTCATCAGGGTGCATAGATGTAAAACTGCACATATATTGTGACGATGGAAAAAATGAACTGGATGTGAGCAAAATTTGACGCTGAAACCAAAATCTCTGAAAACTCTGAAATAATTCAGGCTGAGCCATGACATGTTGCTAGTAAATAATTTGAATTGACTGTCAAACCTGATGAACATTTTTAATTCACTTACATTTGTCAAAATTTCTGCTGGTTCTGTCTCTGTAACTGTGTTTATACATGAGCGATGTATTTTAGCCACATTTGTTGGGTCTGGTTTATGTCTTGACTCTTGAGAGAAAACAGTAACACAGGACAGTTCATATGAATAATAGCCTTTTTCTTTTTCAACAGTCAAATACTGAATTAACACTGAGGTATTTTTTCATCATATTTTCGGCAGGATGAAATGAATCTTGATCAGTGTACAGGCTGTTCACATGATTTTTTTCGCTTCGGCAAAATCTCAGACTCCTGCAGTGCCCGGTTGCAGCCCTTTGCAATGATCGAGAGGAAACATAGATTGTCCTGTCACCTTCCACCTTTGTCTAAGGTTTGAAAATGCTTTGAAGTCAAACAAACCTGATGTGAAAGAGATTCTTCTTTTTTTCTAAAATTTAAGACCACAACAGCATAAGCACAAAAGAACCATGACCTTCTGATCAGGCATCAGGGGTTTTGTAACTAGTTGAGAAGGTAATATGTTTTTTTTTATCCTCTCTTGATACACAGTAAGCTGGAAATTGTTTCAAAGTGAGTACAGTTAACTCATGCTTTGGCACACAGAAGAAACTTTTTTCCTTACAATTCTGTCTTTGTTTCCAGATAATTTGGGCTGGGATAGTAACTGTTACTCTTGTCTGTAAAAGGAGATGGGAATCTGATCAAAGCCTGACAGGACAATAGCAACATAATATATAAGCTATTGACTGTTAGTACATTGCTGTTTCTTGTTGGACACAGTTACTGGTGGCAGGTCCAACCTGATGGGATTGGGTTTCTCCGGTGCCTTATTGCACATGGATTTATGTTCTGAAGCTGGAAGCATTGGTATTTTGTGCATGAGAAAAAAAATCTCCTGTGCTGACTGTTTGGAATCTGCTGCTGTAGTGCTCTTGCAGTTGGACCAGCTTTGTTGGATAAGAGAGGAAGCAGGAGTGGCACAGCTATGCAAAGCCTTTTCCGGTCCATAAATGCCATGTTTATTTTTGAAGTTCTGGCCTGGTGTGCACCACTTCTGTTTTAAACAAAATGGTGGGTGGTTTAAGTCTGTCATAACGATGACAGGGATGGTCAGGCCTTTATAGCCCTGGGATGTAGGAGCAGGATGCTCGGCAGTTCAAAGCAATTCTAGCCACGTGTAGCTCAGGCAGAGTCATCATGTCAACAGAAGGATAAACTTCTTCCTTCTTTTGCAGCGGAAAAGAAGAAATGGTTATTTAAGACATTGCTGTCCTCCATGCCACAATGTGCTACACTACTCTGCACTGCAGTATGATGGAAAAAGCTTTTCAGTGCAGAACCTGAGAAAAGCACAATTTTACAAAATGCATTAACACAGATGTTGTTTTTTATGAGTTCTCATTTTTAAAGTTTTATTTCCAGATATTTCAATTTCTTTCATATAAAAACCTACTTAAGGATTACACACTTTTCACCTTTATTTCAGTGCAACTGTAAATCACAAGGTTAAGTACTATACTTATGTGTTTACTTCCTCTATTTTAATGCCACTAGCACGGCTGGATCTGGACAGAGACGCTGGGTGGTTTCCAAAGAGTTCTTTTCCGCAGCTGAAGCCACTTTACCATGCCTGTTTTCACCACAGTGCACCACAGGCCCTTCTGTGAGGTTGCTGTGCTTCCGTTGTGTGCCTCTCAAAGCCTCTCAGGCCCTCCTCACGATAACACTACGGCCAACGCTGTCACAGGATCAAAGATCACCCCACGCCTAACAAACAGCTAGACACTTGGCCTATCTGAAACATCTGGGAGTGGTTGGTTGCAGCTGTTGGTGCATGCCCACACCCCTGAAACAATCAGGACTCAGGCCAGATGTGGAGATCATCTCACGTAAAGGACAGATGTTTCTGTTCCTCAGAATCGCTCACCACAAGGACAAGTAGGATGCTTTCTGAAGCCCTATTAAATTTAGACTGTTTGTACTGCTCCCGGATTGGGTTCAGTGCCCTGGGATATGCCACTGGCTTGTGGGTTGTCACTATTCAGCAGGCTGATAGAAAACAGTACTGCTTTCAAAATGACTCACAAAACAGTAAACAAAATATTTTTTTTTCTAAATGTGTGAGTGTGAACCAATAAATATCACCTAATCTGAACCCTCTGACATGCGTGGCTCCAGATCTTTGAATCCGCCCACTCCACTCTGCTCAGAGAAGACGAAGATGGCAAAAGTAACTAATTGAAAAGTCTGCCGGAAATCAAGCAACCTCCTGACGATAAAGAGACGAGAATGTTATGAAACTATTTTATACATTATACATAACAAGCAACTCTTGTGGTTCTCGAAATACACAACCGGATTTGGTGTTTACTGAGGTTATTATCGAAGGACAGTACATAACATCTAATAACCTCTCAGTGTTCAATCCCAGCACCTGTTCTGCTGGATTGTTGCTGTGGCATAAATATTTAGAACATGGATACAAGGTAAAAGTTGCAGAATCAAGAAAACTAGAGTTACTTGTCAAATTGTAGTTTACATCTCAGTTTGTCCAAGCTCCTTAAAATATAGCGCAGTGAAGACTATTTAATAAAAGGAATTTTTTGTATTTTGTGGTAAAAAGAAGGTTATCTTGACTTGGAGACTAATTTTACAGAGAAGCACTGAGGACTTACAGAAAGCTTCCACACGGTGGAACAACAATCAGCGACAATGAGCAACTACAATGTTTCAAATATGGATGTTGCTGTAAAGAATCAATAGATACTAAACTTGGATGTCTCAGAACTTTTCAACCCAGCAGCACAAAAAATCTTCATAATTAGCACAGTTTTAAGGCGGACACAAAAGATTGGGGTCACAGTTTCATTGTAAGACCAAATATGAAATATGGTCACAATTCATTTCCTGAGTCTATGGCATTAAATAATCAGAAAATTGTTTTGTTAGCTCACCGTGACCCCGACCTTTGACCACCCAAATCTAATCAGTTCATTTTTTTACAATCCAAGTGGACATTTATGTCAAATTTGAAGAAATTCCAAGTTCATGTCCAAAACCCATAAGCTGGAAAAAATAAACCTGAAATAATGAAAATACTCTTCGTGGAGAGTTACCCCTTTCTAAATTTTATCTTAGGTTACATTAATGTGTCAGCTATTTCAGCTACTACTCATTTTTTACAATATCAGGTATTTCAGTCCAAGGTAATACCATTTTATTACATTATCTGATATGTTTTATGGTTTTTTTTCCTGCAGTCTGAATAGGCACAGTCCTCAAATTAAAAAATTACAACGAGAAATCTATCACCTCTGGTCGCTCAGTACAAAGAATTTGCTGTATATTTTTACAAAAAAAGAGATTTTTTCTGACTAAAAGTTATTCTGTAGTTTCTGCTGAATGGACTCTTTTGTTTTAAAGAAACTTGTTCAAAAAACTTTTCACACACAGTGCAATTTCAAACATAACACAGAACATAAAAAAATGCAAGGGGCTTTGTATAAGTGACCTCTTGAACATGATGTATTAGACTCCACTGTGGAGATGTAAAGTTAATGACACACAGACATGAAGACACCTACTAGTGTTTGCAGAGTTGACATATTAATGCACTGGATATATTGTTAATACCAGGCCTGAGATGGTCTGGAGAGAGTCTTCCGCTCCTGTTGGCTCCCTGCGGTGAATAGAAAAACACTTTGGTGGATATTACACCCTGTGATTCTATCCTTCTGCTGTCTCTGCCTGTTCCTTCTCTCTACACACCATTAAAACAACATCTTTGGCCCAGGCTCAGCGAGCATGACATCGGAAGTAACTTTAGCAAAGTACCCTCACCGTGAACCCCCCTCCTCCCCATTCTTATGAATGAAATGATTTTGTTCTGTACATCAAAGGGAGGTCTTCTGTTTATACTGGCTTTTACTTTCTGTATATCTCTCTCAAGTTTCCCCCTGCAGTGTAAGCATGGTGAGACAGAGCCGTCTTATAAGACTTGTGGGCCATGATAACATCAGTGGCCTTGATATGCATTTGTTTTAGTCTCGTATTTAGATGATCCCCCATTGCTGATGTCCCATGTCTGCACTACTTTTTCTGCACTACTTGTTCAGTTTCTCTGTCATCAGTCTACCCCTCACTTTTCTGGTGGTCTTTAAAGTGGAACCACGTCTTTAACAAAAGGCCTTTAGATCTCAGGGAATGCTTATTAGCCAGGAGATGTCACTGTAGAGTGTGAATCCTGTCCTCATTTGCTTGTAAGGTCCCAGTCCTGACATTTACCTGCTTGTAGACAGTGCAAGTAGGTAAAAGAGCACAGGTTTCATGGGCAAAAGTCAGCAGATGTGATGTAGCTGATATATTTGGAGGAACTTTTTTTTTTTTGGTGGAATAATGTTTTAACTATTAAATATTAACCAGTCTTTGCATTTTAAGAAGTCACAGGGGAAGTTTATTATTTTAATGTGAGCCATACTTTTCAAAAATTACTTGCCTTATTTCTCTTTCTTTTTAAATTATTTACAGTTTCATTATGAGTATGATTTTAAGTGTTAAATTTATCAATCTAGAGGTTTTTATGATACCCATAGCTCCTATTCTCAATACTTCAACTTTTCTTCAATAAAACTACAGTGTAAGAATCCCTGGTTTTACCTCTTGTGTGTTTTATCTTTTTTGTGTGAATGCCTAAACTAAAGGTACAGAGGTTTCCTTCCCTTTTCGGGCAGATAACGTAGGTAAAACCGAAAAGGAGGAGACCACAGAGGACGCCCAGATGGAATCACAGCGTTTACATAGCTGGCCCAAAAGTTGGAGACGCCTAATAAGGAGAAGGAGAAAGATGGCAGTGGAAAGGATGTTTCCACTTAACTCTTTGGTTTAGAAGCTTCTGAGTGAATGAATGATGCAAAGGTATGATGAGATGTCAGGATGTTTAGCATTTCTTGTTTGTTTAGTGTTCTTCTGAATTAATTGGGTAGCAACTTCCAATGTGCAGAAGAGTTGGAGTGGAAGAAAGCTCTTACTTCTGGTCAGGTCATCAATTCCAAGCTTGTATTTAGTTTTCTCTTGTTTCTTTTTCTGTCATTAAAAGTCTTACAAAAGGATTGAACTTCAAGAATCTCATATCTGACCTGTGCTTTGTTTGACTGGGGGAAGTGGTGTGCAGCACAGTATGATATGTGAATGACCTCAAACTTAATTGAACATTTGTTGGGAGGCTAGATTTACTTTTCATGCTTTCATCTAAAATAAAAAAAACAACAAAAACAAAAACAACAATGATTTTGCACTGGTGACTAGTCTGTGAGCTTACTGACAAGCAGTCAGTAGCCCTGAGCTGTCTCATATTTTGCATCCTGAGCTTCTTCCACCCCTCTTTGATCATACAAGCATTTTATCTCTTACGACAGCCCTAACATTTGTTAATTATTTGGCTACAGGCGTTGGCTCTAGGTTCCTGAAATGATGACTCAGAGAATAAAATGACTCCCTGTGCTTTAGGCAGACGATTTGGGTTCAAAACCTCAGCAGATCATCAAAGGATACAAACGGGATGTGGTTATTTACTGTATCTGAGGTTATAAAATCATTTCTTTCGCCATTAAGATGATTATACTGGTATATTTATCTATAATTTCTAATGTGAGACCTTGCCTGTGTATTTTTAGTTGTGGGCTCTGCAGCCTGTTTATGGAGAGCTACTGATTATAGTGTTTGTGCAAACCAAAGCACATATGGCTCTGACAGTACCATAGCAGCTTCTCCTCTTAAACATCTGTGCGTGACTAACGCTGAAACATGACATACTGATGTAGGATCTTCCAATGGGCCATATCTTAGATTTACTCCCCTTCACTTTTATACTCCATCCCTTCTCTCAAGTGTGCAAAGGATTTCTATGGGTTTACTATTAGCTTTGTTCTTAAACTCTTGACAAGCGTTCGTTATGTTTCCCAAGATGGACTTATTTTACACAACAGACTGTGTTGCATGCTATAGCAGTTTTCACTTGGGTGATTTAAAATCATAGATCACAACTGACCAGCTGTCCATGACTTCAGAAAATGAATGTACATGGTCACAGCTGTGTGTTATTGCCCTTTGATGTAACTATATTCCTGAGATTCTCACAGTATAAATATTAGGTAAGATCTCTAGATTCGGCAGCTGAGCCTGGCAAGCACAAAATATAAGTCTTTGTAATTTAGAGGCTTTGACTCAAGGACAAATACAGCAAACACACTGAAGCCCATAGAGAGTAATTTTTATGGTATTTATTAGTCAAGAGCATGAAGGAGCCAGAGAAGATGCCAGTCTGCTGGTTTTTCATGGAAGTAAGTCTTTTTTCCTAGTATATAATGTTATTTGCTGGATCACTTTAATCATGTCATCAGATAAAACAAAATGAGAGACTTAATAATCACAGGTAACTTGAACTGAATTATAATGGCTGCGTTTGGGATGGACAGAAATATAATGATATATTGTCAGATGAACTGTGGTATTTTGTATGATGTCTATTTAAGAAACATTTTCATATTGCATTTCAAAGTTTATACCTGCCACAAATTTGTTTGTATACTTTTTTCTTATCACAACTTGAATCATTTAAAATAAATAAAGCATATTAGTCTGCTCACCTTTTATGATATACACACTTTTATTGCTCCTATTATTTAAGTAAACAAATAATGTCAATGATTTTGCATTTAATAAAAATGAAAATCAGGAAGAACATGCACATGTTAAGCTGAAGATTTATGACTGCCAGAGGATGAGCAAACATATAGTATCGGACCTTAAAGTAGGATGCTGACCCTATAAGCTCGAGAGAATTTAGGAAATCATGGGGATAAATATAGTTCTCTTGGCTGACAGGTTTTTGAACAGTGTCCATTGCGTTCTATCACAGGGAGCAGGAAGGAGATAGCCTTAATTGTCAAAGGTGTATTTCTCCAGCATACACTTCCTGAGAGACAAATGGCCAGATACACTTGACATCTTATTCCATATTCATGTTGGGCTACAGCTCATAGCTGAATGTCTATGGCAAAATCACTCCCCTTAGTGTCTTTGCACCTGGTAGTGTGTCAGTGGACGCCAGGATCTATATGTTATTTGGGGAAAATAAAGTATATGGCCTCTATAAAAACTTCATATTTATATTTGCAGGTATTACAAAAACAATTAAGCTTTAAAACACATCTGTAGGAACAAATAAGAAACTCTCTAATGTGTTTTGTTGAGTTAATTAATCCCTTATACATTTTAGGGGATGCTTAAAGCAAACAACCACAAATTCTCAGAAACACTTCAATGAAGCAACTCTGTTGCCTGATTTGCAACCTTGAAAAATAACAGTCTTACAGCTTCCTCCTTAGTAATTACTACTGCTTTCAAATTCCTGTTATTGACATTTTTTTCTTAAATTTGAGTAGAGAAAATCCTCTGTTTTATGTATTGAATTGCTCGGTGCACAGAATTTAGAGAGCTGTTCTGTATTTGTATCTTCATAAGAAACCATTTACCATTTCATTCAGTCTGTTTCTTGTTATGTAAATGTTTTCTCATGGCCATGATCGTATGGATCATGTGACCCCTAGACAAATTGTTTGGGAATCTGGCAGCCTTGTGGCTCATGTCTTACCCCGAAATACATGACTAGCAAAACAACATTCTTCACATAGACATCTTTTTTTGTGTAAGAGTAACCACAGTGAAACAAAAAATCTTGCTGATAACTTTAACAAGAAAATATGAGCTTGGACCATCAGTGTAATGGAATTACTCAGAGAAACCCTGGCAACCTGTTCAAATGGAGCATAATGAGTCTGACACTTCTGGACACAGCATGTATTAGGTCTGGATCTCCATATGGACCTAATTTAAAAAAGTTAACAATGATGAACATGGACAATTATAATTTTGTTTTTTCCTGTGAACCCAGACAGAGTCAATGACTACTTGCTAAAAATCTTTATTTACATTTAAGAATTTATTATCATATGTGTTGCTGTTGATAGACAAGTTCACAGGAAATTGTGAAGTAAGATGGCTTTTACTCTCCCTGCTATAAATACAGTATTGGTGATTGGAGGGTGTGGGTCACTTATGTTTCCTGTGGAACCAACTAAAAGTTTTACATCTGCCAAAGAAAATTAGCACAGTGACTGGCTCATGGCAGAGAAAAATAGTTTCCACAGTTGAATATTGTTTCAATGTATTCTGTCACTCCCTCTGTGTGTGATACTTTGAATGAGCTCCCTTTCTGAGTCATCATGGTTGTTATCTGCTAGTGTGGTCGGGACTTGGAGGAATTCACTTGTGCTCTCCCTGATAGTGATTGTTCATTTCAGTGCCAAGGCTCATTGCTGTGGTGAGTCTCAAAATGAAGGACCAAATAGTTTCAACAGTTTCTAAACTTTCTCAAGTGACAGCACTGTGAAGTGTGGAGTAATGGGATTAGAGGCTTTTTTTCCCCTCTCCTCAAAGAAACGTTTGCTTGAACAATTTAATTGTTTTGGGAATTCCAGGGCATCAGTTTCAATGCTGAGCATTCCTTTCCTGCACAACAGAATGCATTCCTGGAGAATAAAAGTGATCTCCATCAGAATTAGACAGACTCCCTACAATGTCTGAGGAATTTCGTCCTGCAGGAGAACGACATGTTGGACTGTGTGATTGATAGTGTATTAATTAGAAAGCATTCACGGTGGACAGCCTTAAAGAGTTGGGATTCTGAAGTGGGTGTCATTGTTATGAGACAGACTGCTGTTAAGTGGGAAGGAGGCTGAGGCAGATCTGAAGCAAACTTTGAAGGATAAGGGATATTATATATTAATATAGTTGGCTGTCTACTGTAAATATAATGACTTAGGTCTGGAGCATTCAAATCAATTTATATTCACTTTGAATAGCAAAAGCATCCATGTTTTTTTTCAAATCACATTAGAGCTGCATCTTCCAGCAAGTGAAATCCTTTGGCTGACATGCTGAATTATTCTCAGGCTTGGCAGATCTTTTTAGCAGACTTCAGTTCCACTCCTCTGGTTACTAGAAGTGCTTTTTGCTGAACGGCTTTGGGGAGAATGCCAGTTTTATTGATTTTCTTATAACTTCTATACATTTGACTTCTGCCGGGACTGTTGTCAAAAACTTTATACGTGCACTGATTCTTGTTAGCTGTGCTTGTTCAGACAACTCTCTGGCCATCCACTGAACCTCTTTATGGATTAGAACCAGGACAATTATAGACACATGTCATGTCTGACTTTCTTGTCTATGTATCTCTTTTGTGTCAGCTAAACTCAAAGGATTCAAATACATTTTTTCAGGTTGGTTATTCAGCATTTTGTGCCTTCAGAAAAAGTATTTACATATTAACTTTACACTGTGTATACATGTTTGAGCCTACCCACTTGCCCTGCCTTTTTCACTTGTACTAAAGTAAGTCATCTGACAACCTGGTTCTCAACAGAAAGTGAAATGTTCATGTTTGACCAGTTCTATGCAGGAAGATACACCAACAAACAACAAAATGGGCCCAGATATACAGGGCACATCGCCAATAACTGCTTTGCAGCAGAATTAAAGTGTTTGAAGGTGGATTTTTTTTCTGTATTGCTTAGCAGATGGACAGATCAGGCCTCTCCACAAGTTGTAGAAAAAACCAAAGGAGTTACAGGCAACTTACTGGCTTTGTCGTCAAAGAAGACTCAAGAAACACAATACTGATGTGGTTGGTGAGACCTCTTTTTGTTTTTAAATGCTTGGTCTTTGTCAGCTGAGCCCTGCTTTGAATTTATGTTGTCACACAGATTCACACCTGGGACTTACTGAGCATAACCACAGTTTTCCTCAAGGGTTTCTCAGCACTAACTGTTGGAGAGAAGCACAATCCTCCCAGAATTATTCTTTGCCTCCTCTGAGATACAACAAATTAATACAAGACAGATTTTTACCATCTATTGTCTTTGCACCAAAAATGCTGAAAAGTCTTCCCTTTGTCTTCTGCTTCAGCGTGAACAGCCAGGCTACAATTAATAATGCACAGAGAGCAAGATAACAAATTAAAACACCAGGGAGAAGTATCCATGTCATGATATATACAAGGAATTCTTGTTGAGTGAACAGTTGTGAGAGCTAAGGAAAAAGATTTGTCCTTTCCCTGGTGGCTGAAACAGAAAATAATAAAGTTTTCAGACTGGCGTCACAGGGAGGTTTGACCCAGCATCAGCAGTGACAGCAGGACGGCCACAGCAGGCATTTCAAAATCGGCTCCTTTCATGTTTTTAAATGCATCTGCATGATAAAAGAGATGTTGGACGTGGGGTAAAGAAAACCAAGCATCTAGTTTTACGAGTTATCATTTTACCTCTTCTTGACTCTTACATATCCCCCTGTGCAACAAATAGAAAATTTACAATGACCATCATTGAGAGCAACAGAAATCTTAAGTTTTCCAAAGAGGTTAACAGAGTCCACTCAGTTTTTTTAATCTTTGTTTATACAAGTCTTAGATTTTCTCGTATACCACCATGGAAGACTGCCTGTTTTTCCATTTACATTTACATTGCGATTATGAATATCATATTTTCTGAAATATAATGAGCCTGTGGGCTTTTAGTCCAGAGTCCATATTATAACTCTTTACATGAAATATTTATTGTTCCAGTTTTCAGAGTCAGAAAGCAGTAGTAACACTAACGGAGATCTATAAAAGTTCTTTTAAATCTTTATTAACCAGGATATGACAAAGAACTGGTGCCCACTGAACTTTTCTTAACTAAATGAAAACCACCTGTGCGCCCACCATCAAATAAGCTTCAGAAAGGTCTTTAGCAGTAACTGAAAAAACTCTCTTACTTGATTTAGAACCAAAGCTCATACTCTCCAAATGCAAAGCAATCTAAAGGAAATGGTCCACCAGTGCTTCTGGTTAATGTTTTGTCCCAAAAAAGTCTAGATCAGACCTTTACTCAAGCACATGCCCACCCCCCTTTAAAACTTCTGGAGCTTCTCCATCAAGTTTTCAACACAGTCCACCTTAAAAATGTTGATGCATTGAACCATTCTGCCTCTGTTAAGAATTGAAATGCCAGCTTCTTTGATTTAGTATAATTACTTTGTGAACATTTTATTTTATTTAGAAATGCTGCAATGCTTTCAACAGTTTTTGCGAACACTCTAATGTCAGAAAATGAAAAAAATAAAACAGAGGAAGAAGAACAAAAGGGGAGTTGTTCTGTTCAAGTTGTGCTTGAATTTAATCATTCTTGTTATTCTTTTTTTTTCTTTTTGAATAATTATAAGCTTCTTAAACAAATAATTCCACTGAATGTTGTGTAGCAGCATGATGAGTGGGAGATCATGGCTTGTTTCTATAACTTTGTTTTTAAAGTGTAGATGCAACTCAGCTTAGTTTTCTCACATGCTCTGAATTGCAAATATTTGGAGCCCTTTTTGTTACCTCAGGCACAATTACATATGCAAACAATATTTCAGTGATCTGTGGGTCAACTGCTGTACTTAAGCAAAATACATATTGAACGACAGGAAAAAAATCTTGAGAAAATCATGAGAAATATTTACAACCTCATAAAGGTAGTAAAATGTGGGAGCAGATGAATCTGTATGCATTCATTCCCACTGTATTAACTCTATATGCTCAATAATAACCTGCTTAGTCTTATTTCATTACACTGTGTGTATCAGGTTTGATGCACTTTTGTTCTGGTTGAAATGAATTCCTCTTGCAAAGCAACCAGTCACACACTGAAGTCACACACTGAACTTTAATCTTGATTAAACCTGATCTGTTTATTATTTCTTCCATGGACTTTCAGCACAGCTATATGAGCCAAGCTCTGCGGGTTTTCTTCTAATTCATGGTCAAAAATCACTAAAATAGCCATCACAGAAAAATTATGGAGACCACAACCTTGTGATGTGGATAGAAACTCACCTCAAAGTAGAATTGCAGATTTATCCACTATTACAGCACCTTGGTATTTATTATACAGTCTAACCTATGACTCATAGGAGCGGCTAAGACGCTTTCAACCAAGTGAGGGCACTGAACTCAAAGGATTCTACTCACTGAACGTTTTTTTGCATGTAAAAAAGACATGAAAAACGAATTGAAGTGTGAAGTCACCTCAGGTAAAATTCATGCAGATGTAATTTTAGACTGCAAAATCTGAGTCTGAAATCAAAGTTTTATCTGAACTTAAGTTCAGGTGACAGATGACTGACAGATGCTCTGCTAGTGTTTTGATGCAGTTTATCCACAGAAAAATCCCTAGTCTACTTGTTTTGATGTTCTTTTTTTAAAAAACCATTCAACCAAACAGATATACAAGGTCAACATTTTTTACATTTTACCTTTCAGTCTCTTCATTTTTAAGTATTTATCAAAGTTTTGGCAGACTACCCTGTGTAGTGAACATTCTATCTCATTTATATGCTGTCAGCATGATACTTGACTACAAACTGTCTTGTCAGCAGGCAGTAATTATGGCAATGCACAAAGTTAGAAAACACAGGAGAAGCAATACAGAATATGATAAGCTAAGCAGTCTATTGTTTCTATGCTTAACTAAAACAAGGTGACACAGATGGTGAGTCAAAGTTCTAACTTCACAATCTAAACAGTGCAATGTGTTATCTAAGAAAAGAAAACATAACGCATAACATTCTTTTATTTCTTTACAACTACTACACAAAAAACCTACATCTGTACACTGACATTTAAAAGACACCTTTATGACCCCAACTTTGTCCTTATCTCTTGCAATCTGTAAACATTACATACTATATAACTCTCTCCTTTATAACTTTTTGTTCTTTGCACACTACGTGACAGCTTTCTTATGAATAAAGAACATGACCAAACACAATGTCATTTTAATCTCCCAGTTATGCCAGCATAAGTGACACAAAACATATCAGGGAGAGATTGTGAAATTGACATGGATGGTTTTTCAGACAAAGACAAAGCTGCTGGCTATTCTTACTTTGCAAAAAAAAAAAAAAAAAAGGAAGACAAAAAAAAGGGGGTTGTCATTTTGTTTTGTGTTAGTCTGAGTGTGTGTGTCCATGTGAGTGCACATGTGGATTGGTGTATATGTGCGAGTTTGCCTCCTGTTCCCTGCTGTCACAGTAATAATGAGCTGCTGCCAGTGCTGGAAGTCATTCCATGGTGATACAGCAGTTCACAGAGCAAGAGGGAGACATAACTAGGTTGCTTGGAAGGAAAAAAAAGATTTAGACAGCAAAAATGTTGAACTGTGGCAGGGATAACACTGACCAAACTTTCTTTTTTTTTTCAAAAAAGTTTTATTTTTTATTATCAGCGGGAAAATAACTATACAGCTATGTCAGAACTAGTCATACTGTCACTGCTAAACACTGCCACTGTAACACAGTTTTGGTATAAACAATATTTTTTCTGTAAAGGTTGTAAAGGTTGAGTCAGCTGGTAAAATATGTTTCCTCAATCGTGAAAATAAAATAAACAATTAACCTGCAAAAAATAGTGAATGAAAACAAGATTATGAATTGCATACATTCACCCCACTTCTTAAACAATAAAATGGTTGTTGACACAGCAGCCCCCCTCCATTCTTTATAAGCTCTAAATAAAAAGTGACAAGGGTTTAATAACTCTCAGAGAGTGCAGTGATTGACAAGAAAGGAAGCAGGATTATGGCTCCAGCACTATTAGAGATAAAAGCAGATCTCCTCTTGGGAGTTGGCTGGTGATATGGAGCTATGCTCTTTTAAAGAGTCACAAGATGTGCAGAAAAGTTAGGGGCATTGACTCCTCTCTGGACTTAGATGAAAAATACCCCCAGGAGGTTTCTTCACTTCCAACATCTGAAGGAAAACACTGTCTGTGTGAAGGCAGGGGATGCCACAGATGTGTAGAGGTTTTTTTCATGGTATGGCATGTATGTGGAACATCACTGTTGCACCTGAGAGCCTGGAAGTCTCAGCAATGAAGTATGACAAACTCATATTGTTGAAGATGTTTACGAGGATAATGCTCGGACAAAAAAAACAAACAAAACAATTTGTGCATACTGTGGCGATTTTAAATCTAGTGTTTAACATTTCATAGCTCCACTCCACCCAGTGTAAAACCACAAAAATGTGTTGCCTCGTCGACAGCACACTTGTCTAAACTTTTAGACAATGTACAGACTTTTGAAGCCACATTTTTACTATTCAAGAGTTTCTCAAACTCTGTAGCAACTTCTGTGATAAGCCGAACAGGGCACTGCAAGTAATGTTGGCGATTTTTCACTTCCCTTCTGCGTAGGATGGGGGCACCAAAGTTCAGCAATAACCTGGCTTCCCTCTCCGCAATCGGTGTGGCTCCTTGTGGCAGCCACAGCAGCAGCAGCAGCAGCGCTGGAGACCAGAGGAGCAAGAAGTTGCACTCCGTCACGTGTTGAATAAATTAGATTTGAGGAGGGACGTCCATCGCTGCTCGACCCCACACTGTTTGGTTTCAGTCAGCGTGCAGCAGCAGCAGAGTCTGCGACCAGACGGATAGCCCGAGAGCGAGTGCCGATAAGTTGATAACGTCTTCTGGAAGAGGACGCAAGGAAAGTTTCGTAAGGCACAAATCCCCGTTTTACTTCTGATGTTTTCGTCAGGCAAGATACTGGGAAGAGCAACATAGAGAATTCGCATTGAATCACACTGGCGTGCAACTGGGGTATCTCTACAGTCACAGGCAAGGGACAGACGTTTTTTAGATCCTGAAATGGATGTAACTTTCTCTTTGGTCTTGATAGAGGAATACTGAGAAGAATTTGGATATCCTGAAACTCGGCTCGTCTTCTCTCAAACGCAGCAGAGCAACAGATGAATGTGAGTATCCATCCCATCATGTCACACATCACCTCTCTGCACGAGTAACCTGACGCGATGAAACTGTCCATCAGTGCAGATTATCCACGACCACACTTTTTTTCTTTACTTGTTTGATGTTGAATACACTTTCCAGCTCGCCGACCTAGTGGAAGGATTTGTTCTACTCACTCCAAGCTCAGGAGACGCTGGCTACTTTCTTTGCAGACCGCTCTCCAGCACAGGCTGAGACTCCTGTGCAGCGGCAATGGACGCACAGTTGCATTTAGCGTTACAACCTGGCCTATCTGCCTTTGTAAGAAATTCCTTGTTTTTAAAATCTGTCACAAATTAACTCAAAGAAAGAGACCCACTTTTATAGATGGGCCTACACTCAGCTGTTTTACAAAATTGGAAGGCATATGTGTTTATAGATTTTAGTTCCCAGCTTTCACTCTTCACCATTTACATTGAGAAATTGCTCATTAGGGACATTATGATGATGTATCTGTATCCAAGTTCAAGCATTGAATATTTTTTTAGATTTGCGTGTTAAATTTGACTGCAGTGTTTTTTATCAGCAGCACTGCGCAGAAGGATCGCATACTTTGAAGACAGTCAAACATTTTAACTGCATGTCATGTCGCACTTTTTTTAAACCACTCTGAGACATTCCTTTGGTCAACCTATGGAGTTATTTTATTGTCCACCGAGTGCTGCTGCTGTTGCTGCCGCTGAGCCTTTGTGCCTCCCTCTTACTCCAGTTGAGCACATACCAAATGATTATCCACATGTCGGCACAGTTATTGTGGTGGCAGACTCGTGTTCATTGACCGTGAATAGGTGTTCCTTTCCCTCAATTAATAAATTAATTAATTCACCGCTGGGTTCCATCACCGCGCACTTCGTCAGGAGAGAGTGATGGTTGCCATGGTGCCGCTGAGTAATTATGCAGCCCCTGTTTTGACTTTAGACACAACAAGGAGTGCAGGCTCTTTCTTTCTTTCTTTCTTTCTTTCTTTCTTTCTTTCTTTCTTTCTTTCTTTCTTTCTCACCACCAGTCATCAACTTGAGTAGAACGGCAAAGTCCTGTTTTTCATTTAGGTGCCACCTCTGCAATTGTTAATTACTGACATGTGTGGTACATTGTTGCTGCCAGTCTGTGACTGAGTGCGTTATACTTATTTTGATGATGGATGACTGGCTGACCAGACAATAACAGAATCCATACCACTTTGCTTTTTAAAAAAATGAGGAGTGTTTCATCCAGTCATCAGTATTTACAATTCTATATTTTAAAATTTTGTCTACAGTTGCAATAAATTTTTGGTTTCTTTTGAGGTGTCTCTAGTCTGAGGCATGAGTCTGTTGTGTTCCTCTTTTAAAACTGTGTCCAGTTATGATATACAACACAGGAAAAACAAACAAAAACACAGCAGTGATGTATAAAACAAAAATGTGGACCTCCACAGCTTTTATAACAATCCAAAGATTATGTCATCCCTAGGCACAGTGCATGAAGTAATCATTTCACTAGTCTTGTCTTGAAGCTTGCATATGCTGTTGACGAAGCTAGTTTTCCAGACTCCTTAAGAGAAATGAAAAACACAGAAATGTTTTTCCCAAGGCCACACCAACGCCATGAAAGTGTCTCTCTGCCTTCCATGTCTAAGACTTGTCTGTAGTCAGAGTGGTTTTACTACTTGCAGCATCATAATCATTGAAATAATCAAATTATACATCAAGCATGGCCTTTGAGTGTGGCGTACAGAGGCTCACATCCATATAGTTAATTCTCTTGTTTGTGACTGGACTCTTACCTGAAGCAAATAATCAACATCCGTGTTGAATGAGAAAACTTGCATGAACACCCTCATTTACAAAAAAAAAAAGAAAAAATCCCAATCAGTTCTGTTCTCTTTAGAAACATGTTTGTTGCTGTTCACATATTAGGTGAACTTTGACCTCAGTTGTAGTAATGTTGTCCAAACATTGCTCTCACCCTTGCTACTGTAACTTGATGCACATGTGTTTTCAATGATGCAACCACTAGTACCGCCAGGGCAATATCAGATGGTGTCCTCTTCAAAGACATAAGGTGTGTGTGTATTTTATCCGGAACATCTTACACAAACAGCTGAACCAACTCATGCTGCTCTTGCTGTGGGAAAGAGATGATCCTTCTTGTCCCTGACCCTCAGATACCTTCAGCTGATTGTGAAAAAGGAGCTGCTGTGTTTTTTTGTTTTTTTTGTTTTGTGTTTTTTTTTTTCAGTACGGTGTTTGTTATGGCCAGGAAGTGTATGTGTATCGAAGCCTGTGATGGCTTACATCCTTTTTACATGCCGAGGGACTGATGCTTCAAAGACTAATGCAGGGCATAGAAGCGCGGCACTTGTGAGAGGCAATAGTCTGGCAAACATTAAGAGCTTTTTAGTTTGCTTTGTGCTAAGCCTATCATCCTCATCCAGTCAATCTGCAGCTCTGTCTGCGGTTTCCATTATGGCTCCATTGAGCCTCAGGCAGCCTGGCATGTTCTCGAAACCATAGGAGTAAACTTTTAATCGTGTAATGGACTTAGAAGCTCATTTTACGAGTCTGTCACAATAGTTGTCCCTCTTGGGTTGTTGGTGGGGAATATTGTTGTTGTGGTATTGGGATGGATTTTAATCAGTATTTTGTTTTTATTCTTTTAGATACTCAGATACTCTAGTTAGATTACAAAAGCCCCAAATTTACTCCAAAATTTACCCCCAAAAGACATCTCAAATATCACATATGGTTGTGGTTTAAGATATTAGCTTAAAACAAGTATTTGACAATTACTCATTATCCCCAGAGTCATGTTGTCTCAGATGAATTGATATGAGTTTGCCAGCATGATCTGGGGCAAATCTCCTTTATTAATTACGATGTTTAAAGACATCTCTAACTCTATGTGGTTAAAAATTATTTCATTTCATGACATGTTTGGCACTCTTCTACGTAATGTACTCTTTTGCTCATTGAGGGAGGCAGCAGTGTTTGTTTAGATTTATTGTCTGTTCAAAGTTTTGCCAAACCAAAGGCCTGGATGTCTTTATCTTGTAGCTAAAGAAAGACAAATAGTACTTAAGAGAAAAAGAAAAAGTGAAAAATAAATAGGAAAATGTATTTTCAGCTATCATGAAAATGAATTTCTGACACATTTTACCAAACATGATCTAAACCACAGTAGGGAGGTAGATGTTCCCAGCATTCACTGCTGCCAGGGATTTTGATGCTGATTCCAGTCATGCAAAGTACCCTGAATGATATCCACTGAATTCAAACAGAGGTTTCATTTTGCATGTAAATCCAAGAAACCTTGGATTTGGTCGGTTGACTTGGTTTAGAGGATTTAAAAGAAAGTGGGTCAATGCTGTAGTTACTGCTAACAATGAGATGTACATGATGTGTTACAAACACATGCCATTTTTAGAAAAAATAACCTCACTGACTTGCTTGCAATGTGCAGATAAAATATTTAAGTGCCTTTGCTGCGGGTACATGGAGGTTAATTCTCCCACCCTTGCATCATCTTAACAAAATCTTCAACAAGTTTTAACTACCACCAAGAGGGACACACCATGATCAAGGACAATGATGCAAGAAAAGCATCTGAATCCAAGCCACAGCCCAGTTTGCTTACTCAATGCCATAGCTCTCACCCTGAGTTTTCAGATTTTTTGTTTTCTGGATTGTGTTTTCTGAAGCCCTACACGCACAAGGTTGTTCCTTTTCAAATCCTGACTATTAGCTACTCATCTTTCAGACATGAAATTCTCAGTTATGGAGGTCTAGGTGGGTAGGTGAACTGGACAAGGATGTCCACTGTTGGTCAACATCATGATGTGGTGCAGATATATTTAAATTCCATACTAAATCTTCTAATACCACATGTCCTTCTTAACCTTTTGCAATTTTATAATTAGCTTTCCCTGCTGTGTCTGCTATATCCATTAGCTTACTCCGCTCTGCAGAGGTCCTCCACTCCAGCTCAAGCAGAGAATGCATTATTTCAGTTGTGGCATTTTGACAAAGGATCTGGCCTTGAAAAGCTATCCTTTGTGCTTTGGTAAAAGCTTTGTAAAATGCATCCCCAGTGTTGCAGTATAGTAAATCAATAAGGAGACTTTCAAGTTCAAATGCTGTCAAGGTTTTCAGGCTGTCATGGATGTGTTTTTTATGTTTTTGCCAAGAACAGTTCTCACACAGCAAGCAAAGTATTGTGCCTAAAGTGTAAATTTTAGTGCTTGTGTTTGCCATGTACAATTATTATGTTCTCTTTGAAATTAATATTATTTAGAAGTGAATGTAGGAAACTGCTCCATAGTTCATTGTTATTAATGCACAGGTTAATGATCTTGAACTGTTAATCACAGAGGTGAGAGTAATTTTGAGAAACATGTAGTCCTCCAAGACTTCTTTCTTGTCGGTCTAAGTTAGATGTAATCCAGTTTATGATGTTAAAGTTTGCATCTCTGAATCATGGCAAACTAAAATTAGCCCCGGAATCTTCTGTGCTAATGGCCAACTTCCAGCAGTCCTCAATTACATTGCGGCAGAGACAAAATAAGGGGGAGAGAGGTAGACTGCAAGGAGCCCTTCAATTCTACTGTACTTCTCTGTCACTCAAACACACTGTCACCACCATGGCTGAGACAAATCGCCACACTGCCTTCAGGGACACATAGGAGTCATTCAGTGCACACACAGATGTTTTGTGAACACTTTTATGTAGGTATCAGTTAAACCACTGGGGGGAGCCTTGAGGAGTTTCACTAGACACTCAATTCCTTAGAATTAAACACAGTATAATGTGCTTCTGTATATATTTCCTCAAAATTAAAGCTATATTTACTTTGCAAACAAGTGAGAGTAGTTATGATTTACATGAATTTAGATAGAACCATGGACAATTGGAAGCTGCTTGCTTTATTTAATGAAAAAGACACAATAATTTTCTGTGTGCCAGACATTTGGTGGTTTTGAATTATTCTGCAGATGGTAATGGTCTTGTAGAAAAATTTCAACACTGCTCCAAAGTGTCTCACAGTCTCAATTACAGATCCTCTGCTGTGGTGTGGGTCCACTGCCAGTGTGAATCTGTTGTTTATACAAAAAATTCTAACACCCTAGCTCTCTTAGATATCAGTCTCTGAATATTTTTACCTTTGTTTTAATTTAAAGTCTTAATTAGTATTACATGTATACATATATATTACATACCCTAACCACTGAAAGAAAGACATGTTTGCCTCAATAGGGATAAATATTTTAATTGGTTTCCAAAAGAAGTGTTTATTAATTGCTAAGTTAATGAAAGTCAGTTGTGGTGGCATACATAAATATTCAGTCAGGACCTCACCTGAGTGAGTATTGCTACAGTGAACACGATGAGTATTTAATCTTGCACCTTTTTAGTTAGAGTTGAATAGACAAAACCCAAGGCTCTCTGTCTGAGGTAGTATGCTCCAGCCTGTGGTTTTGATGTTTCTTTAGCAAAAGAGAGCTTTTTGGTATGTAGGAGAAATAAGGTGTTGACATCTTATATGAACTAAGAAGTATAGGAAAAATGTTATAAGCAGGGTCTATTGTATGTACTGAGGTTAGGAACAGAGCCCATAAAACACATGGCAAACTGTTTAAGGCATATACTTATTTTTCTTAAGCTAACTTACTCCATATTTTGACACATAAATAATACACCTTCTCTAAGTTTCTGTTGTTGTTAGGTTTTGATATTGCTCAGCTTTTCCTCTTTGTGTGTCTTCAGGTTTAAAAAGAAGGAGCCAAAATGAAGACAGCTGCCAAGGGTTTTGGGAAGTTTGTAATGGACCCTTTGCACCGTGAAGGATGGTGGAACACGAGAATAGTGCTAATGGTGTATGTCGCCTTGGAGCTTGTAACAGTCCACTCACCCATGGTCCTGGGGACTCTTGAGCTACAGCTAGATGAGGAACAGCCAGCGGGCACCATTGTTGGTGACATCAGTGCGGGACTTCCTCCTGGCGTCACAGCATCCCTGTACTTCATCTCAGACCATGAGGGCACAGGCGTGGGTAGTGATTTGGACATAGATGAGAGCACAGGCATTATTAAAACTGCTAAAGTTCTGGATAGGGAACTTAGGGATAGATACAACTTCATTGCAGTCACCATGACAGGTGTGACCGTGGAGGTGACAATCAAGGTGAATGACATAAATGACCATGCTCCAATGTTCCCAAGAAAACGAGCCACATTTAAAATCCCTGAGCAGACAGCCATCGGCACCAGGTTTCCTCTTGAGCCAGCTGTTGACGCCGATAAGGGCCAGCTTACAACACAGGGTTACCTTATCAAAGATGGAAATGTTGGCCAGGCATTCACTTTAGAGACCAGGAGAGGAAGCAGTGAGGTTCTCTATATAGACTTGGTGGTCAATGCTATTCTAGACAGAGAGAAACGGTCCACCTATACTTTATCTCTAGAGGCCTTTGATGGTGGTTCCCCTAAAAGGACTGATCAGATGACATTAGATATTACGGTACAAGACATTAATGATAATGCTCCTGTTTTTAACCAGAGCCGCTACCATGCCATAATATCTGAAAACCTTCAGCCAGGAAGCAACATCTTGCAGGTGTTTGCCACAGACGCTGATGAAGGAGACAATGGGATGGTGTTGTATGAAATCAACAGGAGACAAAGTGACCCAGACCGCTACTTTGTCATTGATTCTCGCACAGGCATCATCACGCTCAACAAGCCACTGGACTTTGAAATGAGGAGAGTCCATGAGTTGGTAGTCCAGGCGCAAGACAACGCAACTCAGCCAGAGGTGACAAATGCATTTGTCACTATCCATGTCAGAGACTACAACGACAACCAGCCCACCATGACCATAATCTTTCTTAGTGAGGATGGATCTCCAAAAATCTCAGAGGGTGCACAGCCGGGCCAGTATGTAGCCAGGATCTCAGTCACTGATCCAGACTATGGAGAGTACGCCAACGTCAATGTGTCATTAGAGGGGGGAGATGGAAAATTTGCCCTGACTACCAAGGATAGCATCATCTATCTGATCTGTGTGGACAAGATTCTAGACAGAGAGGAGAGAGACACCTATGAGCTGAGGGTGATGGCTACAGACTCAGGCACACCTCCTCTTAGGGCCGAGTCCTCCTTCATCATCCAGGTGACTGACGTTAATGACAACCCTCCTTTGTTTGACCAGCCAGTGTACAGGCAGATCATTCCAGAAGTGGTGTTTCCAGGGAGCTTTGTGTTACAGGTGACAGCCAGAGACAAAGATCAAGGGCCCAATGGGGACATTACCTACAGCATCCTGCAAGACCAAGGTGCTTACTCCAACTGGTTCAGTATAGACTCCATCACAGGGATCATCACCACGCTATCACAGCTGGATTATGAAAAGAATCCCAATCCTAGTATAACTGTGGTGGCCACAGATGGAGGAAAACCACCGCTGTCCTCCAGTGCTGTGGTTAATATTGTGCTTCAGGATATAAATGACAATGAGCCTGTTTTTGAGAGAAATTTCTACAATGTGTCCATCAAGGAGAACACAGCTCCAGGGACCTGCATTCTTGAGGTAGGACATTTTCTTGAAGATTTATTACGTTGAAAAAAAAGGTGAATTGATTGATTTTGTAAACAACCCCACACTTTAACCCTGAGCTCAGATGGGAGTCTGAACTCAACTTGGGGGCAAATGTAATGAGCACAACAAATGGAAATTTATTAGATAAATAGGGGAGAAATTAGTCAGACTTTTCTGACCCCTTTTCATTCCTCTATGAAGAGTTATTTTTTAATGTTAAATCTGTTTAAATTGGACTGCCTTAGTGATGATTTACCTGCAGCTTTAGGCCAAGATGATCCCCTCCTTGGCTGTCCTCCCCTTCACCTCTCAAAAGGTTTCCAGGGTAACAGAGGCAGTGTAAAGTCCTCTGTCAAGCCAGGCACAAAGGGGTTTTTCACATATTCACAGGCAGAGACAAATTCAGGGCTTTATTCAAAGAAATAGATGTCACTTCACTCTCAAAAGGCACCTTAATTAGGCTATTTGAGCGTGAGAAAAAATGGCTATAGACGACAAGATGAATTAAAGTTTAGACAAATTACAGCAGCCCCCAGTAACTGCAGTTTCCTTTTCATTAAAACATATTGTTTTCTTTTAAAAGTTTTTGGCCATCTTTTGAAAGAACTCACAAAAAACAGTTCATCACTTGTTTAAACCATTCAAGTAATTTCTCAAGTGTGGACATTCATTCAAATTTTGTTTCACAAGAGCCTGCTGTAGTATTGCATGGATCATGGCGTTGGATAGTGAAGTCCAGACAGAGGGCCCAGCAGACGGGATCTTGGCCCAGGGTTTGGCCTTGGGAGAGGGAGGGGTGAGGGGAGATGCAAGCCTTACCACGACTTCTGGCTTGACTGCAGAAATAGAAGCTACGAGGGCTTCTTGTGGGAGGTCCCCTAATTATAAATCACAGGGACCACAAGGATCATGAGAAAGCAGAATGTGCTCAAATTGATTATGGAATTTTGAAATGGAATCCAAAGAATAATTAAAAACTGTATGTTTTGGAGAACCATGAAGCTCAATGATCAGTCTTTCCAATGCGGTCTGAAGTTCTATGAAAATATCTGAAAATTGATATTTTTATTTCTTTCAAACTAGAGTTGGTCAGGCTCTTGTCTTTCTTTTTCATTGCCTCTAAAGGCATTGCTACCTGGTCTCTAGCAACTCTCAGACTATGACTTTTTGATCAGTGGCTACACAGAGCCTAAGTATGAAGCAGTTCTTCAAAGCCATTGATCTCTGGACTCACTTGAGCCTGTCTGGATGCTGCAGACATGTGTTTGGCTGACCATGTGAGAGCAGACTGCTCTTACTCAGGGTGCCAGCTCTACATCCAAACAACTCAGCAAGACATCTGATGACTTGCCTCCTTTTTTCTGCAGATGAAATTCTCAATGTCTAAATGTATTGTAATCATTAATTCAAATGATTCAATGGGCTTTTTATATTCCTCCACAGGTCACCAGCACAGCAGTTCATGATTATTTTAATGTAGACTGGCTCCACAGTGTTGTGCCTGTCTCATATTTTGTCACTCTCCACTATACATCAATTGGTTTATGGTACTAGATGTGTGGGGAAATAGATAACTAAAAATAAGGACCTAAGCCTCTTAACAGCCATCAGTCTTGTAATTCAATATGTTAGATCTACTGCAAAGAAAATGGGTCATCCTTGAGAGTGGAAATCAAATACGACATGAAAAACAACATTTTAAAAACCACAAGCTGGATTGTGGAATGTATTTCATGAGCCATTACTAATTCTATTCTCCATTATTAGTTTTCAAACTGTATCCAATTTTACAAGTTTTCTGGATGGGGTAGAAGTCAAATATAACTGTTACACCACAGATTTGATGCTGTAAAGGAACCACAATTCCAAAATAGCTTGCAAAACTCTTGGCATAAATTTCTTTAATCCATTTATATCTCCATTTTACACTGTGGATTACAAACATGCGTTCACTCAAGAGGTACTGTTACACTGTACTTGCCAGTACGCGTTTTATAACAAATGTGAAGTCTTAGGAAAATGGGCAAGATAACATAAATATTACCTCAAGGTATAGACTGGCGTTAAAAAATATCATGATTTTTAATCTAACTGCATTTTTTTTTAAATTACAACTACAATTCATACTTTTATTACGTCGTTAGTTTTAAAGACTACTTTTGCATCCTGCTGAACAGACAACCAAAAAATATTTTGTAAATATATATATATATATATATATATATATATATATAAAAAAATATATAATATAACAAAAATTCAACTAAAAACAAG
>JAQMCX010000055.1:2595670-2615693 GCA_029814765.1 Acanthurus leucopareius | reverse complement strand
TGGAATGTGAAGTAAAAAGTAGCAACCAAACATTTTTGTGTTTTTGCTGTGAGTTGCCAGAGCACACTTTACAGAGGCTCAGCTTCAGGTATTCAATCAAGGCTGATGACCCTCAGTGGATGTATGAAAGTATACTTTAGTGTTAAGTTCTCAGAAAAAGTGTGTACTGTCTGCAGAATTCTCGGCAGAGTTGACTAACCTCTCAAATCGATGCAGACTAGGAGTCAGTCTGTGCAGAAGCTGGGATAATGGAGAAACAAGTTGTTGATGCTTTCAACAAGCCAATTTATCATTGCCAGGTCTAAAGGCATCCAGACATCTGGTTTGAGAGGCTGTCTCTATCCTGGCTGTGTCTTTATTGGGGATCCCTGAAAATTATGAATAATATATTTCAGATGCAACTATACAAAAGCATCAAAATCCAGGTGCATTTCTGTCATGTTCTGTAGAATACTGTATCCTCTCCTGTGTTGACATCTGCCCATGTTTTCAATTAAGTTACCGTCAGTCATCTTTTTTTGCCTTGCTGTTAACATAATTTTTTTTGAAGCTTGTATTTTGTATTTTAGTTGTGAAATGGCCTAAATACTCTCATGTGATGGGTACTCACATACACTGAAGAGTTGTATGGGGATGTACAGACATGAATGATCTTAGTTTTCAGATCTTTGATTTGACGCCTGAGGAGAACTTCAGATTCACTTGCTATTAAGTTTTATGAGCAACTTATTCCTTAAAAGTCCTAATAAGCCCAGGCAGCAGATATTATGATTAATATACCAATTTGCCTTGTGAAGTCACAAGTTAGCTGTAGATGTCTTGTGAAGCTTATTTAAAGATCTGCACTGGGATGGGAAGTTTGCATTTTTTGCTCTTTGCTTAAGGAAAAGTCAACAAATGCCTGCTTGAATACTTTATTTCCTTCCGGTGCTACATTCATAGCTTTCGAGTACAACCCCAGTCCTTTACAGCTACTTTCTGAGCAGGTTTTGCTCAAAGGCACTTGGGGTTTTTTTAAGTAGGAGAGGACAGAAGCAGTGAAGTGATATTTTGTCCATCAAGACTGTGATCAAGTCACACTTTCAAGCATGGCCCTGCTGGTCCTTGATGATCATGGTCTCGTGACGGATCTGCCAACCCTGTGAATACAGGACAGAGGCAGATTCATCATAACAAGTATTACAAAGCTTTGATTAATATTTAAAACTGTTTTTTTTAACCAGAGGAAACCGTTGAGAGATATTTAAAGTTGATTTTCACAACATCTGAGAAATCTCTGTGTTTAAGCCCATGGCCGAGTGGTCTCCAAAGCAAACAGAATGTTTGATAAGACACTTGCGATGTACAGTTTCTCACTTATTGTGCTGCAGAATAGAAAATGCTTTTAAGCTGAAATGTTCATTTCAGGATTTAATGCAAACCCGCTACAGAAAATGTGAAGCAAAAGGTTGAAATTGTACATGATGGCTCCAATGCATCTGTAAACTGTAAAGCCCTCAGAGCTGTGAGCATGTGTGATGTTCATGGTAGTTCTCTCTGCTGCATTGGAAATGACATTCCTTAGGTTGCCCGACAGAAATAAAAAAATATCTGACTAGAAATCTGACTTTAAACATCCTAATTCTATCCATATGTAGGCATAAAGGATTTCATTTGTACTACTTTGTGTAATTTGAGTGTTTAAGCTTTAGTTCAAGAAGTTTTATATACTGTCACAAAGCTTTGGCAGTCAGCTTTTTAGTTAACAGTAATGTATGGGGTATATATGACAGAGCCGCGGAAAGATGAGTAAATAATTAAGCTTCTTTTCTGGCTTTAAATCTCTCAGTTTAAGTCAGCGCTCTTCCCCTGTCACCATTCCTGTCATCGCTGCTACTGCGCCATTTTTTATTTATGGGCCTTCTTTTCCTTTTTTTTTTACCTCAAGCATACTAATTCTACATTAGTATTGTACATTCTAATAAGCTTAGTGGTATCAATGCAGTTTTTATTTTCTTATAACCACGAAGTCGTCTTTATTTATAGCCACTCATAATATAAAAAGAAACAGATCCAGAAGTCTTCAGTAGAAGTTTTCTATTGCCTCTGTTTGCTCTGCTTGTGCTTTTCTGAAAGAAAGACTCTCTTTGGAAGACTCGTCAGAGCCCCTCTCCCTCCTGCAGTTCTGTAAATGACTTGTAAACAGGCTGTTTAAGTGTGAAGTCACCCTATGCCCTGTTGCTTCCGTTCCTTATTCATCACACTAACACACATACACATAGAAATATGGTGAATGTTTTTGCTCAAGAGCTGAGGGGGAAGGGCACCACTGCTGTTGTGGGACTGAGCCAAGCTCTGACACGCTCTGCAGAAAGCAATTTCTGCAGGAGAGATACGAGAGAGAAATTAATTAGAAGAAACATGTTTGCACATCAGACTAGTTTCAAAATGTAGGTTTTGATTAATTGCCCATGATTTAAAGCACTAAATTATTGCAATATTTTTTTATGATAAATTTTTATAAGTGAACAATTATGGCTATAACTTCAGACATTTCTTTATTGTGCATAAAGTTTGAGGTCTGAGAGTCTAAAACTGGTAAAAAAGAGTAGGAAAAAATTTGTTGTGAAGATGCAAAAAAATATACTGAGCTGAGTAAAGGACAGGACTCTGGCCTGCAGTCTTTTAGAGAGGATGAAAAAGGAAAGTGGAAAATGATTGAAACAAATGAGGAATGTGAAAGAAAGGAGAGTGAGAAAGAAAGCAGATGCTGAGAGGGAAAGGAGGAGATTTACCTCATGCAGCGTGCGTGCAAAAGTGGCGTGTAGATGAAGCTCAAGTGGTGGTTTGTTGCCATGGTAATATTGGGAAACAAGGGAGGGGTAAACAAGAAAACCCATCGATTTCATGGGCAAATCATCATCTTAAGTGCCTGTAATTGTGGTGGAGTATTTATGTGCTAGAACAGTCCCTAAATGAATTGTGCAGAGGTAAGCATATGAAACCTTACAAAGCTCAGTTACTCCAAACACTAACACACTTCCTCTTACATTCTGTTTTTTCAAGGCACTGGACTTTTAAGAGTTAAATTGCCCTTTTTTTCCAGAGTACATCAGTGTTTCTTTTTTGACTGTCTTGCTGTCTTGGCTATCACAGGACATTATCAACACATCCTCGAAGTCTGGGGAACATGTAGCAGGGTCTGAGGATGTTTGTTTGGAGATAGAAACATCATGATCTCTTGGCTGGAGAAGGTACATTTGTCCTGGTGTATAAACATAGAGTATAAACTGAGCTATCCGATGAATCTATATTGTATATCAACTGAGGTTTTCATTTTGAGGGGGATTTGGTGGGGGGGGGGGGGGGGCAGAGGGTTGAATATGTTTATTCAACATGTTCCCCCCACCCCTGCCCCCTGCATGTTGTCAGTGGCTGGGCCTCTGCATCTGTCATGCAGGACAGACATGGGGTGAGTTCACAAGGCTTTTCTCCCTCCTAAACTCCAGCTCTGCTCAGACGTCTTTGTCCATGCTTTCTGTCTCGCTGCAGGGACTTCCCTTTAGCTTGTCCCTCCCAACTCTCCCGGGCCCTGATAACAGATCGAGGGCATCCTAATGAAGTGCCAGCATGATTAGATCGAGTTTGTCTTTCTTTTCCACTTGGAAGGGAAGAACTATCAGTCTAAAAAATACTTCCCTTCAGAAACAGACTTTTCCCACCGGAGCTGCCAGACTATTGCTAACGCGTAGGCTTTATCTCCCACAATTAAGCCATGTGAAGAAACAAACACAAATCTGTTATCTCAGAGTGGACAAAGCCTGTGGGCACTGTGGACAGTACTACACATACTCAAGGAGCTTTCAGCTTTCATTGGCTGATCAGAGTCTTTCTCCATTTTTTGCCTGAAATCTAAATTTGGTTAAAGAGTTAGAAAGTTAAAATACTCCTGTCTTGTCAGTACAATTTACAACGTGTTGTTGCAAAATGGGAGTATGTTTTTCTAATCAGTGAAGACTCTCTAGTTCCACCATCTTTGTTAAAAGTGATTACAGGTACCAGGACTTCTGACACCAGGATTTAATGAAAACTGTGAGGAAAGTGCTCTAGCAGTTTCAGAAATAGTCTCAGTGGTTCCCAAACTTTTTCTGGTATGCCCTCCTTCAGAAGCCGAAAAAAGTTCCTGGCCCCCAACCCCACAAATATTATCAATCATTAACAATATTTGGCAAAGCAACTAATAAAAAAGTTGAATTTCAGCAAAATAAAGCTTAGGTTGATAGCATCATCACTCATATTCATTTAACCTTGTTTCACTTTATATATCTCCCCTGGTCATCCACGCCCCCCCTGCAGTGGCTCTGCTCCCCCTCAGGGGAGCCAGCCCCCCAGTTTGGGAACCACTGCTCTATACTAACATACCTGAAAATGCATTACACACGACCTCCAAGTACTCTGGGCCCTTGCATGGTGGTGCAAACTGGAAGTAGAGGATTGTTGCTTAGTTGCAAAAAAGACTGTAAGGAAAGATTGCTTGGAGCAATAGAGGTGGAAGTGTCAGCCTTAATGAGGACACTAATGTCTGGATTAAAAAAAAAAGGTCCCATGACATGGACAAATAGATTCAGGGAAGGAGTTGTTTTGCTTGACAAGATCTAATTGGAAGGTGTCTAAGTCGTTTTTTAAAAACATATCTTTTCTATCTGTCAACACAACAACACAATCCTAAAGTGTACAAAATAAATCAGAGTCAGCGTTTCTAAAAGTCCTGTTTTAAGGCTCCTAAAACACCTGAGTAATGTGGACACCAGGTGTAAACATGGCAAAAGTTATGTGTTCTAAAACAAAATGTAGTTGCAGTTTGGATGTTGCTTAAATTTAGCTCAACACTGCAAGTCTGTGGCAACCTGTTAACCACCTCCAAGAAGTAATTTTGGTGTAAGGACTGCGAAGTTTACTAATGCTGCGCTCATGAATTTAGGCAATAAAGTGGAATCATTTAGTTTATTGTGTGGATATTTAGCAAAACACCCTGCAAAGTTTCTTTGCATCTTAAACATTTTTACCTCTTGTAGCTGAAGCAAATAGATATATCCGTGGGATGAATAATAAAAATAGTATAAATTAAAAGTAAAAAATACAGGGAAATCTTTTCCACCTCCATTCAGTTGGACTTGAAAAATTAAATAATATCTGTGGAAAATACTTTAATATATAAAGAAACTTTGTGTTTTGTATGGGGATGAGATAAATTGTGAGACAGTTTGCGTGCCAGTGTGTGTTCTTTCCCAGTCTGGGAAGGTGGGACAAAGCTGCTGGATTTGGCAAGTGTTTGTGCAGTAGGAGAAGGGTGCATCAAGATGAGGCCAAAGCACACAAGCTGGAAAGATATTTGGCCTGAATATACAAGAGACAATGCTTCAATCATAGCTGATCCACAATTAGAAAACAGTGGGATCTGAGAGCAATCCCGGATTTATTTGACCTAATTCTTCTGCATGTGCTTATAATTGAGTTGAAGTCATAAAATCTGTTAATTATTATTATATGAGAGGACGAGTACTTAAAGATGGAAGCTTAGTGAAGGAAACTGGGTTATCTTTATGCAGAGCACCCCTGCAAATTCCATCAGTATTGTAGAGAGAAGACAGATAAACAATCTAAATTCAGTGTGATGTCTGTAGATATCTTTTAATAGCAAGTATGGGCTGATAGGCTAACAAAATGTGAATGAGCTCTCGGTTCTAGTGGCTGTTATTTAAGTTCTAGAGGACTTGGGCTGATGGAGGGACTCCTGCAGAATTTTGCACTGTCCACATCCTGGTTTGGCTTTAGTTCTGCCTGAAGGGAATTGAGGAATGATATCCTTTGGGTCACAGGCCATGATTACGGGAATAAGTATATGAGGAAAGAAGTACTTGAAAAAACAGTCCCAGTGGATATTTTGTGTAGCTGTGGGGCAAGTACTACAGAATTGGCGTTGCAACTTCCAGGCCTTTGTAGACCATTTTAACCACTTAGGTCATTTGTTATTTTGTAAAGAGCCTCCTCTCAACTGTAGGAGCAGTGCTACCATTTGAAGCACCAGTGCTTTGTTGAAATTACCACTTTTTAAATACTCAACTGATTTATTCTAAACTATACTGAAGAGGTTCAGTCTTTTCTTGAAAGTGAGTTCATTCATCAAAAACTCTTGTTAGTGTTTGCTGAATGGAGCAATTCAAATTAACCTACCAAATGTTTTCAAGGTTTAGCTCCTTAACTACAGATCTTGCACACTTGCAATAATTTTGGTCACCATTTTTGAATGAATGCTCCACTCATTTAGATACTTGGATGTGTTTTCCACTTCTCATTCCAGACAGACTGTGATTTCATTTCATGTATGAAAATAAATTTGCAGACTGATGAAACTTGTTTAAATTGTTTAATCCATTAGAATTGATCATAAGTCTCTGTTAATGGCACACCACTGTTGCTTAGTAATGAGTTTAAGTACAGATAGATTTGAAAATATATAGACTTGATTAAATACATGACTTAAGTAATTTTCAAGAGTCTGCCTATTTATTTTCATACTATATGAAAATGAGTGGAAACCAAATGAGAGTTGGAACATGAGAGGAACACATTAAACCTTTAGATTTAAACAAGCATGTGTTCAGTGATGTCAAATACATGTGACTTTCTAGACCTAAATGGCCTCAAAAAGAAGTCAAAGTGTAGAAACAGAGTCATTCAGATTTTCATAGGCATCACTGAATCAAGACTTCATTTTTGTGAAAAGTCCACATGTCCACAAGGACTTTCTTTATCTCCTGGAGATTAGCTGCCTGTGAGTCATAACTTTTTATGATTTTGTAGTAGGAGAGTTTTTCTTTCATGAGCTCTCCTAACTGGTAAAAACAGAGGTAATTTTGATACAACCTCTCATTTAATGGGGCAGCTCTCTGGGCTTTGCCTTCTGTGAAGTTCATTACAGCTGTACAGTATGTAATAAGCCTCGTTAATTTGATCCCGGCGGTATTCACTCCTCTGCTTAAAGGGGTGAGTGCTGGATTTGGTGTGGTCTCCTCTAGGCTTGGGTGGTATGGTAAAAGGGATTAGCAGTGTGACGTCAGAGTGCTCTGACTGGAAAGAGTGGTATGTTATGCTCACATTGCTGTGTTCGCACTGGACATTAGGTTAGTTCCCAATCCTGCTTACGCTTAGGAATCTTCAGATGTGGGCAATGAAGGAAGCCAGTGGAAATGAACACCGTGGCAGTGGTGTGCTCTGTGGATGAGAGAGAGGAAATTGCTTGCTCATACAAAACCAGACTAATTAATGGTTTTCAAATCGTTACATGCTCACCAAAGAAGACTTTACCTCACTATCTTTATTTTCTATATCTTAGCTCATTAGATATACAAAAACGAGGAACAGAGGGAAATTAGTGTTTTTCTAAAGCAGAGTGTCAGGCTAGATTGATGGATCATCCTATTTATCCATATTCATGCTATTCTGCAAAGTAAATTATTCAAATGAATTCAACTCAGCCTGGACAGCTCATAGAACACTTTGTCTGCAACGCCTTTTTTGAGATACAGAGCTCATTTAGTTATGGTTGTTAGCAGAGTGATGGGTGGTGCTGAGAGGAAAGCACATTGTTTTTAAATAAATCAAATAATTCCTTTATCTTTTGCCAAGCACCCTCCTGACTTTAAAAGAATTTGCCTGAAGTGCAAAAGAAATATGAATACTTCCAATATTTCCAATACTTTCATGCCTTTTGTTGTGTTTTGTTATAATGGTGGTCATACCCTCATTTTTTAGCCTCATACTACCAACAGAACTACTGTAGTTAGTGTTTGTTCTCATCTACAGTTCTGGTAACTTTGCCTAATTAAGGTTTTATTTACAAGTACGTCAGTATACTTGTTGCAGTGTTTCTTTTAACCCTGAGAGCTAATGTGAAGCGAGGGTCTCTTTAGAAGACCAGTCGAGACCCTTTTCATTCTGTGAGCTTACTGTTGCCAGGCTGCTGAAAAATGCCGGAGGAGTTGCCACAATGCGCTTGTATAGAATGGCTTATGGCACAAACACGGCACTGTCTGTGTCTGTAGTGACTGTTGATGTGGGACAGCTGCTTTATGATGGTAAACTCCTTTCCTGAAAGCTGAGGACCCCCTGCTAACTTGCCAGCATAACCACATTGTACGTGAATTGACTCAACTTGTTGGATTAGCTGGTTAAATACAGTGATCCATTCCCCCCAGAAGTACAATCCTGACATTAAGGGCATTAGAATACCAACAAAGACTGTTCAATCTTTCTCAGGGCTTTCTTTTCTTGTTTATTCTTGGCCCAGTGTTAGGAAGCTAGCAACCTGCATGTTAATTATGCCTCTCAGTGAGACTCCACGGAAGAGGTTACATGTTAAGATTAAATGAAAGTTTGATGGAGACAAACAGGAGTGGCTAGAAAGTTTTTTTTTTGGTGTACAATGCTCCTGTTGTTGATATAGATAAATAACTTTTGTGCATACGAGTTAAGCGCTTTGAATATATACACTGCACGGATACTGCCAAACCAGTAACACGGAGCTCTTGCCATCTTGGCAAATGTCTGCGCAAAATAAATACAGCAAGACAGAAAAGGGAAAAAAGCAAGTGAATTTTGGGATCCAAACCAGAAACCAAGACGTGTAGGTTTTTTTTTTCTTTCCTCTGTCATGCATGCAGGCTGAAACGCATCTGAACACCACGGAAGAAGAGGACAGCGGTAAAGAGATAGACAGAGAAGGCAAAAGTGGAGAGTTGAAAAAAGAGAGCAACAGAGGACTGAGTAGGGGAGAAGAAAAAAAAGAAAGCGAGAAAATGGAATAAAAATAGGCTCATGATGGAGCTGGTGTCTCGATGAGGCAGCCCACTAACCTCAGAGGCGCCACACTCCCTGGCTTATCCCAGCCCAGTGAAAAAGGAGGGGCCACACCACAGATCTTTTTGACTGCCAAGGCTCCAGCGCCAAGCCGACTCTCTCTTGCTCCTAGTCTGGTTGTGAGGGGGCCAGGCATGTAAGACTGAGGCAACAAAGCATTTTCCCGTCTCTGAATGGCAGGGCATCCCCTCACATTTCAGAGAAGGAGCAGCAACCAGTTTCCAACCAGGTGTCAAATCAGAATTGCAGGTTTTTCTCCATGTGTGTGACTGCTGAGATGGTTTTGTTGGTTTAGCAAAGTTACTGACTCAGTGTGGTAGCTGGTTGCTACTGAGTCAGAAGCCTGACATTTGAGGAGCTCAGGCAATATGGCTGTATGCTGTGGTGTAGGTCACATCAATCAGAGCAAGATGGTGGCCTACGAAGCAGACACAAACCTGGCAGGAGGTCAGTGACCCAGGTGCAAATTGCCACAGGTTTACTATCACTCTCTGTCAGCCAGTGCTTTCCAATGGTATTGTTGCTGAAAACCAGAGTGTGGTAGACAAATTGAAAATTGAAAAATTCAATCATAATCCAGTCTTCTCATCTGTAAAAATTAGCAATTGACATCACCTTTGTTGTAGAGGTTATCAGCTGTCTGAGGAGTCAAGGAATTGCCCACCTTTAATCCCGTTTTATGTGTCAGAGAGTCATTGTAAGTAGAATGGCCTCGGTTCCTCATGTACAAACAGTCTGAAATATCAGGAAGTCTCCACTATCATCTGGGAAATATTGACAGACAAAGAAAGGAAGAGAACTAGACAGTTCAACATGCTCGCTCATCTGGAGGATATTCAGAAGAAAAATATTTTCATAACTGTTTGAAATTTTACATATTAAGTGGATTAAGGGGACTGTACACACATATTTTCCTGCTATTGAAAAAAAGAACATCTGGATTGCATTAGTTGTGTCCTCTAAAGACTATGGTGCTACTTTTGATTTGTCAGTCCTTAGTCAAAGTGAGAATAAAATATGGACAAATAGACAGGGTATTTATTTGTTTGTTTTTTTCTTTTTGCATCCTCCCCTTATAAGACAAGCACATACAGTATAATTAGATGGCCATGATTTGAAACCTATATTTTTCAAAGCCACAGAGTTTTGAATTTTGCTGAATGGTTACATTTTTCAGTTATTCTATATCAGGAATTTGTAAGTTGAGTCCTTTTGTTACCAAAGAACTGCAGTCTGGCTTTGCTGAGATCAAAACTCTGTGTTCTTCCTTTTGCAACCTAAAAAATGAAATGTTGGAGCACGGAAGAAAAACATACTATTCTGTTAGAATCAGATTTTGAAAGGACAGGTTCATACCTCTGAGTTTTTCTTCCCAAGTGAGTTTTTAAAATCATACAGAAGGCAAAACTTGGGACAGCAGTACAGTCTGTTTGTTGTGGTGTCAGTTTTTTCTCCAACTGCTGCAAAAAATCACTGTTTGTGAGCAGGGTTTAATGGATATTAATATGGTGTAGTAGTTCAGTTTGGTCTTGTTTCCGAGATTCTCATTACTGCAGCCATGATGACCCTTGTTTCTGTCAGATTTAGGGTTTAAGGTAGCAGCATTATCAACAGGTTGTGAGATTGAGACTAATAAAAGTCAACAAAGGTAGGCAAACCATCCCATTTAAATGATAAAACATTTCCCCCCCTAAATAAGCTATCCTTAATAATCACAAGCATAACAATTACCTTTTACATCCAATATACCTAACAAGTATACATTTCTATCACAGCTGACTATAACAGAGGTAAAAACCCACAAGCAAAGCTACGTTCTGACAATGTTTTTTCGTTCAGCTACATACTTGTATATTTTCCATTTCCTCTCGGATTTAATCACCCAACAACTAAGACTGAATGAAGCCACAAAACAGTACTGAAATCCATTTTTTGTAAGACTTTGAATTAATTTTTCAATTGAAGTTGAAAATGCTAAACCTCAAAATACCTTCAGCACCACTAAATATGTTGCTTTAGGCAAACAGGGACAGGACTTTCATCCAATATTCAGTGTTTTTATTCGAAATTCTCATTATTGACCCATTTGGAGCAAATTAAGTTTCATTTCTGCCCACGTCACGCTGGTGTCCTTTATTTGTGTGGTCTGTGATAACACTCAGAGTGTAGAGTTATAGCTTTATTCAAAACCGCCCAGTTTGCACTCTAAGCCCTTTTCATCTGGTAGCAATCTCCCCCGGAGCACTTTCAGCCACCAAAAGCCCAATCTATCAGCCACTGTCATGTGCCACAATGAAATGTGAAAGGTAGCATAACTGCAGAGAGACATAATGTTCTTTTAAAATGGAAAATACCAGATTAAACTTCATTTGTGCATAATTGGTTTTTGGAAAGACAGGAAAATACAGAAATCAGTTCAAAATTCCCTTTATTTATTTCAAGATGAACACAGAGCATTAAACGGAACACATTCTCTCTTTTTAACTTGCTGCCTACTCATTACCCTTAAAATAACAGTGGGATTAAAGTTAAATGTGTTTATTTCATTCATACACAACAGGCCAGTTTTAATTGGTTTCTCTTTCATGTTTTATGAGACTGTCACCACAGTGTGTTTGGGTTGATGCAGATAACGAGCAGCAGATTGCATAAACTCTAATGCAAACAGTGAAAATGGGCGCTGTGTGCATGCAATGTAAGTGATTGTTGCCAGATTATACGCACCATATGTATTCCTTTAGGAGAGTAGACCATATTTCCTTTTTTATGAATTTCCCCCGAAGTCATCATCTAGTGCAGCCAAATTTACCTACGCCTGCTAAGTGGTTCAATGCATTTCAGTTCAAATTGTCTGGACAGATGATAGCAGCACAGCAGGTCAAAGAAGGACAGGACAGCCTTCAGCTATCTCTCACACATAAAACAAATCATATCCGCTCAACTTTAAGGAGTAAGACCAGGGATAAAAGGTAATATTAACTGTCTGTCTAAACAGATGAAAAGGGCACGCAGCCTCTTCACTCCTGCTTCCAGCGTCAGGCACACAGTCAGCATACGTCCCCTCACCAAGGTCAATGGAGGGCTGCATCGTGGGATTATGGGGTGCAGGATGTCTGCTCTTACTAGGCCGAGAAAAGGAAATGAGAGGTGTCTAAATAAAGCCAGTTAAAATGAGTCAGAAGAAAAGTGAACAAGCCTTAGCTCCATTCACTTGTGGCTTGAGATAAATTGAAGTTATACTCTAGAAAGGATAAGAGAGAGGGGGAGACAACAAATTGAAAGGTGAAAGTAACAGAGAAAAAGAATGAGAGACAGTCTAGCAAATAACAGCTGTTGGAAATGCAAGCTGATTCACAGTTTTTGAAGGTTATTGAAAGTCTCCTGTAGAGAACGAGGGCTGCAGGATGAGAGTCCCTCTGACAGAGATATATAATCATATGAAACCACACTGGAGCAAATAGACTAACTGTGGAATTTGCTGATTGTCAATTTTATAGTCCTCTGCATTGTAATATTGTACTGCAGATAAATGTATTAGATCGATGTATTCAGAGGTGAACCAAAGCAAGTTTCAGATAAAATCTTTTGACGATCAGCTGCTGGTGAGCCTGAATAATCAAATTTAGAAAATGGATAGGTGGATGGATCTCATCAAATCAAAGATTTCTCAGATTTTTAGAACCCTTGATTTTGTGGAATTATACTAACAGACACAAAATGATACATTGTGTCTGTTTTGACACAATTCTACCTTCTTAGCTTATGTAGCTTCCAGGCGATTACTCAACAGTAATCCCTTGGAAGCTACATCAGGATGCTGAATCAAATCTCATTTATGCTTTAATAGTTGTATCACATTAAAAATAACAATATGTCACAACCTGTGTTATGTGAATAGAAACTCTAACGTAATAAATGTTGAGAGAAAATGTGCCGCTGTCACTTTACACATGTACAACCATATATATGAGGGTTGACAGCCATATATCAGTACTTATGGTTTGGTTGAAAGTAAATGCTCAAATTGTATGTTCAAGTGATGACTGCATCATTTTGGTTTTTATATGTTTCACCGGAAATGGCTAAGTTTACACAGAAAACTTGGAAAATGTAAAGAACCTGCCCAGCACTTAATGCTGATGAAACTAATTGACCTTTTTGTTACTTTTTGTTTTCTCATTTACGTAACTGTGAGTGGTTTAACCAGGGTGAAGTGAGGCCCAGCAAGTAGCCAGTAGTAAGCAGCTGTTTCTCATCTTTCTCTACAAGCATGTGTGTTATGGCTCTGCTCTGATTGGGTGTCACATAACCCCCATGTATCTCCTGAGCCTGTTGGGACTGGGCCTACTTTTTTTATTATTGTGCCTTAAAGAATAGCTAATGGCAAAATACATTTTAAATCTCTCTACCTATCTCTCCAAGTCATCTTTTGTTTTGATAAGTATGCTAAACCTGTACAGCACGGTAAAAAATGTTTTTAAATTAAGTTTAGTTTCAGTAGGTAAAAAGCATTTTCCAATTACAAGTTATCTTTAATACAGCATTTGTTTAATTTGACTGTATTGGAATAATAATGCATAAAACTTTATTGGATAGGTACTTGTTCTTGCATCAGAAATACTGTTCATGAAATTCAAATTCAATTTTAGAGTTCAACTGAACCCCAAAAGGAAATACAAGCTGGTGAACTCTTTGTAAGTATGCCATAATTGGACAGTGAAATGACTCAGCCACCATTCAACATAGTTTCATTTGCTGTGATCCCATCTTGCTGGGGGCTTCTCTCCCTTTTCCTCTTGTCAGGGTTCACTCACTGAGATATAAACCTGGTCTCTTGCCAAGCACAAGCTTATATCTGTTTCTCTGTTTTGGAAGCTGACCCTCTCCGTACCTCCTCCACTTCCCACATCCTGCACGACGGTCCTTAGGTTGTTTGTGAAATGGAAGTAGCGTAGGACCCCTCTGGGATGTAACAGAGGAGAGCAGGTCTGTAGCCCCCTCACCTCTGTGTTCCTGTAGAGTCCCCAGTGGCTCAGTGAACAGTGGGCTTGCTCTCCCGGTCTTGAGACTTTTTGTGTGTGTGTTTGTCTGAGAAGGAAAGTGGTCTTAATGCTTGTGTGTTGAGGGTGGGCCTTTTTACTTCTTTGCATTAGATGTAGATGTCACATTGAGTTAGTCCAGCAGTCTGCTGAAGTCTGGCTAGACTGGAGAACAATATTATTCCAAGATTGCCCTGGAGTGCCAGTAGCCAAAAGGCAAAAGGATGCTGCCGTCTAAGCTTCTGCACATTCCCTCTTTTGCTCTGCAAGATCCATCCTCCTTATTTCCTTGCGACAGGTTGAAATATGCATATGCCCCAGTTTATGCTGTAATTATCCTTTGTCTGCACCAGCCCATCGTTCCCCCTTTACCCCTTTAGCACAGTGAGCATCAGTGAGGTTTGCAAACTGTTATCCTTATCTGCAGGATGCACCAGGCAGACTGCACGGATGCAGTCTGACTAAAGGGAGGTGCATTTACCTTGGTTAAGATATGAAAAATTCATTTGCAGAAAAAGATAAATGTCACTCTTAAAATTAATAAACCATCCCCAGATATTGATATTTATATCCTTGAGTACCCATCAAAAAAAGCAGATGCTCTTTGTACTTAGGTGTCCATAGTTGGAAGTGCTGTTTTCACCCAGATTGTTTCTTTCTTACACTGAACCAAGTAGTGTTTTAGCCTAAACCTAACCTAACCGAGACAGAAAACTGAAAATAATAAGTCATTAAAGTCTAACAATAAAAGTAGACATTGAGTTTTTGGTTTCACACTGGACTTAAATCGCAGTTTCCCTGTTGAAAGTGCTGTGTTTGATCTATTCATCCACTGAAACCCCCTCCTTATTTGCACTTGGCTGCTTTTTATGCTACATCACTTGGTAATGAGTGTAAATAACTGAAAAGCTGCTTTGTGACTATTCTCACCGAGATGCAAACAGACACCGACACTGTAAATGAAAAAAATAAAAAATCTGTGAGATATCTTATCAAAACAAACCAACACCAGTTCGACTTATATTTCCTCGACTGTAAAAAACAAAAACATGATTAAAGAAAATAAATAAAAATGGTGATATCTGTTTTTCCTAAGAGACACTTTATATAACATACCTCCATCACATAATTTCTATTTGTAATTGATTTCATTTGTACTTTGTACACTTTCTCATATTACACCACAGTGGAGTTTCCCTCCCTGTCCCAAAGCTCAATTACCTTTCAGGCTTGTCTGAGCTCATCAGAAGAAGCAGAAGAAGCAGATTTTCTTTTCTGGAAAAAATTAAATATCCATTTATAACAATAAAATAAACATTTTCTTGGACGAAGCTGGAGTCAGTTCTTCACTAGAGGGAAATTAGACTGCCTAAATTGTTCTTAACAAAAGATTAGGTACGTCCCACATTCCTTGCCAAGGCATTGAATCTATAACATGTGAAACTGAAGAATGTGATTTTAGTAACAAGCATGAATAAGAACTTGTTTGGAGGTGCAGGTCTGTCCAGTCCCACACTACCCACGCTATGAAATCCAATAGTTACCATGTTTTTTTTCTCCTATTTTAAGCAGAAAATGAGAAAGTGTTGGGGACAATCATGCACACCTCCAACGGCCGACTGATTTGGGTTGGCGTGGTGGTTTTCTCTGGGCAGCTGTCTCAGCCCAGGATTGCACAGTGCCCAGGTGGGAGTATCCGTGACCAGGCTGAGGCGAGAGCGGCACACTTGGATTGCCAGTCTTAGCACGAATTCCATCAGCACCAGCATGTCATCTGTCAGCTGCACTAATCTGAAGCCAACAGTTGTAAAAATAGTGCTGTTAGATGGAAGATCTCTCTTCATTGACTCAGTCTATGGGAGGACCCTGGCTTAATCCTGCAGTTGTTCCCTAGATTGAAAACAAATGCATCCTTCATCACTGCTCTCATTGAAACCAAAATTCCTGATTGATCTATAAATACAATTTTTGATAAAGTAAAATTGACTTATCATAGTTTAAATGTTGCTTCGAACAATGTTACCTTTTTTCATTGTGAACTGTTTATGAAAAGATTATACCAGAGTCAGTGCAGCAGCATGTTTCTGGCAGCTGTTTTTTATTGAATTTTTAAAAACACCAGGCACTTAGAATCTCAGGGGAAGAGAAAAGACAGCAGTACAAAAGACAGGATTAAATTCTGGCAGTTGCAAAATAAACATTTGGGTATAATTCGCAAGTCAAATGCATGAAATCATCTTTGGAGTCGTAAGAATATAAATCAGACACACTAATTCTGTTCCTGTCTGGCCACAGATCATTAGAGTAGGTAAGGTCAAAGGTCAGGGGTCAGAAAATGGCCAACAGTAGACTTAGCAACTTAACTCTGCATGGCCTGAAACAGTAGTAAATCAAAGACATACATACTACTCAAAGCTGTGTTCCAAGATTCTCAATCAAATGAGTCTCTCCAAATGGGAATAAGAAAAAATGCAACACTGGGAGGGTTTCTCCCCAAGCCTTCCCCCTCTGCTGCTCTCTCCAGTGCAACTTTAGTCTTTTCATCTGGGTCTAGCATGATCTGTTAAATCCATCAGTCCAAGGAGGCCTGTAGGTCTTTTGTCTGAAGGGATATGTCAAACTGTTAGCAGCGTATGGTCTGTTGGCACATAACATCGAGCTGAGAGTTGAAGCATGGGCATCAAAAGAGAAACCGCTAAAAGGCTGACAGACAGAAAATAGAGTCTGGTAGCCAATAACTACGGAGACTATTTGTCTCAGCCTTTGAAATTCAACAAACCTTGAAAAAGTTATTTATTTGTAATTTACAGATCAATGGTGGCACAGTCTATCTTTTTTTAATGTGTGTTTTTTATGAGTAGACTAAATACTGAGAATGACACTGAAGCATTTGCAATTAAAACTGAACAGTTCAAGAGAAAATAAGGAACCCACTTGAAATTTTCACAGACTTTCAGATGCTCAAATCACAGTGATTAGTGACCAAATGACACTTTGCTTAAGTACAAAAAAAATGATAAACTCTAATGTCTTTTAAAATAAGTTACAAAGTTTGTAATTGTAAGTTTCCATCAAGGGCCCCTTTGACAGATCACAGTGACTTTAAGCAAGGCCATACACAGAGCATTTGTTCTGTGCAGAGGAAGACACCCTGCGAAAAGAGAAAGATGGCAAAGAAATTGACTGACCCCAACGGATGCCTGGATATCCAAATGACTCTACCAGAAACCAAGGGGAGAGAGAGGTCAACAAGCTACAATAAAATTGATTTTACCTTTAAAATATGTTGTTTTTAACATAATACACAGTTTTGTAAATCCAGTGGCTCATAACTCAAAATACCTGCTATCAACACACAGTGGTTATTACACTGAAAACAGAAATACTTGAAAGGAGGTATTTGTTCTTTCATCCTCTCCACAGAGTCAGTGCCATGAGGCATTAAATAAAATCTTGACATACTACAGTGAATTTAAGCAACTGTTGATCCCTGGCTTTGATGGTTTATGTATGAGTAGTTTGTTATTTCCGTTGCGTCCTCTGCTTTCCAGATCCTCATCCTCCATCCTGGCTCTGTTTGGCAGCACACATTTGTTGTGTCACTTGTGGTGTCAAGCAGCAAGTCCACCAAAGTCATACAGAAGTCAAGCCTAGAACCGTGAGAAAAGACTGCAGTGTGATTGGATTAGCTTTTGAGCGCCACGTTGCTTAATTAATGAAAATGACCCGGGAGCAGAGAGTGAAGCCATTGTCTGCACAGTGACAAAGTCCCTGCCCATCAACAGTATCCTTAACAGGATTTCACAAAGTACGCCAAGCGTTCTTAATTTGTTGGCTTAGACCACTACAGAAGGGCCCTGGCAACTGAGATTTTGTCTGCCCTTCACTTTGCAATGGTGAATTTTTTAACGGTTGCAATTCAGTTTTTTTTTAAAGCCTTTTAAAGGGATTTTTAAAAGGTGTTTATGTGCAAAAGTAGAAAGTTTTGACTTTGTGAATCAGCAGCAAAGCCTCTTTACTTGTCTTTCACACTCATTTTTTTAAACTTTTATGCAAAAATGCTGTCAAGCAATTCAACCTTCATTCCATTTAGCTAGTCAGCAACTGACACCTGCAGATTATGGCACGGTTCAATGCATTCATTGCACATGTGAACAGTAGCTATGGTTTACTTAATGATGTACCAGGCCCTCCATCTCTCCAGCTGCCTTTCATTCTTCCTCCTTTAACTTTCTATTGGAGAGGGATGTAAATGTGGGCTGATACCGTGAGGGTGAGGACCCTGTGGGGTCTTCTGAGAGGTTCAGCAGGACCATTGTGACCAGATTAGTTTGCATTCCTCAGTGCTGAATGGTTAGCTCTGGAAGCTATTACCTGGAATTACCTCAAATCAAAGACTTCTTCCTATTATCTCAGCAGGATCAGTCAAAGCAGACCACTCTGTGACTGCCAGCTAACATGTTAAAATAACATCACTGCACACGTGTTCCCTTGACAACCAATCTGTTTTTCTTAAATTAGTCAACCTAAAGGAAAAAAAGAAAATTGTACAACTGCGGCAGCTGCAGAAGCTTGTGCATCAAACTGTAGCAATAATTATTCAAATAAAACACCTAAAGATGACAAAATATTTCATCTTTGTGTTGCTAATATTTCCCTCTGCAGTATATATAGCTTTCTAGTGTATTCTAAATACTTTTACCATAACATTTTCAAAAATAGTCACACACAAATGCACACACATGATGGCCACAAAGACCCGGGCCTGTCAGTCTGTCCCTGCAGCCTCATGTTTCAATCACTGTTAACACCTACTGACAGTGGCTAAATATTCCCAACGGCTCAGGCACTCATCATGTCGTCAAAGATGTGTCAGACAGTGGTGGGTTTTTTGTTTGCAGCCTGTAGAAGACAGACGAACTCTTGTGCACCTAATGGACCGTCTAACAGGACAACTACTCTTTGTAAAGAACACTTAAGTCCTCAGGCATGGGAGCAAGCATTAGTTTTGAATCTGAGTTGTGTAACTTCTTTGGTTGAATTAAACTGAATGACAATGTGAAAGTACTCACAGTGTGTTTTTGTGGTAACTAACTACACTGAGGTTTTAAATTACAAAACTCTCCAAGGAGAGTACCATACTATACTATACTTATTTATCTTGAAATATAAAGCTGACAGAAAATAACAACGGATAGAAAAAAATATCAGAGAATATATGACATGCCAACTAATCATCTTAGAAATCTTGAGTTACAGTGAACTTTCCCAACAATTAGGGTTCACAAAGGTAAAGCTTAGATAAGTAATACTCAAAAGAACAAACACTAATAAAATGTGGTCAATGCTCTTAATGGGCCATATATATTTATATGTATGCATGTGTTTTAAGTTTCTCTATGATGTTTTTGAAATCTCATCTGAAATTTAGTAAAGCATGAAAACTGCCGCTTTCTTCTCAGTGCTTTTCCACCAAGGCCCTTTGTTATTCTTCTCCCCCCACAAGCGTTGGTGGTTTCAAATTTCTCCTTGGCTTTCAAAGATCTGGAAATATCTCAGCTTTTAACTGCATCTGGAACACTGACTTCACGTGCTGCGAGATAAAGATTTTGTGTCCTTGCAGGTTGATTCCTGTTTTCATGATTGTAAATTGAATGTTTGATTTCATTTTTGTTCTTTAAGAAAAAAGGAGAAAAAAAGTAAGAGCAATGGATGGAACAAAGCCACTGCTGCTTTGCAGTCAGTGAGCTGTACAGTTTAAAAAATGCCAGGCGGAAAAGTTATAAATGAATTAGATCTACATTAATTTGGGCTATTTGTGGCTTTTTGACAGTCTTCATTTTGGACTGGTGTTCACTCCCAAGCTACTTACATTTGGATTTCTCTATAGGGAGGTGAACAACAGCTCGAAGACAAATGGTCTACTCGCTCTATAGTGCTATGAACAGGGTTCCTGGGCAGCCTGCCCATACAAGTGAATTTCTGGTTCTCTGAGTGCAGGAGTTTCATAAGATGTGTGTGTGTGTGTGTGTGTGTGTGTGTGTGTGTGTGTGTGTGTGTGTGTGTGTGTGTGTGTGTGTGTGTGT